>CM059339.1:2857330-2898623 GCA_030340685.1 Protosalanx chinensis | reverse complement strand
CCAGAGAGCAGGAAGCTCGGGATCGGAGTGTACCCCGTCAAAATGGTGGTCAGGTCGGTTAGACTTTATTGTCGGTTCGACATAACAGTGGTCAGGTTGTTGTTTAAAAGCTCTCTGATTATTCTGCTTGTCTGTTCCGCGTTCTATCTCCCCTCCCTCCCTCCATCCTCCCCTCCCTCCCTCCCTCCTCCCCTCCTCTCCCAGAGGTGACCACACGTTCGCAGACAGCTACCTGACCGTGTTGCCGCGGGGAACAGAGTTTGTGGTGTTCAGCATCGACGGGTCGTTCGCCGCCAGCGTGTCCATCATGGGCAGCGACCCCAAGGTCCGGGCCGGGGCGGTGGACGTGGTCAGGTAGGAGGACTGCCCTGCCCTCATGCTGCTGTCAGCAGGCACACCAGAAGCTCCACAGGACTATTTATGGATACTCTCTCTCTCTCCCTCTCTCTCTCCCTCCCTCCCTCCCTCCCTCCCTCTCTCCCTCCCTCCCTCCCTCCCTCTCTCTCTCTCCCTTCCTCCCTCCCTCCCTCCCTCCCTCTCTCCCCCTCCCTCCCTCCCTCCCTCCCCCCTGGTCTCCAGACACTGGCAGGACCTGGGCTACCTCATCGTCTATGTGACGGGTCGTCCGGACATGCAGAAGCAGCGCGTGGTGGCCTGGCTGTCTCAGCACAACTTCCCCCACGGCATCGTGTCCTTCTGCGACGGCCTGGTCCACGACCCCCTCCGCCACAAGGCCAACTTCCTCAAGTCGCTCATCTGTGAGGTACGGTCACAGCCGCGTCCCCCAGTCCCCCCCGGTCCTTCCCCCACCCGCCCCCCAGTCCCCCCCGGTCCTTCCCCTGCTCCCTGCTGTCCTGCTGGGCTTTCTGCTGGGGTCTCAGGGGTCCTAACCCTCCCCTGAACTGTCTCTCTCCAGGCTCACATGAAGATCTTTGCAGCCTACGGCTCCACCAAGGACATCTCTGTGTACTCCTCCATCGGCCTCCCCCCGTCTCACATCTACATCGTGGGAAGACCTACCAAGAAGATACAGCACCTGTGCCAGGTAGGTCCACACCAGGGCTGTCGTCTTGACGACCGTCTGATGGGATGCGGTCGTCTTTGCTGTGTCAGACAGCAAGAAGACAATGTTTACGAAGATTGTGACAGGCTTCCTGATTGGTCGATTGTCTCCTTAGTTCATCCCGGATGGCTACGCGTCCCACCTATCCCAGCTGGAGTACAGCCAGAGGACCCGCCCCGCCAAGACCGCCAGCACTCGCATGGTCCTCCGCAAGGGCAGTTTCGGATTGGGCGCCGCCGGAGGCGACTTCCTGCGGAAGCGCAACCACATCCTGCGAAACATCAACTCCAATCCTGGGCCCGGAGGGGTGGGGTCCGGCTCTCCCGGCCAACCAGGACGGACGGAACGCACGCTGAGCCAATGCGAGGGCGAGCGGGAGCGCGGAGCCGGAGGGTGCGACCCCAGAGGGACCCAGAGGAGCATGAGTGTAGCATCAGGGTGTTGGGGACGCACTGGAAGCACCAAGGAGGGGATGGGCGGCCTGCTCAGCCCCAAGTAAGGCTCACCAGACTGGGCCGGGGTGGGAAGGGAGGGGTCCCTAGCATGGATGTCAACCGAGGTATCCACTTTTTCAACTTTGGACTGGACCTGGAAGAGAAATGGTGGAAGGATGGAGAGAAAGGGGGATGTAGAAGGAGGGAGGGGGAGAGAAATGGAGGTAGAATGGAGAGAGGGGAGGGAGATAGGGATGGAAAGATGGAGAGAGTGGGAGGTACTACGATGAAGGACATTTCAGAAGAGCAGCGTCAAAGACGAAGCCCAAATGAAACAGTTATAACCGAGAAGACGGAGAAGGAAAGGATGGTGAAGGAACGAGAGGAAGAGCGGGAATCGGAGAGACAGAAGGTCCAGATTGCTGTAAACTTTTTCCTCTGCGTGAGAACTTTTCTTCTGTAGCATGTCAGTCTCACGGTCTTTTCTAGAACACTTCCTCAACCGTGCTAGAATGTGATTTAGGGAAGTCTTAAAGCATAGCTATTAATCGTAAGCCTTAAATATAAACAGCCCCTGGAACCTGGATACACCACGCTCAGACAGTCACACACTTACACATACACACCCTCAGCACACACACACACACACTAACACGTACACACACACACCTGCTCAGGACAGACCCAGACTTTTTGAACCGCAGCATCTCTGGTCAGACCTTGACCAGGATGTCAAGGTAGTCTGTAGCCATGGCAACAAGTCAACAACCTCCTCCACCTCAGCTAGTGTCTCTCTAAGACGGCTCTCTCTCTCTCTCTCAGCTAAGATGCATGTCTCGATCCTCTTCCTCCTCCTCCTTCCTCCTCCTCCTCACCCTGCTCTGCTTGGCAATAAGGAGCGCCCTCGGTCAACAGAGGACTCTCATCTGCCCCCAAAGCTGGACCAGATGTCTGGGGATCTTAGACCTGGACACTGGGTTGTTCTCCCACCTGTAGTCCTGGACAGCAGTGGACGGGGGTCCTCTCTGGCTCGAGGGGGTTAAGGACTCATGTGTTCGTTGGAAGTTGGGGAGTTTTTGGAGGGGAGAACAGAGCAAAGTGACACGCTGATACTCTGTACAGTCCCACAGCAACAATCCCTTTATCTGACTGTCTGCTTGCAATACCTCTGAGCCACCTGTTGGGGGAGCACTCTGTCCTTTCTATTGGAGGTGATGCTGGTGTTAAGTTGGTCCCCCCCCCCCCCCAATGTGTTTAAAACAGTCCCAAATATAAACATCAGAAAAAACTGTCAGTGTAGACATGGTATTCCCATGGTAACTGTTGGGAACACGAACACAGTTTGAGCTCAGAAAGTGAAACAACTTTTCATACGACTGTCTTCTTTCAGTGAGTCTAAAAGGACGGACAGTTTGGGGAGGCTTTCTGTCCAGGAAGGGATCTCTTTGCTTTGACTTATCGATGGTCGCTTTGAGAGCGTCCTCTTCTTCTCGGCCCCCTCTCTAGACCTGCTAAGGGGGGCGCTCACACCCCTCTGACATCCTGCATGTTGTGGGTGTAACGGACGGTGTGTCCCTACATGGTTTCCATCATCAAGTAAAACTATTTTGCAAAATCAGGATTGTCCTGATTCCTGTAAGCCATGGATAAGAGGGAGAAGATTTAGATGTGAAAGCTGTTTTTTCTATTTTTTTTCTTATTCTTTTATTTGATTTTATTAGCAATCACTCAAAACCCACGACGTGGCCAAAATGCTTCTCTCAAGCTGTAGGTCTATAGTGGCTCAATTCAGCGGCCATTTTGTTCGTTTTTTGTACCAGGATATGATGAAGATGATGAAGAGCTTTAGGCTCTTAGGCTGCTCCGGTAGAGCTTCTTATCATGGTAGTGCGGGATTATTCATAATTGTATTAGTTTATTGCAGGGTATGTGTGTTGTTCAAGAATGCAAATGTTTGTTTGAGTCTTTAATGCCAGAATACAAAATGTTATTTGTGGATGTGCCAAATACATTTACTTTCAGGTGTTTTCAAGAGAAGACTGCTACTTGCATTAATTTGATTCCATAGTTCGATCAAATATAGTCGGATCAAAAAGAGATGACCATGTTGAATAAATGTAAAAGAAAAGAAATCACATTACAAACTGTAGATCTGGTTTTGTGCCAGACCACTCAGTCCATAAGACATGTGAGGATGTTACTTTGAACTTTAAATAGCTCAAGCATGTTACTCTGATTAACCACACATGCTTAAAACCGTAAACTAAACTAGTCATGCTGTGTAACTATGTATCATTTCCAGAATACTGCATAACCGAGATCTTTAAAACTAGATTTTATGAAGTGATGGAGTTTAGCAGGTCCGTGTTGATACTGCCCCCTTGTGGCCTGGTGGCTTCCAACAAGCTGAATGTTCTGGACTAACCAGAAAATACCAAGAGTACCCTGGCTGTAGATACTGTAAAGATGATGTAAATGTAGGATTATACTGGCTGAAAGATATTTATGTAAAATTTTTGAGGTTGTTATTGGAACTTTCAGGGGAATTCCATTTAAATATGTAGCGTTTTTATTTTCCAATAGTTCCAACAAAAATTATTCTTTTTTTGGACCAACAGTAAGAAGTGTTTTTTTTTCTTATTATTTTTTTCAGTACAATGTTATTGTTCTACCCACAGAATCACAACGAAGCAGATCAGAGCAAGGACAATCTACCATATACACCACGCGGCCATCTGGACCCACACACACAGACACAAACACACACACAGACACACACACACAGTTCAGTTTCAGTGGTTTCGGTCAAGTCTCTACTAACACATCTCCTTGTTCTTTACATTCAACAGTGAGCTGTTTTTATATAGCGCAAACTAAACTATTTTTCAAACAGGACAATTTTACAAGAAAAAAAAAACCTTTGACAATTTCTGTAGTACTTCTGACTGCGTGTAAAAGACTCCAGAGATGAATGTCCAGTGAAAACCCATCCAAATGAAGCTGCTATCTTACGTGATGTTTTTAACTAACTTAACTCTGTCCACAGTGTATACTTAAAAAGAAATTCTATGTTATCTCCAGTTCTCTCACAGTTGAGATGTAACCATGTATTAAAACATACTGATTATATTTCAGATAACTGCAGTTGTTGCCACCTTCATAGATGCAGTTGGGCTTTAGTAGTTAGGCTTAGCTAATCTCTTTACTGTACAGTTTCCCATGTTCAATTCCTCAGTGCTGTTGCTTAATGCCCCTGTCTGCCAAAGGGGCCAAGTGTGTGACTGAATAGTTCTTACGTGTAGAGCAGGGCCTGTTTGGAGTCTTCTCCTACCTTCCATCCACATAGCGATGGATTTAGCTCAGTACTGTTTACTAGACATATTCAGCCATTTACCAATTGAAATCGTTTTGTAAATATAATTCTGTAGTTTGAAACATGATAGGCCTATGTTAGACAAAATGCTAAAATACTGTTTATGGCAACTGGCAATAATTTTATTATATTTTGGCTATATGCAGTATATTTGACATTTCAAAAGTGAACAAAGTGTATTCAGTTATAGAATTCATATGGAATGATGTGGTATTTCTCTGTATAATTCACGTCTTAGATCTAGCCTGTTTCTAATAGGCCCTACGCATATTATGGTTCTACTTCACTGGAGATGTACTGTGCGAAACATGGTTAACATTCATATTATTATATGCTGTTGGTTATGTTCTCCATCATCTCGAAACTCCTTCAACACCCCAAACAAGCCGATTGCTTCTCCTGGCGAGTATGACGTCATAAGCGTAGCTGTTCATGATTGGTTATACCAGACTTCCGCTTTTACTTCCGTCTCTGCTGACCACGCCCCCTGGCTGTCCTGATGAAGACCTGCTGTGTCTTTGAATCTGTTACTGTGGAATAAAAACTATTGGACCATCGCTTCTGTCTTACTTACTTTCTCTCTCAATCTTGTTACTCTTTCTCTCTCTCTCTTTCCCTCTCTCTTTCTCTCACTCTCTCTCTCACACACTCTCTCTCTCTTTCTCTCTGTGATTTTTGCCTGAAGAAAAGGAGACAAGATTGGACTCAATCAATGGTTCTTTATTCTTAACGCCAGTACTCTCGATGCACACACCCCATGTGAAGTACAGTAGACTTCCAGTTAAAACGCAGCAGCTTGACCCAGCCTCAGTCTCGATCACTATACATTGTACTTATATCTTCCCTTTGAATAAACTTTAAAATGGGTGTCAGGGGGTTTGGAAAGGTTAGGTTAGGAGAGGGACGGCTACATAAGTAGCAGGAAGGTGATCTTCTTTGTAGCATAATGATTGCCATATAAACATAAACATAACAAACATAGACTGGGCTTGTTATAGGCAGGTTGGTACATAGAAATATCTATCCTGGCTAGTAACATACAGTGGATTTCTTTTTTTACAAGCGTTTTGTGAGACACCACGCCTTCCAATGGTGTGTGTCTCCAAGCAACATACAATATGACAGTAATGGATATGTCTCGTAGTTAAAGAGAATGATTGGACGGCCTTATTGATGAAGACGTGGCAGGTGACACACTAAAAGGGGTTATTTACAGGTTATAGACATAGTTCTCAGGTCAGACGATATTATGAGCTACATACCGTACATACGATGGCAGTGGGTTTATACATGCATACACCTACTATGGGCCCGCTACAAAATGCTTTCTCCTCTGCACACACGCGATTGAAGATCATGATAATTACATCATTATAATTAAGAATAATCATATTCTCGTTAAATATGCGCAGTGTCGCTTCCAGGGTGACCATATGCTGCTTTCCCCAAAAATACAAAGATGTAAACGTTACAAAAGAAGGATAGGTAATGTTGTTGGTCAGCACTTTTTGTCCAATTTGCCAAAAGATAACATAACGATAATATGAAGTTATTCTGGCATTTGTGGCGTCACAGTACTGTTACCTCCCCTACCCCTCTACTAAATGCTCCCACCTTACTGCAGTTTTGTGAATAAATTAGTGGCAATTGTTTTTCATCAGCTAGCTTCGTGCAACTTGCCTACCCTACCTTTAATACAGTGAAAATAACCTTCTATTAGCATAACATAAATATATATACAGTTTTGTGCCTTTTGGAAGTATTAGACCAAAAGCACATCATGGAGGGGGGGGGGGGGTATTATGGTCCCACCCTATCATACGTCTTTGCAAATTTTGGAAAATAGGTCTTGGGTAAAATTGTTTGTATCTTACAGGCTATACTGTATAAAAAGTGCACCAAATCATGTATTTTACTGTTTCAATTTTCTGCTCTCTTTCTTTTTTCTTTTTCTTACAAGAAGCACTCGCCAATCATGACTTCACACAGATACGCTGTACAGTACATCTACCGCAAGATGGAGGAGCTTGGAAAAACCTTTCAATTATTTTCTTCTTTTTTTTACGTCCAGACAAACAGCAACCGGAAGTCTGTCTGGTAAAGATACTGCATTAATGACAGTCAGTCACAACTGAACACTGGTAGTGAGTTCAATGAGCTTCTTTAAAAATAAAATAAAGGCTTGATAGAAGATCTCCCTCGCACTAGCATCTGAGTGGCGCTTGTGACCGCGAGGGCGAGGGCGTGCACACTCAGCACAGAGCAGGAGATATGAAGTGCAGCGAGCAAACCCTCAACAGACACCATGACTAAATATTTAACAGGGATTAAAAGAAAGCCGGAGAGAGACGGAGATAATGAGACAAACGACGAAGTCTCCCGAAAGCTAAGACGAGCAGAGTGACGCTTGGTCTTGGTGGCGGAGTGGTTAAGCATGTGGAACGTATTCATTGAGATGTTTCTGGAAAAAAGTGGGTTCGAATCTTGTGTAACACTGCCCTTGTTAGTTTGTGTAAGAACCTCACAGTCCACGTTGGGGATGTATTCTCAGAACGTTCCTATAACATTGTGGCCCTGGTGGCTCAGTGGTTAAACAGGTGGAGGGTGTGAACTGAAGTCTCTCTGTAAATACATGAGATCAAATCCAATGCCCATTGTTTGTTGAATCTTATTTTTCATTTTAAATAAGGATACTTTGGGGGGGGGGGGGGATTTCAGACCAAATTGATGCACTTTGAATCTTTTCTGTTACAGACAAAAACCATGTTAATAAAGTTATACTTTGTTGTAAGTTGGGGGGGGGGGGGGGCGTAACAGAAACTAATTAGCACTGCGCTAAAGTAAGTATGATACACTCTACAAGAGCTTCAGTGCGTGTCCCACTGAATTATGGTTGGGTGTGTAAGTGTGTGTGTGTAAGTGTGTGTGTGGCTGTAAGTGTGTGCGTGGGTGTGTGAGGGTGTGTGTGTGGCTGTAAGTGAGTGTGTGGGTGTGTAAGTGTGTCTGGCTGTAAGTGTGTGTGTGTGTGTGTAAGTGTGTGTGTGTTTGCCTAAAGGGCACGGGGCCTCTTGGGATTGATCTGTTTGCTAGCTTGTTCTTCTTCCTGAAGTGTGGAGCGGAAGGACTTGACCTTGTCTGGGGAACACACACACACACACACGCACACACACACACACACACACAGAGAACACACACTGATGGATTTAGAAACTGCAAGTATATTCTGGGTACGGCACACACACAGTTATATATTTTACACCAGATCTATATATACATACATATATATATATGTCTACTGTACATAGTGTACTGTACCTATATATATATATATAAGCAGTGGCGTAACATCTGACCCGGGGTCAGTTCTCTGTCCACTCACCTCGGAGCTCGGTGAGGATGTCTATCTTCTGGTCCAGGATCTGCTCCAGCTGGGTGGCGTAGGAGTCCACGTCATAATCCACCTCCTCTGTCATCTCCAACAGAACCTTCTCATCCTCCAACCAGCGGATTGACTCCTGCACACACACACACACACACACACACACCAGAGAAGTGTGTTAATATGCATGTGAGAGTGTGATTGTATGTCTGTGTGTGTGTCTGTGTATCGGAGAAAGAGTGTACATCTGTGTGTGTGTGTGTATCTGATAATGTATATCTGTGTGTGTGTGTGTGTGTGTGTATCCGATAGTGTATATCTATCTGTGTGTGTGTGTGTGTGTATCTGATAGTGTATATCTATCTGTGTGTGTGTGTGTGTATCTGATAGTGTATATCTATCTGTGCGTGTGTGTGTGTGTATGTGATAGTGTATATCTATCTGTGTGTGTGTGTGTGTATCTGATAGTGTATATCTATCTGTGTGTGTGTGTGTGTGTGTATCTGATAGTGTATATCTATCTGTGTGTGTGTGTGTGTGTGTGTGTGTGTATGTGAGTGTATATCTATCTGTGTGTGTGTGTGTGTGTGTGTGTATGTGATTGTGTATATCTATCTGTGTGTGTGTGTGTGTGTGTGTGTGTGTGTATGTGATTGTGTATATCTATCTGTGTGTGTGTGTGTGTGTGTGTATGTGATAGTGTATATCTATCTGTGTGTGTGTGTGTGTGTGTATGTGATAGTGTATATCTATCTGTGTGTGTGTGTGTGTGTATGTGATTGTGTATATCTATCTGTGTGTGTGTGTGTGTGTGTGTATGTGATTGTGTATATCTATCTGTGTGTGTGTGTTACCTGAAACACTGCCCTGTGGTCCTCCAGCACCTGCTCTTCCATCTCCACCAGCTGAGACACAGCCTCGTGGAAGGTGAAGAGCTGGGGAGACACCTCCTCTTCCTGGGGACAGAGTGGCAGGATGAGGGGAGTTGGGGGAGTGTGTTTGCGAGTGTGTGTGTGAGTTAAGAGTGTGTGTGTGTGTGTGTCTCACGTTCTGTTCACACAGCAGTTTGAGGTCGTCCCTCTGAGGGGAGCTCCCGACCCCCCACTGGGCTTCCAGGACCTCCAGCTGGGTGACCCCGTTACCCCCCCTGACGACCCTCCATCACGGCCTCCGGCTCCACCATCAGCTCCTTCACCCTGCGCACACACACACAAAACAAGACAGGAAACATGACCAAACCAAGCTTGTGGTGGCTGATGGGTAATGTAGTTTGAGCGGGCGTGGTCTATTGGGTGATGTGGCACAGTAGGCAGAAGAGACCTGGTAGGCGAGGAGGTAAAGTCTTCGTACTCGTAGGTGGGGGAGTGTTCGGAGCGCCCCCCTCCCACCCCGCTCTGAGAGAAGGGGATATCTGAAGGGCTTATCCCAAACTCCTTCACCCTGCACACACCCAGGGAGAGACGCACACACACACACACACACACACACAGGGAGAGACACACACACCCAGGGAGGGACACACACACACACACCCAGGGAGGGACACACACACACATAGGGAGAGAGACACACACACAGGGAGAGACACACACACACACCCAGGGAGGGACACACACACATAGGGAAAGACACACACACACAGGGAGAGACGCACACACACACACACACAGGGAGAGACGCGCACACACACACACACACACACACACACACATTAGACATGACAGAAGGAAGACATAAGGGAGGGTTCTGAGAATTCAGATCTGAGGATTAAGGACCAAATCTGTGTGTGTGGGTGTGTGGGATAACTTAAGTATTAAATGAACCCATTGGAGGTCTCACCTGTTGGCGTATCTCAGCGTGTTCAGAGTGTTTTCACAAGACGCCATCCCAGGAGAGATGGTGGCGATCTGAGGGAAACACACGGGTCACAACGTTCTGGATTCTAACCTCTTCTGTGGCAGGGATGTTCTGTGAACATGTTAAGTGTGTGTGTGTCTCACCATGCACGTTCTGGAGTTCTCTCCTATGAAGGAGTCTCTGAGCACCTGCGTCAGCTTGCTGGCTCTGAAGGGGGTGTGTGGCTTGTTCCTGCCCAGGGCTCGGATACACTCCTGGAACACAACATCCACCCTGTCTCACCCCCGGTTCACAGCACAGCATGCCAGACAACCAGGACGGACGCTCACTAACAGCTTCTCTGTCTGTAAAACAGCTGTTTTGGGACTTTATCCTGCTTCTTGTTTTGCTGCTAGGGTCAGGGGGTCAAGGGGGGGGGCCGGGGGGGGGGTCAGGTGCCGGGGGGTCTGACCTTGAGAGCCAGCAGGCTCTTGTTGATCTCCGCCCCCTCCAGGCGTGTCTGCCGGTCAGCGCTGGACGTGTCGGCCCCCCGCTCGTTTCCCGCCAGGTCGATGAGGGAGAACTTGCCGTGCATCTTCCCCCGCCGCCTCAGAATGATCTGGAACACGGCGTGGCTCCGGGACGAGTGGGCGTTGGCCGACGTCTGACCGGACGTCCTGGAAGGGGGGGGAAGGAGAAGTACCTCAGGGTCCTGCTCTGGACCCCCCCACCCCTCGCAAGACGGTTTCCCCCATCCACGCACACTCATGGTTTACCTGCAGCTGTTGCCCACTTCGATGAGCTTGAGGACGTCCTCGGTGCACTTCACATCCCTCTCCTGCAGCCCCACCACCTGCACCTGCTGCCTCCCGTCCTCCAGCACGCGCAGCTTGGCCTTCCGGTTCAGCAGGTCGAACACCTGGGGAGACGAGGGGGGGAGGGGGGGGGGGGCACAAACTCAGCGTTCAGAAGTCTCGCCTCACGGAACGAGTCTGTGTTTTTCCCCGAGGAGAGCTGGGGCGATTCTAGGGTTGCGGCTGCCGGGCCATCACTCGCCTTCCCGCTGTAGATCTCGAAGAACGTGGCGAACACCTGAAGGTCCAACTTCTTGTAGTTTGGCTTCTTCAACATGAGAAAGACGTCCCTGGCTGTCAGGAGCACAGAGAGATGCGAGAGAGAGAGTGATGAGAGATAGCTGCAAGAGAACGCTGAGATGAGAGATGAGATAGTTGAGAGGGAAACTTCATATGAAATATAGCAGAAACATACCAGCCAGAGCATACACCCCTTTAGAACAGTCCTGGTTCTTCCCAGAGAAATCTCCTCCCATTGTCTGGTTAGAAGAAGAAAACGAACAAACAGGAAACAGTAGCAGGTCTCAGGTGAGGCTGTGAGTTCTTCACACACTTGGAACCAATCAGCATCAAACCAGGGAAGTTCCCACACTCACGTGCGTCTTCCCGCTTCCTGTCTGCCCGTAAGCGAAGCAGGTGGCCATGCCCCTCTCGAAGATGGTCTCCACCAGCGGTCTGGCAGTGAACCTGCATCAACGACACGGTTCAGACGTCACCACGGAAACCAGCCAGGAGAACCAGGCCTGTGGACCAGCTCCTGCTGTCCTGCTCACCTGTACACCATCTCGTTAGTGGAGCTGTCCTGCTCACCTGTATACCATCTCGTTAGTGGAGCTGTCCTGCTCACCTGTATACCATCTCGTTAGTGGAGCTGTCCTGCTCACCTGTATACCATCTCGTTAGTGGAGCTGTCCTGCTCACCTGTACACCATCTCGTTAGTGGAGCCGTCCTGCTCACCTGTATACCATCTCGTTAGTGGAGCCGTCCTTCTCACCTGTACACCATCTGGTTAGTGATGCTGTCCTGCTCACCTGTACACCATCTCGTTAGTGGAGCCGTCCTGCTCACCTGTACACCATCTCGTTAGTGGAGCTGTCCTGCTCACCTGTACACCATCTCGTTAGTGGAGCTGTCCTGCTCACCTGTAAACCATCTCGTTAGTGGAGCTGTCCTTCTCACCTGTACACCATCTCGTTAGTGGAGCTGTCCTGCTCACCTGTAAACCATCTCGTTAGTGGAGCCGTCCTTCTCACCTGTACACCATCTCGTTAGTGGAGCCGTCCTGCTCACCTGTACACCATCTCGTTAGTGGAGCCGTCCTGCCCACCTGTACACCATCTCATTAGTGGAGCCGTCCTGCTCACCTGTAAACCATCTCGTTAGTGGTGCTGTCGTCGAAGGCGTAGTCGAAGCGGAAGGTCTGGTTCTCCAGGTAACGGGTCAGGTCCACCTTCTGCTTGGGCTCGTGAACCATGACCACGTCTTTACTGGGGACAGTGATCACGTCCAGGTCCTTCATGCTGAGCTCTGAGCAGGAGAGAGAGAGGGGGGGGGGGGGGGTGAAGGAACGTCTCGGTAGAATACCGACACTTCCACGCCATCATGGGCGTGTGTCGAACACACACACACACACACACACACTGCAGACAGGTGTTCAGCTGTTCACCTCCTACCTTTCTTATTGAGGGGACGCGTTCGTACGCACACACATATCCGATGTTCCTCGATCTAAAACAGACAGAGAGAGCGCGTCACACTACAACTGGAGACCCTGGGGGGGGGGGGGGGGGGTTCAGGGGTCAAGGCCCGGCTGAGGTCCTACCAGATCAGCCGTGGTCAGAGGCCTGTAGTCCAGACTGGCCCGGAAGTCTCTGATCATTATCATGATCTCGTAGTTTGGG
Source organism: Protosalanx chinensis (assembly GCA_030340685.1). NCBI lineage: Eukaryota > Metazoa > Chordata > Actinopteri > Osmeriformes > Salangidae > Protosalanx > Protosalanx chinensis. The sequence continues at coordinate 2,885,782 of CM059339.1, read as the reverse complement.
AGAGTCGCATCCACTTCCTGGAGAGAGAGAGAAAACAGGTGGACAGAGGAAGAGGAAGTAAAGTGAGAAACAGGAAGGAAAACTAGTTTGACAGTGACAATGGATGCAAATGGCTGCGCGTGTGCGCATGCGCGTGTGTATATGTGTGTGTGTGTGTGTCGGCCTACTTGGGCTCTCTTCTCTCTCAGTTCCTGCTGCTGCAGTCTTCTTCTCTCTCGCTTCTCCTGCAGCTTCTCCACCTCCTTCACACAGTTGGATTTCCGTCGTGCTGGAGGGAACATTTAACAACGATCCATCTCACCACGTACTTTACTAAGTAGTAAGCACTCATGGGTAATGTATTGATCCATGAGGAGAAATATCAAGTCTAATAAATTACATTATAATATAATACATTAGTAGAGTAATCCAAAAAATATATAAATAAATCTGTATTTTGGACGGGTACTTTTAGAGTGTGATTTACAAAACTTTATGAACTATACTACAAATTATAAACAGTGACTAATGGCTCCTACAATCTCGAAGTGTTAATCACAAGCAATTTTCCCCAAAAAAATATATAAAGTATAAAATAAATACAAAGCATAGAGAACCAATCAGTATGTAGATGTGAAATAGCAGGGTTTTCAAGTCACGATCTCCAGCCAGAAGGAAATGCTGACTGGAGGCCAAAGAGGCCGTCTCTATGAAAGAGTCTTTCTCCTCTGCATCACACAGCTGGACAGCCATTAGCTCACTGCCCCTGTGTCTGTGTGCATACCCTGCCTCACAATACACTGGGGACAGCAAGCACAACTCTGAGATCAGAACTAAGATGACGCAGCTCTGAGATCAGCTCTCAGAGAGCACAGCTCTGAGATCAGCTCTCAGAGAGAACAGCTCTGAGATAAGCTCTCAGAGAGCACAGCTCTGAGATCAGCTCTCAGAGAGAACAGATCTGAGATCAGAACTAAGATGACACAGCTCTGAGATCAGCTCTTAGAATACAGCTCTGTGATCAGAATAAAAATGTAGATATCTGAAATATTTGTGTGTATATGTGCGTGTATAGTGTGTGTGTGTGTGTGTGTGTGTGGTGTGTGTTACCGTTCTGCTGCTGGAGGAGGGTCTGTTGTTGTGTGAGCTGAGTGGTGGGGGCAGGGGGGGGTGGTTCCACCGGCTGGACGGCCTGTTGGCTGGGTCTGGCTCGGGTCGTTCCCACGGCAGCAGCTGAGGAGGACAGAACACACACACCTGGATCCAGACCCACTCACACCTGGGGCCAACTGAGACTCAGCGGATAAGACTTTAGAACACAGAGGCTGAGGCCTAAGAGTTAGGGGGACTGGGTTCGATTCCAGTCCGGAACATTTCCTGTATGTCCTCATCTATCTCTCTCTCTCTCTCTCTCTGTCTCTCTCTGTCTCTCTCTCTCTCAGGGTTGTCTGAGCATCCAAATCCAACAATGTCCTCATCTATCTCTCTCTCTCTCTCTCTCTCTCTCTCTCTCAGGGTTGTCTGAGCATCCAAATCCAACAAACCTTTATTGTCTCTTGGTGGAGTCTCGCTCTTAGGTGGTGCGATTGTTCGTCGGTTCTATGAGAGATTCAAATGAATCGACTTTACAAATGCAGAACATGATTTGAAAAACGTTTTCAGGTTGAATAATATATTTTGATGACAGAGGAAAGTAGAACAGCGGCAGAATGAGAAGCATTGTGGTCCAGACCTTAGGAGCCTTGTTGAGTTTGGTGGCGGAGGAAGAGGTGGAGGAGATGGGGGGAGGCGTCTCTGGGCTCTGAGGCATCTCCTCCTCGGGGGCCACGTCTGGGTTGAGGGCGAAGATGCTCTCCAGGTCGATCTGGGTGGATTGCGGTCAGAAGGCTTCTGTTAAAAGCTTGAACGTGAAAGGAGGTTGAGAGAGAACAGCCAGCAGGGCTGGAGGGCTGCTGAGGGGAGGCCGTACCTCTTTCCCTTTGGTGTCTCCATTCTCGATCCACTCCACGGTCACACTGTCGTTGTCCTCATTCAGCGACGTGACCATTGCCTGGTGTATTCTCCCTGTGACAGGAGAGAGAGAGAGAGACAGTGGGAGAGACAGACAGAAAGAGAGAGAGATAGAGAGAGGTATTATTGCCACAGCTATGCCATCAGGTCTATGAAGTCAGGATCTTCATTGTTCACACTTAAAATTAAATTGTCAACAGCAGCCTTTAACTTGAATCGCACAGGCTCCTGTGATTGGCCAGGTGCCCGGAGGTGGGCTGGGACAAGCCAGAACACAACGCTGGAAGACCATCACAGGCTACACACTAACTGGTAATAGATGTCCTGTTTACACATAAACACCACACTAGTTCCAAGTACTAAAGAAGAGCTCCTTGTTAATGCTGGATAATCCACCAGCAATAAGCACAATAAGACATTTTTTTAACTAAAACTTCAACTAAAGCTGTCTACTTCTGTCAACAGACAACTGTTAACAGACATGTTCAGTAAATACTGCTGGTAAAGTTACAGGCCAAACACGTGTTATGTTTAGGAATCCTGAACAGCCAGTGACATTTGCTTGTCCTTCCCTGAAGCACAGACAAAATAAGCTTAGAATAAACGTCAACTTTGAAGCAATGCCTGCTTAAAGAGGCCTTTTTGCGGTTGTATATTTTCAGATAACACATCACTGCTGGCAAAGTGAGTCCAACACTGAACTGCACCATGGGCGTGGTCCATGATGGAACCTTATTCTGAAATCCCAACTTCCATCTGATTCTGTCATCCTGGCTTTGTGTTGTAAAGGATGTCAAGCTGCTGCTGGACGTCATTAAAGAAACAATCCGACATGTTTAATTGCAACACAGACTAGATTTCGATTTGCGGTGAGAAAGACCGGTGGATGAATGAACAAAAATGTCATACTAGGGTCATTCATTTGAAACAGATTTCCTTGGTAACGCGTTTTTACAACACGCATACATGGATGCAATGACTGAGTGAGCTGTCATCTTAAATATATATACACAAATAACGAATTAAAGCACAAACACAAGATGATAATATGTTGTGAAGGCTTAGTGAGGCTAACATGGCCAGTGAAGTCGGCCTTGTTAGAGACAGAAACCAGCACAGGTGATTCAGATGAACGCCCAGACTTATTATGGCCCATTATAAAGCCCGGGAATAAAACAGATTATAGCGGTCAAACCAAATGAGCGCACCCGGTTGATCGTTTGCCTTTCCTGGGTAACCAGCACAGCATCTCCTAGCTGAAGACCTAACCAAGACCTAACAAAGATGATGTAGCCTTGCTGGGCTAGTAGGAGGGACTGATCCTCTCTGATTTCTGATCTCTCCTTATCTTCCTCCAAGCTGGAGAGAAAAGCGCGACACACACTCACCATCGCTCCTTTTGATCTCAACGTAAATGCCCACGACGATCTTTCCGAAGATTGCGGCCATCCCTCATGTGTATATAGTGTGTATAGTGTGTGTGTGTTAAGGGTGTGTATTCACCGGCCAAGTTGCAGCTGCAGAAACCGGGAGGAGGTCAGAGGGAGAGAGGAGGAGAGCTGCGCATGCGCTCTAGACTCCCCCCCCCCAGCAGGCCAGAAGCATCACTGGAGCAGACAGGAACAAGTGATTTATTTAATTTAAAGCAACAACATTATCTTATCACATATATATCCATGTATTTAATAACGACGGTATACTTGTTAGATACCTTTATTTTTGTGCAGCCTTTCAAGTGTATCTTAAAAGATTAGATAAACCTTTATTTGTCCTCCAGGGGGGGAAATTGCAGATCCTGCGACTCTGACAATTAACAGTGTAAAAGTATGTATAAGAAGTCTTAAACAACTGATCTGCAATTCAATGAGTGTTTGAGTCAACACAGCCATAAGCACTAATAAAGCCTCATTGTTCCACCAGCGAGATGCTCAAAGATATAGGCCTATTGTAATACACCATAAAAAACATTCCTCTCGACTTTTGCAAGGCATTTATCTAGGTTACATGCTAGATTCATATTTAAATGAAATTAAATATGTCTTCCTATATAATGTATAATCCTATATCGATATATGATATGTCCTCTCTCTTCTGAACACTAGGTGACAGCAAAGCGCCGCGTTTTTAAAGGGACACGGGACAACGCTGTGTCCCTGTAATGATAGCTTTACAGCTTTTCCACTGTTTGTTTTTCTTCCACAGTAGAGATGCATTGGTTATTTAAACACAGTAGGATGATCAGGGCACAGGGTGGGTCTCAATAGTTTACAGTCGCTTCCTCTTCTTAACGTCCCCTTTTACCATCCAGAGAAAGACAGCGTCAAGATGGTTACCTCATCTCACTGCAAACAGATTCACCTCGCTAGACTTTTATTTTTCCACTTCTGTTTGTTTGATGAAGACACGTTGAACGCGACAAGAGAAGAAGTAAGAGAAGAACGGAAGACTATTGAGGTGCATCCATTGTGACAGATTCAGAGACATCTGTCAGATTGACACCCCTCCTTCCCTCCTCCCCTCCTTCCCTCCTCCCCTCCTCCCCTCCTCCCCTCCTCAGTTCCTGCTGTCTCTCCCCTCATGTGACAACAACTATCCATCTTCAAAGATGAATGAAGCTACCGTCCTCTCACTCATAACCCCACCCCCCCAACACACACACACCCACCCCCAACACACACACACACACACCCACCACCCCACACACACACACAAACACACACTTCTAGTAGCACACGCTGTTTTCATTCTCTTCTGTTAACAAAACACACACACACACAAACACACACACACACACGCTCACAGCAGACACACACATTCTTCTATTAGCACACACACACACACAAACACACACACATGCTCTTTTTATACCCACCCATTCCCCAAGGTGTAGGCCAGGGTTGTCTTATCTATCCGTTACCCCCGGCAACCACAGCCTCCCCTGTCATATTTGAGAGAGTGTATTTAGTTTGTTTGCTTGGATTAATGGGCTGACAGTGTTTTGAAGATATTTCTTTGTCTGAATGGGTTTCAATGGCTGTGTGTGTGAGCATGTGACAGAAGGAGAGAGAGAGAGAGAGAGAGAGAGGGAGGGAGAGAGAGAGAGAGGGAGAGGGAGAGAGAGAGAGGGAGAGAGGCAGGGAGAGAGAGGGAGAGAGAGAGGGGGAGAGACAGAGAGAGAGAGAGGGAGGGAGAGAGAGAGAGAGGGAGAGAGAGGGAGAGAGGCAGGGAGAGAGAGGGAGAGAGAGAGAGAGAGAGAGAGAGAGAGAGGGTTAACATGGTTACGGCACTGCTAAAACGGAAGGGGAACCCCTCCAACCCCCCCCCCCTCCGCTCGATTCAAATGAAGTACTTAAAGCAATACAGCCCAGGCCCTAGTCATAGTCATTACATTATCACGGTCCTAGAAAGCATGTTCTCCCACGTTTGATTTGTCTGTTGGACACACTGGCTGGAGCGTAAGCTCATAAACCCCCACAGCAGCCAGCCATGCATAGTCAATTTCTGGAGATCATTCGCATTATTTTACATACCAATATTCCCGTAGCTCTCCAGCCATTGCGGAGAGCCTATTTGGCAGCCATGGATTATTCATGATCTGGGCAGACAGTGCATATGGAAATCCTTTGAAGGAGATTTGGGATTTCTGTACACCCCCCCCCCCCCCTCTCTCTCTTCCAGCCAACCCACTCACTTAACCATGTCCCTATATTTGAAACATGAAGCTAGTAGTCAAAACAAGCTTTGACCTGATAGAAACATCCTCAAGTACTAGCTTTGATCTGAGAGGACCTTAGCAACACGTTTACCCAGAGCAGCAACCAGGAAGCAGTTCTTTTAAAAGACTAGAGAGGAAGTGAGAGGTGGAGGTAGCAGCATCTCTGGGGTCTCTCTCTCTCTCTCTCTTCACCCTGGCATGCATAAGAAATGTGTGCAAGTCACATCCTTTGTTTGTTATGTGCAGCCAGACTTGAGTGTGTGTGTGTGTGTGTGTGTGTGGGGGGGGGGGGGGGGGGGTGTGTGTGTGCATGCATGTAACACCCGTCCAAATGGCTTAGTGTTTCTCCTCCCCCACTCTGGCTTGACTGCTCTAATAGTGATTCCTCATTATTCAATTCCCTCGGAGACTCTTCCCTTTCAAGATGGCCGCCGTGGTTTACAGTCCTCCCTCCCAACAAACAGAGCTGGAACTGTGTGGGCCTGGGCCTGCCATTTCTGCATCCAGCAGATTGTTGTCTCTGATGACCTAGGCTCTCTGTTTCCCTCTCTTTCTCTTTATCCCTTTCTCTTTCTCCCTCCCTCCCTCCCTTCCTCTCCATGCTAACATGGAAGCCGTCCCAGCGCTAATGATCATTGTCGCTTCTGTGGATCTGAGTTGGGGTGAAGCACGCAGTCCAGCAGAGCACTCCAAACCCCCCCCCCCCCCCCCCCCCCCCCCCCCCCCCCCCCACTTGACTGAGGTCCGCGCGGACAGCCAGAGCCACGGAATTAGAACGTCCGTCCATTCTGTTGGTTTCCAGTTCCGTGGCGTTCTACGGAGAGGCTGCGGTAGCAGCAAGAGCAGATTTAGTGGATAATGGTTTCTGGCAGCGATGGCACCCTTAGTCCTGTTCACTGAAGCTGCAATATCTCCCCGGGGAATCATCGGCGGTTAGAGTTCGAGTTTGAGCGAATTTCTCCAATTGTCTCCTGTGTTCTGCATGTCGTTAAGTATGAAAGTTATAGTAGTCGTTATTTCATGCACTGTAGATATGAGTTCTTATACTGTCCTTTTTTTTTAAACACCCTTTCTACCAAACAAATCTTTACACAGATGAATAATTAGCTGCTGATGGATGGTGAAGTTTAAACATGGCATCCAGGAGAAAGGTTTTTAATAACGACGTCTTCATACATACCACAAAGGAGCAGCGATATCTGTGCAGGTTAAGGAGTGAGTCTGCCCCGGCGCCCCTTTTAATTAGAGAGGAGGAGGAGAAGAGGGGGATGAAGACCAGAAGAATAGAAAGAACAAGGAGGCGGAAAGAGATGGAGAGATCTCTGCTTAAAGGTTAAGGTCTGGAGAAAGACGGAGCAGGAAGAGCAGGAAGAAAACACAGGAAGGAGGGAGGGATGGAGTGGGAGGAAGGGAGGGAGGAGGGAGGGAGGAGGGAGGGAGGAGGGAGGGAGGAGGGAGGGAGGAGGGAGGGATGAGGGGAGATTAGGGAGGGGGAGATTACCTCTTGGGACAGGGTACATCTCTTTGAAGTGTGTGGGGGTCGTACACCCCTCTTCAACAGATCCATCTCCAGTCTGCTGTGTTTGCTCATTATGTTTTCATGGGCGTCCCTGTAGATGCCCGCGTCAAATGTAAACTGGGCGGGGGGGGGGGGGGGGGGGGGGTGGTGGAAGGAGCTGCTGTGGTGAATTGTCAGGGTCCGCATCCAAATCCCATCAAAACCTCAAAGCCAATCGCACGTCACAAGTAGATCATTAAGGACCAGATAAAGCAGGACTCAGGTGGAGGGATGTATATCAAGTTAGTTCAGAGGTATCAGCTGAACTGTTAAAGCCACGGAAAACTATATATGTACTCAAATGAAGTCCTGGAGATCTAATACTTGACCCATTAGGTCAAACCATCCCAACCAGTTTATAACAAGTTCCTATCTGCCACAGACATTTTATATCCACTACCAGACAGGCTGTAAACCAGGCTAAATTTAAGTTGTAAACAGGCTAAATTTAGGTTGTAAACAGGCTAAATTCTGGTTGTAAACAGGCTAAATTTAGGAGAGAAAAAAACTATTTCACTCTGTCTCAACCATAAACCCTTAGTTTTCATTCTGAGACTTGTGAACCGCTGGAAAATTGATGTCTTGTCAGACGATTTTCTTTTTGTTGTGGTCATGATTCTATCGATGTTTCCGTGGTAACACGCCCCTTTATCTTAGCCCTGCGTTCCTCGCGCCTGTCCCGCTACACTGCTTGTCATTTATTTCAATATGGCCGCTTCATGGTTTGATGATAAAGCCATTATCTAAGCTATTCAAGAGCTGTCACAAGGCGCCGCGGTGCGGGTAGCAATTAATTTTCCGCAGTGTCTGTGCTGCAGCCGTCCCCCTCAACCGAGATTAAATTTCTTTGTCAATTTTTATTTGAAAATGTATATTTCACAGAACGGCTCTGCCATTCAAAATGGCACACGGGGCTGCGTTCACAACCCATTTGATTTTCCGTCAGCATGGCTCCTGCGCGCTGTCACAGAGACAGTCGGTGAAGCGATGGAAAGTGACAAACGGCTGCAGATGACAGTTAAAGGAGGACGCAACCGACATGAGCTAGTGTTTGAGGTGAGGCCATAAACTCAGGCCTCTTTCTACACGAGCCACTCAGTGACACCCACTACGTCAGTCTCATTCCAAACTGGTAAAACTATGAATTAATGATTACAATAGGCAGTCGCTTCGATATCGGAAAAACGCGAGTTTGAGAGCTTTTCAGTCAAAAGATTCATAAATAAAATGCAGCGTTAGTTTGTGAGCTGTAACTTCATGGGATTTTGTGTCTTTTTGCGGTGGTAGAAAGTGAAAAACAAACAGCCTACAAACAAACACTCACAGAAAAGGCCTTTTTTTAAGTTGCCGAGCTTCAGAGAAGCAGCTTCAACAGAGCTGGTGGGGAGAAAGCATCTTGATGTAATATGCATGCTGTGTATTTAACGTTTAAATATGTCCCCCACTACCCTACTCTGCCCCGCAATGTACACGATCTTCCTTTTACTAAAACATTTATGTGTTGTTGTATTTGAGAAAGTTCCGCTACAGCTAACTTCAGTCCGATTAAGCAGAAATCAAAGCGTGAATCTTCACTGTGGAATAATTTATTATATTTCAAGTGTGTTTGGTATCTTGCCACCAAACTCCTCTGACTCCACTATAGCAGAGTGTTGAAAACTCTTTGCTTGTGTAAACAGCAACCCCAAATCCTCAGCCAAGTTGCAAGTTTGGGTCCAGATGGAAACAAAGTCACGCTGAATTACACTACAGAACGATCGCACTGGGTACTGGGTATTGCACTCGATTAAAAAAAACACATGAATAAATGAATAGTTTCATGTCAGGGAATGAAAGAGGGTGGGTGGTCGGATGCAGAATACGTTTCAAGACTGTAAACAAGCTCAAAGGTCAGCGAACGACATCGCACACGAGCTTGAAAAGATGACGAGCTCTTCTTCCTTGAGGTATGTAGATTTATGACGGCGAGCGGCTTGCGAAGGCCATGTCCTTAATGTCAGATACACCTATTAATCATCTATACCCAGATTAAAGATGGCCGCCGGAGTGTAATTAATAACCTCCCATCGCTGAGCATGCCGTGCTGTGGACTGAGCTGGATCTGTGACAGGGTGAAGACACTGATGCACAGTCGTTCCTAAGGATCGTGGACCCTGATGAAAACCAATGATTAACCATCCATATCTGTCACCGTGTCGGCTACACAGCTGGGGGTGAGTGTGTGAGACCTGGCTGCTTCAACACAGCCCTCTGAGAGGAAGGAGGAGCACAAGCTGCTGATTCTGACTGGGACGTGTTGAACTGGGGCTCTGCAGGCCGGGGAAGAGCCAGGCTGGTGTAGTTACACCGTCCTGCCTCTAGGAGGTGCTCCAAACCACTGAGCACTGCTGACAGACGCGCATATGCAGTTTCCAGAACTGTGATTGCATCGCTACCCCAGCTCTCTCTTTCACCATCTCCCTCTTCCTCTCCTTTCCCTCTCCCTCCATCATCCCTCTCTCTCTGTCTTTCTCCATCTCCTTCTTTCTCTCCTTTCTCTCTTTCTCCATCTTCCCTCTCCCTCCATCTTCTCTCTCTTTCTCCATCTCCCTCTTCCTTTCCTTTCCCCCTCCCTCCATATTCTCTCTCTTTCTCCATCTCCTTCTTTCTCTCCTTTCCCTCTCCCTCCATCTTCCCTCTCTCTCTCTCTTTCTCCATCTCCTTCTTCCTCTCCTTTCCCTCTCCCTCCATCTTCCCTCTCTCTCTCTCTCTCTCTTTCTCCATCTCCTTCTTCCTCTCCTTTCCCTCTCCCTCCATCTTCCCTCTCTCTCTCTCTCTTTCTCCATCTCCTTCTTCCTCTCTTTTCCCTCTCCCTCCAGCTTCCCTCTCTCTCTCTCTTTCTCCATCTCCTTCTTCCTCTCCCTTCCCTCTCCCTCCATCTTCCCTCTCTCTCACTCTTTCTCCATCTCCTTCTTCCTCTCCCTTCCCTCTCCCTCCATCTTCCCTCTCTCTCTCTCTTTCTCCATCTCCTTCTTCCTCTCCCTTCCCTCTCCCTCCATCTTCTCTCTTTCTCCATCTCCATCAATATGCACAGTTCATGTTAGATGAGTCTCATCCATCTCCTGTCACCTGTTCACTCTCCCATTCATCTCACTTGTAGAGGAAACAGAACCGAATAGAAGAACCCCCTCCACAGTGGACCAGCAGTGCTACAGTAAGTACAGGCAATGGGATTTTAGAATACTAAACTATGTTCTTGTTACTAGGTAACTATGTTCTCTCTCACACACACTCACACACACACACACACACACACACATGGCCTATCTGTAGGTCTTAAACCATTTGTAAAACACGCTAGCCAAACTGAATCTGAACTCTGTTGGACATTTGGAGCCACACCTGTCCTCTCTCTTCGCCTTGACTCACCGCCTGGCTCCCTCCCTGCTGGATGAGTCCTTAAAGCATGGGAATCCCTTCAGGTGAAGAAATACAGAGTTTTGAGATGCACCCATTAGCCTCTACAGCATTGAGATGCACCCACAGACCCCCTACAGTGTTACGATTCGCCCACATATCAGAAACATGCTAGTTCTTATCCGTATTAAAGCCAGAGAGAAGGGATTTATTGGTATTAAACCCAGGTTCAATCCATCTCCAGTTTTCCGTACTGATCTGAATCCACTCCAGTCGCTCGGATTCGCTCGGCATTCTGTCATGTTCTCAGTGCGTAATTGTGCATGAATTATGCATATTTCACATACGCAGTAGATGAATACCCACTCATTAATAAATGTCACAGATCCAATGTAAGCCTTCATACTGGGGCCCAGACAATGAACAAGCAACACAAATGCAGGTGCATCACTTCCAACGCAAAAGCCTTTCTTTCATCAACGCCGAGATATCAGAGGCCGTCCAATCAGAGAGCAGGACGTGTGCGCGCCATCCTACACAATGTCAACATCTCCTCGGCATTCCAGATCAATCTAACACCTGAGATCATGGATACAGCCATTCATATTAATAGCATGTCTCTCTATGAGACCGAAGTCATGTGCTCAGTGAAGATCTGGATGCTCACTGGTTGCATCGGACCGCACGGTCGACCAATCAGTGACCAGGGATATTTCTCAGGGGGCTTGTTTTGGTGGTGGGTGTTTGCCACAAACAGACCATAATGGGCTCTGGGCGTCTCCAGGGAGACCAGCAGACACAGCATGCTGGATTCATGTGTGGTGAGATCAGGAAGTCTGTGTTGTTCCACGGGTTGATTTCCCCACACCTTAACTGCCCCCCCCCCCCCCCCCCCCCCCCCAGATCTTAACGTGTTGCCATTGGGGCAGCACGGTTGCTGTGGTAACCCACCTTCCAGCGTTTCAATTTTTTTTTTTTTTTTTTTATGGTTCAAAAAGACACAAGACAATGTTCTCCTCATTTCTGGCAAATGGAACCTTGTTCCAAAACATCCTCTCCATTGCTTCCTCCCTGCCTCCCTTCCTCCCTGCCTCCCTGCCAACCTTCCTCCCTGCCTCCCTTCCTCCCTGTCTCCCTTCCTCCCTTCCTCCCTGCCTCTCTTCCTCCCTTCATCTCTTCCTCCCTCCCTGTCTGCCTCCCTGCCTCCCTTCCTCCCTTCATCTCTTCCTCCCTCCCTGTCTGCCTCCCTGCCTCCCTTCCTCCCTTCATTTCTTCCTCCCTCCCTGTCTGCCTCCATGCCTCCCTGCCTCCCTCTTGTTTGACAGCTTCGGGAGGAACACACAGGGTTCAGCTCCACCTCAGTCCTACAGCAGCGTGGTGTGTGCCTACACCAACACTACATCAGCTGCTGACTGCAGTATGAACTCCTGTGTCTAGACATGTATTATTCGCAGGGGCCTAAAACAAAAAAGAATCAATATCAACCTGGGGAGCCATAATGGCCCAATTACTGTTTGTAGGTTTGTCAATGCCATGTCTCTGAGGATGGCTGCGAAAGGCCACTTGGACCAAAACAGCACAGGAGTAAGCCCATACATTTATAATACAGTGTGTGTTTGTGTGTGACTGTTTGTGTGTGTGTGTGTGTTGATGTGTGTGACTGTTTGTGTGTGTGGGCGGGCGTGCATTTTGATGTGCATGAGTGCTTGTGAGTGTGTGTGTTTATGTGTGTGAGTGTGTGTGTGTGTGTGTTTTCACCTTTTCCCCATGCCCTACCACTGTGACATTTAAGGGAAAATGGCGGACTGACTGCAATGTTTCATTTCCGACCAAAACACCGACAGCAAAGCCTTAAGCTTGTGTAGGGAAATAGATTTTTGGAGAGACGTAAGCATGACATGGCTGGAATAGCAACTCATCATTCAGTCAATACTACATCAGCTGATCATGCTGAACTACACTTCCCAGGACAGATACTATCAATGGCTTGGCTGCAAATTGATTGTCTGAAACCTTATTATATGGTGGTTAGTCACAGAAGTTTAGTGTAGTTATGAAATATGAATTTAAACTGTATTTTAGTAGTTTCATACATATGACTAGGAAAATAATCTTTCTCTAAGGGCAACTAACTGCCTAAATACTTCCTACAGTACTCCTGCTATCTAACACACACAGATTTGTTGCTAGCCAACATCGTTGCCTTTGAAAAGTTTGTTGGGGGACATTACTGGCATTAAATGGATGCCGTTATGACGGTGGCTCTATTATGTATGAAGAAGCGGGCGTAGCGGCGCCGTACGTGTTCATTAGTCATGTGCGAGCTCGGGGGGTTTGTGTGCATTAAGCAGTGGATTCCAACCCTTTCCTCCTCTCTCCAAGACAAGCTAGCCACGAAGAACAACATAAATCAGGACCCAGGGAAACAGGTTCAGACCACGGACTGAGAGAGGCCGATGAAGGTGGGATACAGCGAGAGGAGGATGGGAGAGAGGGGGAGGGGTGAAGGGATGGAGAAAAGAGAAGAGAAAAGGGGGGGAGGGATTTAGAAAAGGTGGTTTCTCATTGGTCCCTTGCACCTTGTATTATTTATTCGAAGGTTGACCGTGAACCAGAGGATCTCTTTAACCCTCCCTCCCTCCGTCTCTCCCTCCCTCTCTCTCTCTCTCACTCCCCCTCCCCCCTCCCTCTCGCTCTCATTCTCCTCCTCTTACTAGCTCTCTCTCACTTTCTACCTCTGTTTATCAGGGTTTCTCTCCCTCCCTCCCTCCCTCCCTCCCTCTCTCCCTCCTTCTCTCACCTTCTCTCTCTCTTGTGTCTGGTTTGGACGGAGGACAGATGAAATAAGCAGACAGTAAGAGGGTCCTTTTTTAGGGCCATTAGTCAAAGGTGGGGACATCATCAGGGGTCTGGTTACCATGGCGAGGAGAAGTCCCTCCAGACCTCAACATTCATATTCCACCTTTTAACCATCCCATTCATCAATTACCCCTGACCCCTTCTGTGCACACACACACACACACGTAGACACGCATACACACACGCGCGCAGACATACACACAAACATGCCACACGTATGCAGAGCTGTGCAGCAACAGGGTAAACATACAGTCACACCTATTCCATTGTAGCCTGAATCTGACACACTACTGGTGATACTCTCATGACACACACATACACACACACACACGCACACACAACAGCAGGCACATAGCTGTACTCTCCACCTGCTAACACGCCCACACATGCACAGACAGACTCTCTGACATTTGTAGGTGGCTACTGAGCAGAAGCTGCCACATCCCAGCACACAGCTCTCTCGTTCCCTCTTCATCCCTCTCTCACACTCTTCCTCTCTCTCTCTCTCTCGCTCTCTCCGTCTTCCTGTCATGGTGAAAAAAGAGCTTAGTGTTCAGCCATGGCAGGTAGGGGACAGCTGGCTAATGTCTCTTTGTTTGTTTGCTGCGTGTGTTTGTGCCTGGAAGGACACACACACACACACGCCAACACACACGCAAACATGCACACGCATGCATTCACCAGGGTCATTACAACAGCAGCAGAGGATTGGTCATCCCCCATGCAATCTGGCTCATCATGTAGACAGATGACTGACTGTGAGCAAAGCAGGGGAGAGCAGGAGAGGAGAGAAGGGAGGAGAGGAGAGGGGGGGGGGGGGTGGGGGGAGAGGAGGGGAAGAGAAAAGAGAAGAGCCAGACAGGACAAAGGAAAGCCTGTCCATCCCTCCCTCCCTCCCTCCCTCCCTCTCTCTCTCCCTCCCTGCCTGCCTCCCTCCCTCCCAAAATTCATTTGTCAGTTTACAGATCAGTAGCTGAAAGACGTGACAGACGCACATTGGGGGAGGGGGGTGGAGCTTCAGAGGTGTTTGTGTGCGTGTGTGTGTGTTTGCAGGGAGGGGTTTGCTGCAAGGTAAGAGATAGATGCGAATGACTCCAAGGCTGGAGGAACAATGAAGAGAGAGAAGGAGAGAGAGAGCGAGAAGGAGAGAGAGGGGAGGAATCAGAGAAAGGGAAATGTAGTCTCTCCGTCATTATTATTGTGTACAGTCAGTGCCCAGATGTGGAATAAAACATGCATGACCTGCCTGAAGCTCCAGAAATAATTACACTCATTTAGCTCCGCTACACATAGTCACCATCCCACGCACACACACGCAAACAGTACACATATCAATATACAGTACGCAAATAAAAATGCCCGTGTTTTGCTCTCGATGCGCGTCTTGCTGTCCGACTGTCTAGCAGATTGGCCGGCTGGTTGGTTGTTTGGCTGACAGGAATCTGCCATTGTTGAGAATTCTTGAAAGCAGCGTGTGAATTTCATCGCCAGTGTCTTGTATGCGGAGGACATTTACATAAGCATGAAACATACATGAGGGGGGTGTGACGATGGCTGTGCGTTTGCCTGATGTGAAATTAGTATACATTAGGTGTCACACCCCTCATTAGCTTCACAAATTGGATTCTGCAGGAATGTGTTGTTGAGCAGTAGCCACTACCACATCCCCACACACACACACACACACGCGTGTGTGTACACACACAGCCCTCACACACACATGCCTACTCTCACACGCACAGCACACGCATCTACACCCGACACACACATCCTTACACACTCTCCGTGTCCTGTGTCTTGAGGCGACCATTTTCCTGGAGATGAAAGAAAGCGATTTGCGGTAAATGTGTGTGTAATATATTCTAATGACATGACTGGGGGTGACTGAAGGACTTGGAGCAGCAGAGCCAGAAAGAAGAGAGAAGAGCTGATGAGGGAGAACTGGGCCCTTTTTTGACAAAGAGCTCCGACTGTAAGCTGTAGGTAAGGCTGTGTGTGTGTGTGTGTGAGAGAGAGAGAGAGAGAGAGGGACAGTGGGAGGTTTGTAAAGAAACAAACAATGGCAGTGTTACACCAGTTTCGATGTTTTCCCAGAAACACATGCCAGGGTCATGAGAATGATACTAGATTAGCATTCATGAGGTGCTTTGCATTGACCATTTATGGTTAAAAATGGGCTCGTTCAGGGCGGGGTACAATGCTAATTCACGTACGCACACTTTTGGGTAATCTGTGATTCATAAAGATAACTTTCCTTAGAGGTGTGCGCACGCACAGTTTTATAAAAAAAAACCTTTGGGGGGGTTTGACGAATGGGGGGACCAGGGTAAGAAAAAAAATACCCCCTCCTACTTTATCAGCATTTCAGCCCTGGATCTCCATAGCAACTGTCTAACAGATGGGGTCTAATTTGATTCCCGAAACGTGTGTGAGTTTCCTCACAAGTCAGGCCTCGCATGTCGGGGGGAGAGTCAAATAAAGGAAGATGGATCAGTGGCACTGTGCAGGAGTGAGGGAGGTAAAGAGACATAGACAGAGAAGAGACACGAGAGAGAGAGAGAGAGAGAGAGAGAGAGAGAGAGAGAGGAGAAAGAGAGAGAAGAAAGGATGCTCGCTGCCTTCTCTTGCGATCCCCTTGATAATACCATTCCACCTTTTCTACTCATGCCTCTTTTTTTCCTAATTCTTTCACCTCTCTTTCAAATATTCACTCTTTCTCTCTCTCGGTTTTCATCTATCTCTCCCTCCCTGTCTCTTTCATCTCTGACATCCCCACCCCCTCTTTCTTCACGTGGCTCTTCACACCATCCAGTTGCTTCTCCTCCCCTCCTCTCTCTCCTCCTCCTCCTCCCCTCCTCTCTCTCCTCCTCCTCCTCCTCCCCTCCTCTCTCCTCCTCCTCCTCCTCCCCTCCTCTCTCTCCTCCTCCTCCTCCTCCCCTCCTCTCTCTCCTCCTCCTCCTCCTCCCCTCCTCTCTCTCCTCCTCCCCTCCTCCTCCTCCTCCCCTCCTCTCTCTCCTCCTCCCCTCCTCCTCCCCTCTTGTTTCTTGGTTGGCTCCACTTCAGCAGGGCTCTGATCTCCTCTCTTTCACTTTCTTTCAATCTTCCCCAACAATGTATTCTTTCAACGCAACCTCCTCCTCCCCCCCCCCCCCCCCCCCCCCCCACACACACACAATCTCCATCTCCTCCCACACACACACACAACCTCCATCTCCTCCCACACACACACACACACACAACCTCCATCTCCTCCCACACACACACACACACACACACAACCTCCATCTCCTCCCACACACACACACAACCTCCATCTCCCCCTAGTGTTTGCTTAGTCTGACATTCACATCGCTGGACCCAAGTGGGTCCCTGTCCATGCTTTTGTTCAGAGAGAAAGTGTGTGTCAGTGTGTGTGTGTATGTGTCAGTGTGTGTGTGTGTGTGTGTGTCAGTGTGGGTGTGTATGTGTCAGTGTGTGTGTGTATGTGTCAGTGTGTGTGTGCCAATGTGTTATTACCTGTCCCTGTTGGATAGGGAGCAGGTCTTATGGCTCGGGTCAGAGGTAATTCAGAGTAATAAAGTGAAGAAAAGAGATCGGCTTTCAGGGAAAGGACAAGGTTACAGATGTGTGTGCGTGTGCGTGTGAGTGTGTGTGTGTGTGAGTGTGTGTGTGTGTGTGAGTGTGGGTGTGTGTGAGTGTGTCTGTGTGTGTGTGTGTAAGTGAGTGAATAAACCGTGTTGTTGAGGCTCCTTCGGACGCATCCTGTCTGCCTGCATCTCCCACACCTTCCTCTGACAGCCCGACATGTGTCCACTCACAGTCTCACTGACAACACACACGCTCTCACTGACAACACACACGCTCTCACTGACAACACACACGCTCTCACTGACAACGCACACGCTCTCACTGACAACACACACATCCGAAACACCAACCACTTTGTTCCATGTGGGATGAAAGATCCAGCTCAGCGTACAATAGAAGAAGAGTCTTCTGAATGCAACACATCTGGTATCATTATCTGATGGTATCTCTATCTGATGGTATCTCTATCTGATGGTATCTCTATCTGATGGTATCTCTATCTGATGGTATCTCTATCTGATGGTATCTCTATCTGAAAGTATCTCTATCTGATGGTATCTTTATCTGATGGTATGTCTATCTGATCGTATCTCTATCTGATCGTATCTCTATCTGATCGTATCTCTATCTGATGGTATCTCTATCTGAACGTATCTCTATCTGATCGTATCTCTATCTGATCGTATCTCTATCTGATCGTATCTCTATCTGATCGTATCTCTATCAGTCAACGTGTTTGGTGTGGAAGGTCTGGACCACCATCCTCTCATGAGGACAACGTCACAGAGCTCATCTCTGGATTTCGAAGAAAAAAAAACGTGTTTCCTGTGAGCGACCTTGAGCACCGAGTCGTGTCCTTGTTTACCTTGTCCTCAAGGAGAATCCTTTTACCGATGGCTCCACCTTTGAAGACAAGCCATTACATCCTGCCATTAAGCTGAGGAGAAAACGAACACCCCAGACAGTAACTTATATCTTTAATCACTGGGTCTTGTCAGAGACAGCGTGGTCCCATCCTGATCAGATCCATTCATTAGCCCTGCTTTTAATCCAATGAAAAAGTAATGGACCCCCTCTGGTTAAATGCCTCTGTTTCCACAAAAGGGCTTTAAATGAACTCATCAATGTAATAATAACCCTCCATCCTTCTTCTTTTGCTATTAAAACTAGCTGGGAATCCATACCAAGGAGTGTTCGGGTTACTGGAGGGAGCCACCTGCATTATTAGCAGGGGGGAACTTTAATGCAGTAACCCCCACCTCCCCTACTCCACCCCTGCCCCCACCACCCCACCCCTTCTCCCACTGTGATGTAATGAGTCCTGGTGAAATGATCTCTTAATTCTTCTGGTGGCTAGTTGCCTAGGCTCGTTAGCTAACTTAATAAATGGAGAGCATTAATCATGTGTCGGCTGTGCAGGGGACAGGCTGCTGCAGCAGGAGCTCTGAAGGTATTAATTAGTATTTAATTATAAACCTGGGCTCATAAATAACAATAGAAGTGGAGGATTCAGCAGGGTTTGATGTGTTCGCTGGGGAGAGGGGAGAGGGGAGAGGAGAAGAGGGGAGAGAGGAGAGGAGGAGAGGGAGAGTAAGATAGACCCAAAGAGACAGACAATGTAAAGCAATGATTCGATGAGGATCAGTTGTACTCTGAGATCATGATGTGAGGCCCTCTACTTAATCTAGCTACCACATCCCTCAACAGAATCACATGTAATAATATGCAACACAGAAAAACGCCATGCTGGAATGAATTCCATTACCCCCAAAAAAGAGAGAAAACCCGGGATGTACATCAAGCTCCTCTGGATTGGACCAAGATCACACACAGACACCAACAGAGGGTATTTTCCTGAGAACAGCTGTGTTGAGCAGGTAGAGACACCTTGTTCCACACCTGGGCTGTGAACCAAGGATTCAGAGGAGCTCTGGTCCAGATAACGCCTGGATGAAACGGTCAAACTCCACCTGCGAGTCCACCATGTTGCCTCGTCCAGTGGTCTGGCTCAGGAGGGCCCTGGATGTGATAGGATGATATTCAGCACTACTGGAGAGTCGGAAAGACCAGTTCCTGTTCGCCGCCGCTTGTCACCACCAATCAACAGGGAGGGAGGTCAACCCTGTTGCTAGGATACAGCCGAGGATAATTCCGAGCATTAGCCAAAGTGAGGACTCCGATTGGTTGGTAATTAAGGGCTCCGATGCCGTGCACTGATTGGGTAACGTCTAAGCACAATTATTGAGGAGATAATTGAAAGGTTGATGTGAATTACCACGTAAAAAACAACCTTTTAAAACATCTCGTTTCGTCCTTAATTAAGAAGATTAAAAAAAATAAAAAAAACATCCTACATTTGAAAGAACAAAAATGAATTGTGCTTTGACATTCATGGAAACTTTATGGACAGCAGTCGTTCAGCTGCGTGACATTTTGGATTTCCTTTAAAGCTGTGAAACGAGAGGTTAACGGCCTCATGAGCCAAGGATCTGCAAATGACCAGGACAGCAACCTTCCATCACAACCCCTGAAGGGCTAACATGAAAGAGAGCGATGAGAGGGGGGGGGGGGGAGAAATCAAAAAGCCAGACAAGGAGCTTTCATCTTTTTGCAAGGGAAAGGTCATAAATAACCTGATGTACTGTATCACTTGTCGATAAATATAATACTGGACAGGGGGTAGGGGAAGAGGGTGGGTAATCACATAAGATGTTCTCTTGGTTTGTCTTTGAAGACAAGGGCAGACATTGATCATTTTATTTTTACACTTTGCTTTGAGAGTTTTCGATCACTGCGGAAACTACAGAGGAACATTCTGATTCTGCTCCAGCGTGGGTTGGGTTGCCATGTTTGAAAGGGGGAAACCCCCTATCATATCTGATCATATCGGGTCTGTGAGGTTATCAAGTTCCTTTTGACAGAACGTACACAGGTGTTAGTGTTGTAGTGCGCGTGTGTGTGTGTGAGATAGAGAGAGGTGTTTGTTTGGGTGTGTGTGAGAGAAGGAGAGAGGATGTGTGTGTGTGAGAGAGCGATAGGAAGTGTGTATACTTTCCCCACTTCTTCTTTGGAGAGCTATCCAATAGAGAACACTGGAAGTCCTATCTCTCCTTTCAGAATCAGTCGACAGCAGAACCGCAGGAATCATCATCAGCAAAGTGCAATGGAGGCAGAAATGACACAAAATGGCTGCCGTGCAGCGCTCCAGTGGACCTCCAGATAACATCTTCCTAATGCACCGATCAACCGAAGATACAAAATGCGAAACACGTTTTTATCACTGTACTGACATTCTGCCAGCGGGACTGTTCGCTAATCAGATTTTTTTACATGTTGAAAGTAACACAGGAAAGTACCGAGTGTGTGTTTTAGCGTGTGTCTGTTTGGCACGCGCGTGTGTGTGTGTGTTGTGGAAAGACTTAACGGAGCCGTACGCCGCAGCTAATCACCTAAGTTGGCGTGACAGTCAAGGCACATTAAACCAATGGGATTGTGTGTGCAGCTGCATTGCTACCAGCTCTGACAGATGTAATGTTAAGATCTCTCTTTATTCAGCATACTGATGTTAGACAGGAAGACGCAGGGATCTCGTCCTACCTACCTTGAAGTACTGGCCGGGTCAGGTGACCGCAGGGCTGTTCAATCCTGGTCATGAGGGTTTGCTGTCCTGCAGGTTCTAGATCAGGGGTGGCCAACTCTGGTCCTAGACAGCCACAGTCCTGAAGGTTTTAGATGTTTCCCTGCTCCAGCACACCTGATTCTAATGACTGGGTCAATATTA
This sequence comes from Protosalanx chinensis, assembly GCA_030340685.1. Taxonomy (NCBI): domain Eukaryota; kingdom Metazoa; phylum Chordata; class Actinopteri; order Osmeriformes; family Salangidae; genus Protosalanx; species Protosalanx chinensis. The sequence continues at coordinate 2,864,896 of CM059339.1, read as the reverse complement.
AGCTCTATGGAAGCCTCATCATTAGAATCAGGTGTGTTGGAGCAGGGAAACATCTAAAACCTTCAGGACTCGAGGACCAGGGTTAACCACCTCTGTTCTAGATGTTTCCCTGCTCCAACACACCTGATTCTAATGAACGGGTCGTTATCAAGCTCAATGGAAGCCAGGTAACAAGCTGTTCATTTGTATCAGGTGTGCTAGGGCAGGGAAACATCTAGATTCTGTCCCTGTTCTAATGCTTTGGGATTGGTCCACCTACAATCTGATCCTGGATCTGTGATAAGAGGGTCACTGCCAGCCCATTGGGTGTTGCTAGGCAGGCCTGCCACTGCTCCCTCTGCAGATTTATCTTGTATGTTCATTGATATGCAACATCAGATCATCATTACATTATGTATTCCAAGGGCAGCCCCTGAGCTTGATGGATGATCGCTGCAGTCTAGTCATCCTCAAGGTGCTGTGTCCAGATTCCTATTTCTCCCCAGTCTCACCGCTTGGCCTCTATGTCCACTTCACCCTCTCAGAAGAGCATATGGTCATCCTCGCAATCGGAGACGACCGCAGACTTGCCCCTGCCCCCCCCCCCCCCCCCCCCCCAACCCCTAAGGAAGTTGAGCTGAAAGGAGAGTACAGATGCTGAAGTGGTCAGGCTGGACTGCTCAAGGGCGTGTCTTTGTGCTGCGACGCCAAGGGCCCTTAGAAAGACACACTGGCAGATATTAAGAATAAAGAGGAACAATAAAGAGGAAGAGAGAGAGCAGGAAATAGATTTTAAGGGTAAAGCTGGCTGCTTCTCCAGAACGAGCCCTGTGAAAGCAACGCAACACTGAGAGCAGCTCCAGAATCTGAGGTGGAGGACAAATCCAGCGCTTTTTAGAAACTCTCAGCGCTCTTTAGAAACTCTCAGCGCTCTCAAACAATCAGCTGTATGGATCGATTAGAAATAATAGGCAGAGAGAGAGAGAGAGAGAGAGAGAGAAAGAGAGAAGCGGAGAGAGAAGTAGACAGTAGTGGAGGTTGTACAAGATCTGCTTTCTTAAACGCCTCATGTGCTGATACTGAACACACCTCTCTCAAACGGAAAGTTAAACACAGTCTTTAATAATTTACGATATAGTGGGGAAACTGCATTAAGGGAAAAGGGCTGTTTAGCAAGCTGTCCTGCGAAGGGATTGGCTAGATCCCTGAATTAGGATCAAAGTGACCACTACGCTGCAACAGGAGACATGGCTTGCAACAGAGATATTTTACAGCGGGTCATTTCCTGCCTAGAGAGGAAGTAGATGCTGGCCATCTTTCAGTGCGCTGGTCATTACGCTGTAGGGGAGGACATCCTCCATTCCTCTGGACTGCCCTTGTGAGAGTACAGTAACTGTGACCTGACCCTTGAACTCCACTACAGAAGCCTTTGTATTGTTCCACTCATATGGGTAAAGAGTTGATGCAGTGTTGCCCCGTTGGGCCTACAGTTACGTTCCATGATGACACATCAACTGAAAAGATATCATACATAAGCAGAATCAATATTGAGTGTGGTTTAACTGGCTGGTAAGGTAAGGTGCCTGTTTACAAAGCTATGGTGGACTGTAGCAATACTGTTTTTATTAAGTCAACCTTCAGTACCTGGCGGAATTTGATCCTGCTAGCTCTTGATCTACGGTCAAATGCTCCACAAGCCCTCCAAACAGGATCGTTCGCCCCCCAGGATCTGCTTCCTGCCCCAGGGTTTCCCAGGGAGGGAAGAGGCTTGGTAACTGGTCCGGAGAGGCCACGGTGGCCTGCCCATCAGGGGGATCGAGTTCAGCCTGGGGTTCGCTTACCGCACCCTGATGGGGTTACCGAAAATACCAACTTCTACTCTCTATTTATACAGGGCTCCGACGTCAGCCAGTCAGAGTGTGTGGTAGAGAGAGAGAGAGAGAGAGAGAGGGAGAGGGAGAGGGAGAGGGAGAGGGAGAGGGAGAGGGAGAGGGAGAGAGAGAGAGAGAGAGAGACTGTGTGTATTGCCCTTTCTCCTTGAGGAATGTGTGTGTGAGGAGTGTGTGTGTGAGGAGTGTGTGTGTGAGGAGTGTGTGTGTGAGGAGTGTGTGTGTGTACTACAGTTAAATACCTTTCCAAAGCCAAATGGCTTGAAGGTTGAAGAGGTGTGTTAGTGGGGTTTCTCCTACATACTGTACATTCTGTCTGTCTGCGTGTGTGGGTGTGTCTGTCTGTCTGTCTGTGTGTGTATCTCTGTGTGTGTGGGTGTACGGTGAGGTACTGCCAAGATGTTTGGCAGTAAAGCCGTTTGGTTTCTCAGGCTATAGGTGAATCTGGGGGAGTTCTGTTGCTGCTCCTACGAATAGTATTCTGGGAACAGGGAGTTTGTCTGTGCTCCAGGAACAAATCAATATTTCACCAACTCCAAAGTTTTTAGTTCCACATACGAGTCAAAGTAAGGTAGAAGCTCAAACTGACCGTTCCCATAAAGTTAAGGATTTTCTTCTACGGGAAATGGGGGGGATGAATAGATCCCTGTTTGGTCCAAAAATAAGAAGGGGAAATCCACCAACATCCTAAATCCCGAAGACGTGGGTGCCAGAGTTGTGACAGACTAACCTGCGCTGGACTCCTGGACTTCAGATGTCTGCAATGGGAGAGAGAACCCAGGCCCAGGTTACCAGATCACACTAACTCACACTGCTCTGAATGGAACTTCCTGTGTCACTTCCTGTCTCGTTGTTAACCTCCTGGTTGCTGCAGTTGATAAAGGAACAGGAAAAGGAATGAGCACATTCCCAACACACACATCAACTCACCAGGAAGTGAAACTGAGGAAAGAGGTGTCAAAAAAACAATAACTTCCTCCTTGTAAATCACGAAATCGTTAAGTTTGGGTTTCGGTTCACAGGAAAATCATGACTGCGATAACTTGTGGTAGTTGCATTATGGTTGAAGGGCTTTCTGTTCTGATTTGGTTGATTGGTTGATTGGAACCTATCAAATCGTTCCAGTCCCAGTGTTCCGTGAATAGAAGGCTGTCAGAGGCTTGTGATTGGAGGGGAAGTTACTGAACAAAACACACAAACACACCTTGAAACACTTCTGGGAAACTGAGTTTCTGCAGAAAGAACTACTGTAAACCACAGAACCTCTCGAAAAAAGATTTTTAATCCAAAGCAACAACAAAAAAAAGAAATGAAAAAAACAAAAACAAAAACAAAGTTGAATCATTAACAAGTTTATAAAACAGTGATTTAGTTACATAAATAAATTGATATCGGTGTATCAAATCTTAATTTCAACTTCATGAGCATGTTGACACGGTTGAAGAAGTACAATCGTTTACCTAATATAATAAATAAAAAGGAGAATATTTCCGTTTCTAAACAAAGAGCTACTAACAGACCCCTACTAGAGGTAAAGACACAAGACAAATGTTTCTACACAGAAAACCAGAGGAAAAGAGCTTTTTAAAGCACAGAAGACGTCCACTCAGCTAAAATTAAAGACACTAAAAAGTTGTGACCAAAATCGGTTGGCTTTTTCATTTTAATGAACAAAGTTTGGTAGTTAGAACTCCCATTTGGTTATTTTAAAGCGTTAAGACAAGGCAAGAAAGGAAAGGCTGTTCTTGTTTAAGGAATTCAAGAGAGAAGACAAACAAAAAATAAAATAACATTTAAAAGGAGAAAAACAAAACCCCCAAAAAGTACAAATTTTAACTAAATAAAAAAACTGGAACAGTCAAGACCTACATAGCAACTTTCTGTCTGGCACAAAGTCAGCTTCAGCAGAAGAGGCAAGTACATGTTGTTTATTGTGCATAAAATGGAGCTTCTTTTTGTGACTTTATCACTGCGGAAGGAGACATGAGGCGCGGTCAGGCCAATTTTCACCCCAGTGTATCCCTACACTGGTTATTAGTATAAGAGGGAGCCTGCCTGATCTACATTACTCAGCTTGATAGGCACTAGGCCAAAAGTTCTCATGCATGTCCATCTTGTTTTAATGCTAAGGCTTGCTGCTCTTGCCCCCTGAAGTCACTTAAGTCTCTTCTTCTATGGTGTACTCTTCTTCTTCTATGGTGCGCAATACAAGTGTGTGGACACCAGAGAATACATATTTTGCTCAGCCATTTAAAAAAAAAAAGGGAAAAAAAGAAGACACACCTCCATTTCCTGTTTTGCAAATAGCCAGTTCCTGTCATGCAGTTCAGTGGATGGCTCTGCATAGCCACCCAGCCAAGATGTCCTCCTGGTTAGACCTGGCCCCTGATGCAACGCAAGACACGCACATTTTTGAAGTCTTTCTGATATGTTTATGTTTCAAAAAACCAAGGTACTGCAGCTTCAAGTATTTTGCATTACATAGAATATTCTTTCATAAATTAGTTAATGTATACATTTTTTTTTTCTTCAATATTCAGACATATACTATCATATATACAGTACAATAAAATGATCTCATACTTGCTTTTTTCATTTTTGTTAGCTTTTTTTTGTTTGTTGAGAAATCCCTGAGAATGTATGTTGACAGTTGTTAAGTTTCCACAAGCAAAGTTTGTGTGTTTGTGTTCAGAATAAGAGCTTTGTGTGTGTGTGTGTGTGTGTGTGTGTGTGGGTGAGTTTGAAGGAACAACACTGCGAAGCCAAGGTAGTTGGTACGGAGGTGACGATCACTATTTCCCTAGAGAACACAGAAGAAAAGAAACCTGGCTGTGATTGGATACACCCGGACGATCCTGGGCTGTGATTGGACACACCTGGACAATCCTGGACTGTGATAGAACACACCTGGACGATCCTGGGCTGTGATTGGACACACCTGGACAATCCTGGGCTGTGATTGGACACACCCGGACGATCCTGGGCTGTGATTGGACACACCTGGACAATCCTGGGCTGTGATTGGACACACCCAGACGATCTTGGGCTGCGATTGGACACATCCAGACTATCCTGGGCTGTGATTGGACACACCCGGACTACCCCCTCCCCAGAGAGAGGCAGAGGTGAGGGAGGAGTAGAGCTGGATGGTTTCGAGGTACTTTGTCACAGGATGGAAACTGTTTAGTTTGGTTTGAAGCCGCTTCTTATCCTCTCGTCTTGGTTTGGAGGCTGTGAGTGTAGCAGAGGAGTGCTGGGTGGACCTTTCACTGCTGGACAACATATCTCAGTGTAAACCAATGCTTTTGTTTTTATCTGTCATCTTTTCTCTCTCTCTCTCTCTCTCTCTCAGACATTCATTCATTCACTCGTTCATATAAAGGGAACACACAAACTTGCACAACAATTTCCGTTCATTTTTTGTTGTTGTTGTTGTTTTGTGAACTAAATAGGTCTATACACATTAATACCGGCATGGCGTTTATAACTTTTTTTTTTCTTCGTTTTTGTTTTTTTACAGTTCTTTCATTTCCTTGTTTAGTTGTGTTTAAATTGTTTTGTTTTTTTCTTCCATTTTAGTTTTTTTGTCACTTTTTAAGTTAAAAAGGATAAAAAAAGGCAGACTCAAGTAAAAAGGTGAAGCGATCACATCGATCGTTTCTAGTTTGTCTTTTTCCACCGTCCCTTCCCCCGCCCTGCCCTGCCCCGCCCCTGCCCTGCCCCCGCCCCGGCCCCGCCCTCAACCAAACCTCTCCCTCACCAGCATCATAAGCTTCTTCTTGCCCTTATAGATCTGTTTCAGGTTGTCTATGAACTGTGTGAACTGGATATGGCCGTCGTGCGCCATCAGGAACGTCTCCCTGGCCTTGCTGAGGAACTCGATGAACTCGCTGTAGTGCCGCGGGCTGATGTGCGTGAGCCGCGAGTGCGTGGTGTTGATGTACGCTCCGATGGTGGCGTCCAGCAGCTGCCTCAGCGGCGCCTTGTCCAGCGACATGAGCTTCCCGGAGTTCCGCCGGCTGTGCAGCGCCACCATCCCCGGCGTGGTCAGGGTGCACCTGCGCAGGATGTCCGACAACACGGTGGCGCACTTCACGCTCTTGACCACCAGGGGGATGACGGCGGCCAGCTCGTTCTTCCCCAGCGAGTGGCTGAGGGCGCAGGCCCAGAGGACGTCGTTGATGGCCGGGTGCGTGTCCTGGTTGTAGCTCAGGTTGAGGTGGGCCATGGCGAGCGTGGCCAGCTTGTACGCTCTCATCGGGTAGCCTCGATGCTCCATGTAGCGGGCGATGGTGAACAGCTGGGTGTAGCTCATCCCCGTGGACGCGGCGTCCAGCACGATCTGGTAGGCCGTCTCGAAGGCGATGTGGTCCTTCTCGCAGAGCGTGAGGGCGGAAAGGGCGCAGTTCTGGGGGTCCTTCATGGCGCACTGCAGGGCCAGGGTCCGGGCGGAGGAGGCTAGGTTCTCCTGCTGGTGGCAGTCCAGATGGAGGCGGACGATGGTGCTGTTGGACATGACGGTGGTGGCCACGATGCTGGTGGCCTCGGTGGGGGTGAAGAGGGTGAACCAGCTCTGCATGATGCTGTCCAGCGCATACACACCTGGGAAGTGGGGGGAGGGGGGGGGGGAGAGGGGGGAAGGGTTTAGTCACCATCGTGTAGCACCACACACACACATTAATTCACGCTACCACATCTCTTTGAGTGATTTTTGCTGTTTAGTGCAATTTACTACAGGGTTACGCCGGATAGAGAAACACACACACACACACACAGCAACCACACACCACACACACACACCAACCACACACACACACACATACACCACACACACACAGCAACCCACACACCACACACACACACACCAACCACACACACACATACACCACACACACACACCAACCACACACACACACATACACCACACACACACATACACCACACACACACATCAACCACACACACACACACACACACACAGGATCGTAGGCTGATGTTAACGTACCGACTTCTGTGGCACAGGTGACCAGCCATCTCACCATCTCTCTTCTCCTCCAGTTCAGTGTGGACAGAGTCATTCTCATAACCTGCAGACACAACAAGCAGGCTCAACAGGAGACACATGTGTGTGTGTGTGTGTGTCTCCATGTGTGTGTGTGTGTGTGTCTCCGTGTGTGTGTGTGCCTGTGTGTGTGTCTCCGTGTGTGTGTGTGTGTGTGTCTCCGTGTGTGTGTGTGCCTGTGTGTGTGTCTCCGTGTGTGTGTGTGTGTCTGTCTCCGTGTGTGTGTGTGTGTGTGTCTCCATGTGTGTGTGTGTGTGTGTCTGTCTCCGTGTGTGTGTGTGTGTGTCTGTCTCCGTGTGTGTGTGTGTGTCTCCGTGTGTGTGTGTGTGTGTCTCCGTGTGTGTGTGTCTTCGTGTGTGTGTGTGTCTCCGTGTGTGTGTGTGCCTGTGTGTGTGCCTGTGTGTGTGCCTGTGTGTGTGTGTGTGTGTATCCCACCTGCAGCCCCAGCTCCAGGGACACTTTAAGCAGCGTGATGTCAGGCAGGCTGTCCATCAGGGTTGCGATCTTGAAGGCGTCCTGAGCCAGCTTGAAGATGTGAGATGATGAGTGGATGTTCCTCTGGATCGACTCCAGCACGGTCTCCAGCTTCCGGCCGTCACCTGGGAAACCAGGAGCACAGCTCTGGAAACAGCCCGG
>CM059339.1:2739315-2856830 GCA_030340685.1 Protosalanx chinensis | reverse complement strand
GCCTCCCAGGTGAACTCCACGACGCAGCGGGGGGGTCACGGAGGTCAAGGAGAGGGGCTGGGTTTTGAACTTGGCTGAGGCGTCGTGCTCTGAAAGCTTATGGACGTCAGATCGCAGCACTGACCTGAGTCGACACAAACACACACACACAGACGAGCCCCATTCTGAACGTGTGTGCGTTTGTGATCAACAGTAGCAGTGTGACGCTTCGTTGGGGTCACGCCCCGTCAGGTAATCCAGCAGTGAAACCACTGAGGGTGTGTTGTGTAACTGTGTTGTGTAACAGGCAGAGTTGTCGACGCTGCTTAACAAAACACAAGAGGAGTCGTCCCTTTACTGAGGACCTGCAGAGTAGGAACAACAGTGTGTGTCCCATGCTGTGGTGGGGGGGGGGGGGGGACAGAACAGTTACTCCTCCTTACGATAATGTTCCTTCAGGTATTCTCTGAGACCCTCACACACACACACACACACACACACACCGTCATTCTCCTCTCCTCTCGGGCTCTGGCTAAGCCTGTGCAGAAAGATTGCATCTTTTATTTATCGCTTCTTGACTTCATTTTTTCCAGCAAATTCCAGGCTGGGGTGCAATCAGCCCAACCTAAGTTCTGCTGTCAGTCTCCATAACAGGGATGCAGATCCAGCTCTACTGGGTAGCTCTCTCCCCCCCTCTCCCCCCATCTCACTGGGTAGCTCTCTCTCTCTCTCTCTGTATCTCTCTTTCTCTCTCTGTCTCTCTCTCTGTATCTCTCTCTTTATCTCTTTGTCTTTGTGTATCTCTTTCTCTCCCTCTCTCTTACACACTCTTCAAGGAAAGAAGGCGAGCTTCTCGTTTCTGTCAACACTCAACAGTGCAGTTTCAACCCTTTAACCCTGGAAAAGAATACTCTGTACGTCAGAGATTCCTTGCCTACTGTGGGGATAGAAGATACAATACACTAACCTATGTTGACAGGGGAAAAACACACACGGTGTGTGTGGTGTGTGTGTATGCGTGCGCGCATGCGATGTGTTATTGCAAACTGCTCGAGCCCCCTTGGCACTTCACGAAGGGCACGAAGCCACTGCGTTTAGCGGAGGGGAGGGGGGGGGGGATGGCCATGCAGAAAACTGTGTTTTGCCGATTGCATTACAATTCAAATTAACCAATGCTGAGTAATGAGATTAGAATCCTGAGCGCTTTTCCACGGGAGGGTGGGGTGGGGGGTCGGGAGGGAGGGGAGGGACAAGCCTCCAGTCCAAGCCCCAGTGAACTCGTCATGAAAGCTGGCATGGTTGGAATATCCGTCCCGGCTTGGCTTGGGACCTTCAGGGTAAGGAAGGCTGTGGCCACACGTTTCGTTAAGGCATGTGTGCTAAAATACGTCAAACGAAGACTATTCTGTGCAACGACACCGGGTCAAAAAAGAAAGAGTACAAACTTGAACGAATTAGCTGCAGATTTGCGCAAATAAAAGTCTATTTAAAATCGTGGTTGTGTCTTTAAATTGACATTCCCCCCTCTCTCTCTCTCACTTCCAAATCTTCTATTTAACAAGCAGTGAAAAGAAATAAAACGGAGCTTTTGTCCTCCGTCCTTTTAGAGGGTGACAGAAAGCTGAAAAGACAAATGAACATGAAAATGAGAACAAAGTGATATGCTTTCAATAGGAATGGGCTCTGGGCTATTTGATATGCGCACTCGGTAAATAGACCAATCTCAAAGAGCTCCATCCATAAACCAGAAACCAAATAGATGAGATTCGAATAAAAGAAGAATCATGTTTCTATAAGAAAGAAGAATAAAAAAAGAAAAAAACGGGTTTTATTATAGGCTTCTTTTCCAGTTCTGGTTGGCAGTAAGGTTGTCAGCCTTGGTCTGGTTAACTGTCAGATCAGCAGAGGGACTTGAGCAGAAACCTCCCCCATGCCTTTTCACTAGACTAGGGGAAAATAAACACAGCATAGCCGCAGCCCTGAATGTCTATTCTCGACTCAGCCCAGAAAAGCTCTCCTCTTTTTCGGTTCAAAGTATGAGGGGGCTTCCAAAGGGGCTGGCTTGGGGGAAAACAACCTATGTTTGTTGGCCACTGGAGTGTAGTTTACCATAGACATTATAAAGTCTATGTACTTTACCTTCACATTTATCTGACCCCCTCCCACCACCACCCCCAGTCTACTTCCCTAGGCTGGTCTCTAATGGTTATTTTTTCCACCAGGCAAAAATGTTCCTGTCGAAATAGCTCACTAATTTGTCACACACGTCGACATATTTACAGCCTTAGAATAATTGACGATTCTTTATCATCGTGACCAAAGGTCCAAACCCCAATTAAAATGTGTATTCGGCCAGAAAGCTTGTAGGCTCGTCAAAGCCTATATCTTATGGTCAAAGCACACACACACATACACACACACAAACACACACACACTGGAAATTTAAAGCCCTCGTGTTAGTCTTTCCCTTTAACGCTTCATTCCATCCTTTGTTGGTCAGACTTCCTTATTCATTTCTCCCTCGTACATGTCTGGTTGTAGATAAAACGGCATGTTGTTCATTACGAGGACATTTATATCATAGGAATAATGACAAAATTCAATATATTTCATCACTCACCGACTTGTAATACATTATCCACACAGCCGCTCTCCAGCAGAGCGATGCCTCGCCTGAAAGGCAGCCGCGTCTCGTCGCAGTTCTCCCCGGCAGCTCCGCTCTCCTCTCCCCCGGTATTGAACGAAGAGTACATGCAGATCTCCCGTTCGCTCCTTGGGAAAGACCAGTAAACGATCCGCCTTTGAACAGGCTCCGGGATCCGCTCGAAGCGCTCCTCCACCCTCTGAAAGGGCCACTTCTCCGCTACTTTTCCTGGCCGCGATGTCCAGTAGAGATTCCGGGCTTTGGGTTTTGCTCGAGCCGCTCTGGGCCGCACCGGAACCTCCGCATAACTGTCCCCCGGCCCGCTGGCCCTGTCTACAAATGGACATATACCCCGGTCTACAGCAGAGCCTTTTGGCTGGGGGCTGATGAACACGCTCCGCCATGATAGTACTGCTTTAACATCGACAGCGGAGGTCCAACGTACCATATAAACTGGATAGGAAGGGAAAAGGTTACAGTCGGAATCGATTGTTCGCCCTATATGGGCAAAATGACCTTATTTGGAAACATGGGGGCGGGACTTCACACGTGTTGTCAAACCTCCTTTGTTGACAAATTAAGAAGGAGGCGGGGCCTGGAGGTGTAGACTGACATAGTAGACTGATCTAAAAAAGGAAAGGAGGAGGAATATACTGAACGTCGGCAAATCCTTTGTGAAACCACGTTTTTTTTTTTTTAAGGAGGAGGAGCTTTGAATTAGACAGGAAACTTTAGGGTTCCCTCTGCGCACGGTGTTTTTACAGGGGGGGGGGGGGATTAAAGGGCCGTTCGCAGATGGGACAGTTCCTGAATGTAGTAGATAGAGCCATAGACATTATAAAGGGATAAAGCCTTTATAATGTCTATGGGTAGAGCTAGTTTACTGAAGATCTGTCTAGCAGAGCGACAGACTGTGTCTGGCGGTGGAGTGTTTGTGGTCGGTGATTATGGCTGTGTTGACTGTGCCCAAGGAGTTTACGATGAGGTCTGGTGGAACGGGCGGGGGAGAGGGGTGAGGGACAGAGAGAGAGAGGGAGTGGAGGAGGGAGGGAGAGAGAGGTGGGGGAGAAGGGGGAGACAGGAGGGGGAGGAGCTAGAGAGAGGAGGGGGGAGGAGGTGGTTAAACTAATCAGATGAGGGAATCTCTCCTGTGTTTCCTGGATGTGTTGCCTGAAGGTGCAGAGCTTAATTGATTGGACATGTGATGTAACTAATTGCAACTGAAACAAGGGTCGTTGTAATGTAAGGACAAGCAATGTGATGCAGGACTGCCTTGAAACCGTCTAGCCTTCACTAGAGCTTCAATGTAGTGTACATGACAGTGTTGGTGACACAATAACTCCCAGACCAAGTTTCAGATCCCCCTCATGGATATTTCAGTCAACTTCCCCATCATCTTTAGATTCCCTCGACAGTCCAAACAGTCTAGAAACAACAAAATAAACAAAAGCAAACAGGAAAAACAAAAACATAGCTATAGCCATCATAGTTTTGTAAACTATCGATTCTCATCCTTCAGAGCGCAGAAAGGAAACCTGCTTTGTGGTGGGGTTTTTTGGTCTTAACTCTGTTGTCTCCTCTCTCTCTCTCTCTCTCTCTCTCTGGAATAGTGGAATACCAAACACATTTTACACACATTCAGACACACACACACACACGTATACACACAGATACTGTACATTCAAACGCACATGTATACACACACATTCAAACACACACAGTCAACATATCTCATATAACTCAAATCCGAGCATATGCAAATAGCTTCACAATTCACGTGTGAATGTGCGTGTGAATGTTTGTGTGAGTGTGACGTATCACCTACTGTGCTGTATAGAAATGGAAAACGCAGTCTAACAAAGTTTAATGTATAAGCTTAGACTAATTTCAGAGATATTTCGATGATATTAAATATTAGAGAAGTTCTCTTAAAAAATTCAGCTCAGGTTCATTTTCACTTCCCAATTTACATTTTAATCAGTCATTTGCATTATTCGTTTCATAACTTCTATTTGGAGCTTTTCATCTTTCCATCAAACCATCTCCGATATGTTATTTAAATAGTTTAACCATTTTCCTTAGCAGTCCACTTGAAAAGCACATTCGGTATTATTGCCCAAAGGTCCACAGAAATACTTTAACTAAACGTTAACTTGTTTTGCAGTTTTATTCTCACAGTGTTGAATAAGAGCAGTTAAGCACTTTCATTGAGCACATCTCAAGCGCTCAGCCTCATGGCATTAAAAGCATCTCTGCCACCTTTATTAAGATGATTTCCATAGCTGCTGGTCCTGCACCGCTGAGATCACCACAGAGAGTGATAACACAGGACAGTCCTGAGGCTCCTGGGGAACACACACACACACACACACCACTCACACACACACACAGACCCACGTAAACACACACACACACCCCAGGGATTTCATACCGGGCCTCATTTGCATTCTCATCAGTATGCATGAAATTTTCTCGCTGAACTTTAATACCCTAACTGCTGCATAATACACTTTAATGAGCATAAAAGTGAGCATGACAATTAAAACTAGCATTAATCACTAAATGCTGCTCTCGAGGAAGAGGAGAATCAGGGAGGGGGGGGGGGGAGTTTGGCTGTGTGTGTGTGTTGGGGGGGGGGGGGGGGGTCAGTGGCTGAGGTGGGAGAAGAAAGGGGGAATGAGGGACAAGGGATAATGCTGAGGAGAAGAGCGATGAAGGGCCACTCCGTGATGGAGAGGGAAGAGAACTGGAGTGAGACATGAAAAGAAGAGGAGGGAGGGAGGGAGAGGAGAGAGAGGAGAGAGAGAGGGGAAGGGGGTCCAGCTGGAGGTGTGAGTAGGAGAACCAGAGAGAGGAGTGAGGAGGTGAGAGCTTTTACAGTTAAGTGTCTGTGTGTGATGAGGGGCTGGAAGAGGCGTCACCACGGGAACAGCAGATGATTGATGTGTTGGAGTCTCTGAAGTGAAGACCGGGCGACATGCGAGAGTGTTAGTAATGCGCTTGTGCCTCAATGGGAACAAATACAGAACATAAAACATCACTATCTCAGTGTTCTGGCAACAAGACTCGCCCCCTCGCCCCCTCTCTCCTCCTCTCTCCTCCTCCTCTCTCTCCTCCCCTCCCCTTGCCTGTCCTCTCCTCTCCTCACCTCCTATCTTCTCCTCTCCTCCCCATGCCTGCCCTCCTCCCCTCCCCTCTCCTCCCCTCTACCCCTGCCTCCACCCCTCCCTCTCTGCCTCCCTGTTGTCCATCCTCCCCAGCTCCGGATTGAGTTCCAGGAGGCCAGCTTCCTGTCTGAAGGAGCAGTCCAAGATGGCCTCCGTCACATGCTCATGTCTCCCGCCTCTCATCTTCTCCTTCAACCCTGCAGATCTCTCAGCTCAGCAGAATCTTGAAACATCTCCTCCTCCGCCGCCGTCCTGCTAGACGCATCCCTGCATTTGCATTTTCCGAAACACGTCGCTGCCAAAAAAATGAACAGCCGGTCATGCATGAAACACACACACACACACACATATCCTGTTCTCGCAAGAAATGCAAAGACGTTCATCTAAGCAAGACAAAGCACCCACACACGTCCGCTGAAGCTGCGGAAATCAGCTGCGAGGAAGAGGAGGGTGAGATGAAGAAAAAGCAGGTTTAACCGTGACTGCAAACACGTTACAGGTCAGCACACAGATATTCCTGCTGCGCGTAGAGAACTTATCGTTCCGTTTCCATAAACTGAAATCAATGTCCCAAAAATCGATTATATGATACGTTATAAATATCACTGCTGTACATTTTATGATACATCGATAAAAAAAACAACTGATGATATGAACATCTTTTGATGAGCGTGTCTTTTTTTTGTGCAAATAAAAAAGGATGATGAAAGGTTGAACGTTAAAACTGGCCGAGTTCAACGGTGTAATTCTATTGTCAGCGTTCCTGTCACACACTCACACACACACTCACACACACACACTCACTCACTCACACACACACACATACACACTCACACGTATGTAATTTAATCACCAAATCCCAGCAGACCTGACACATTTCTAACTTCTTTAACGTGGGAGATGGGGGGGGGGGGGGGGGGGTGGAAGGGGTTTGAGGAGTGGTACAAGTGGCAGTTGGCCTCCTCCAAAATTATGTACACCCCCACCAGGACAAAAACAAACAGGGGTATTGAGCTCCCAGGAGGAAGGGAGCAGCTGTTTGCCGTCTCTCCGAGCACAGGGGGCTTCACCTCTGAAGATAGAGGCTGATAAAGGAGCATTCAGATGAGGGTCAGTGGGATCAGCGTAATTGAGTGTTGAGCAGGCGCTCGCCTCTGTCAGGGCCAGAAGGCCTTGACCACAGGGGGACTGACACCCACAACAAGGAGAGGTTGATGCCCACAATAGAGGGCAGGACGAATAACCAACGCACACCTTCTTAAGTCCTTCCTTTTCCTCCGTGTCTTCAGAAAGGGAGGGCGTGTGTCTGCTGCCTGTCTACAAACTGTCCTCGGATGTTCCTGTGTGTGTGTGTGTGTGTGTGTGTGTCTTTCGTGTGTGTGCGCGTTGGGTTGTGTATCTATACTGAGAGGGGAAATAATAAAAACCATATCTGCATTTCCATAAATCAGAGGAGTGAATGTGCCCTCTCTAGATGAAGGGCCCGAGAGCAAGGCCCCGGGGCCTCTGCATGTCTGTGTCTGTTTGTTTGGGTGTGTGTTAGTGTGTGTGTGTGTGTTAGTGTGTGTGTAGGGCATCATAAGCCATAGTCTGTCACCGCAGCAACGCATCATCATCAATTCTGCATGTGGTTTATGTTTTAAACATATTCTCTTCCCCTCCCGCCCCTACGCCACCCCCCCCCCCATCACCACCGCCCCTCACCCCACTCCCTCGCTCCGACCCACTACCCTTACTTCTCGTCCACTCGTTCACCCACCCTCCGTCCCACCCTCCCCCTCTCCCTCCCTTCCTCCACCCTTCCATCTCCCACCCTCCCTCCCACCCTCCCTCCACCCCTCCCTCCCTCCACCTCTCCATCTCCCACCCTCCATCGCTCCCCTCGTTCGTGGAAGTGGAGGCCTGGATGCTCACCAACCCCCGTCCAGAACAAACAGAGCAGTGGAGAGGTGGTCTGCAGTACCAGCGGTGAGGCAGGAAGGAGATCGTTGGTTCTCATTGTCTTTGTCTCCCGCTCAGTTCCTCTTGACAATTTCTTTGGCAATTGAAAACAAGGTTGCCATGGTTACTCTCCCCCTCAACCCCCCCCCTCCCCATCTCCCTTTCCTCCTCCATACGTCGCGATTGGTTAAAACGACACTCCTCATTACCTGCAGGAGACAGGTGTAAGCTGTAGACGATTCGCTGCGTTTTTTATATATATATTTGTTATCCTTCTACTGTTTAAGAGAGGCAGAGAGCACAGTTACAGTAGCAGCTTTGGAGCTAAGCTTGTCCAGCCAATCCGAACGCAGTATTGTGGTTCATTACAAGGCTATGCTGGCCCAGGGACTCGTTAGGACAAAATAACTCCTTACTTAACCACAGATCTTCTGTGTGTGTGTGTGTGTGTGTGGGTGTGTTTACGTGGGTGTACTCACGTGTGTGTGTGTGCAGAGGTGAAGGCCATCCTTAGCTGCTGGTGTGAGCAGCAGGCTTGAGGAAGAGCCCGGTGAAGACGAACCAGGAAGAGAAGAAGATGCGAGGCAGGACTTTCTGTTTGTTACCCGTCTGAATAATACAACACAACAACAGCCTGCAAACAACAGCCTGCAAACAAAAAGTGTTTTTGTGTTGGCTGGAATGATAGGGAGGATAGCGGAGGGTGCAAGGGAAATTCTTAAATTACAGATGAGCAAAGATGCCTTGTTTGAAGTGACTGTTAAACATTGATGGGAAGCGTCGGGGGGGGGGGGGGGGGGGGGGGGTTGAGATGATGGGAACGTGTGATATAAAGACAGAGAATCATCCGGCTGTTTGTCCGCTCAGAGATGCAGCCACAAGCCCCCGAGAGCAGGAGCCAAACTCCCCCCGAAGACCCATCTTCACCAAACGGACTAGACACACGATTCCCAAACTTCCGATGTTTGAAACGTTCTCACTCTCTCTCTCTCTCTCACTCTTTTTCTTTTCTTTTTTCCCTGTGAAAACTTTTTCGTCCCTGTTTAATTGCCTTGCCAGGGGCCAGAGGAACCAATGACAGGCAGATGATTGTATTCAAATTCCCAGAATGTGATTAAACATAAATGTGTAAAAGTCCCTGGGACAGGCTGGCTGTAAATCATTGACAGTGGCTGTATTTTATCGCTGGAGAAATTATTCCATTTTAAGATGCATCCATTTCACATGCATTTGTTTTTCTTTTTTTTGTAACAAAGCAAAAAATATGCATATATAAAATGTAGAAAATAAAAATAAATAAAATAGATGTTGAATATTTTACTTTCCTGCAACCTTCCAAAGTTTTATGGAAGGAATGATTGCTTTTGCATCCTAAAAGTGTGGTATGAATTTTTCAGACAGTTTAATAATTAAGTCAGGAGTGTTTGGGGCGGTGTTGTCCTGACAAACGAGTCGGTTCACAGAGAAAAGCAGGTCTGAAAGGAACATTAGAAATGGATTATTTTATCAGCAGCTATTCATTATTAACAGGAAGATCGACCATTAACAGAAGGAGGCTGCGGAGACGATGGCCTGTGGATATTAAGGTCAGAAACTGGGCTTGACTGCAGAGCGGATCCTGTCAGGAAAATGGGATGGATACCGAACAGACGTCACATTTCAGATTCTTCTGATGAATCCAGTGATGCGAGGCGATCTGCATACATAATGTGGCAGGCGTGACTGACTGACAGACAGACAGACAGGCAGACAGGCAGATAGACTATCAGATGGACAGAGAGATGAGTGGACGGACGATTCCAGTTCCTCAATCTCTCCCAGCTTGGCTCATCATTCTGAAAGCTGCCTCACAGACTGAGCACAAGGAATGGAGGGAGGGAGGGAGGGAGAGGGAAGAGCACACCGTCTGCGATGGAGAGAAGAAAGAAAAAGAAAAAGAGAAGGACCCCCTACCATCAGCCCCCCCTCTCCCCCCCCCCCTACGGGGAGACACAGTTGATGGCCTTTATGAAAATATCATAAATTCAATCAGGGTCTGCAAATTTCATGAGCCGGCCATCCCCCTCTTGAATTTCTTAACGGGGTGTCAAAACAATCAGGCTTGTGACGTCTGACATTCTGTGCACTGAATCATGAAGACAGGGGTTCAGTCTGAACCCCCCACCCCCCCCCCCCCCCGCACCCCCTGTGCCCCCCACCCCCCCGTGCCCCCATGCCCCCCACCCCTCCTTATTACCAGATGAATGCGCTCTTATGTCCTACTTCCAATCCCTGGCCCTCAAATCCACGCCCAAACCTGAGAGTCTGAATAGAGAAGTGGGATCCTGTCTAACACAGTGAGGTGTCTCCTTCATAGACTCTGCATGAGAGGATTCAACAGGGGGAGGGGGAGAGGATCAAGAAGGGGGAGAGGATCAAGAAGGGGGAGAGGATCAAAAAGGGGGAGGGGGGAGAGGATCCAAAAGGGGGAGGGGGAGTAACTGTTCTGCGACACATAGCGTCACAATCACAGGTTGAGTGATGGGGGAGAATACCTGTATACTGAAGGCTTCTGTTTAGAATCCAGCTTTAGGTCTCTCTTTCTCTGTCTCTCCCACTCTCTCTCTCTCTCTCTCTCTCACTCTCTCTCTCTTTCTATATCTCTCTCTGTCTGTCTCTCTCTTTCTCTTTCTCTCCCACTCTCTCTCTTTCTCTCTCTCTCTCTCTCTTTCTCTCCCACTCTCTCTCTCTTTCTCTTTCTATCTCTCTCTTTCTCTTTCTCTCCCACTCTCTCTCTTTCTCTCTCTCTTTCTCTCCCACTCTCTCTCTCTCTCACTCTCTCTTTCTATCTCTCTCTTTCTCTCCCACTCTCTCCTGCTCTCTCTCTCTCACTCTTACTCTCTCTCTTTCTCTCCCACTCTCTCTCTCTCTCTCACTCTCTCTCCATGAAACCATGAGAACTCTTTCCCGCACACCTGAACATTGGATTAGAACAAAGATAAATTCATTAAGGACTGTGGACAGGATATTAGTGAGAGTATTGCCTGGCATGTTACCTATGCAAATCATTTTTGAGGAGGAGTATATTTAAAGGCACAGTTCGCAAATCAATTGTCCCTAAATTGCCAGTGGGAGTGTTTTGTTGTTTTTGCCGTTTGACAATTGATGACATAATTGCACTTGTACAGCCTGTCCAGACTATTTTACACTGGATAGGAGACTGTAGCTGTGCAATGTGCTGTTTCATTATCATCTTCTTCTCACACTAACATTCCGTCTCAACATACAATAGAGAAGCCGAAGAGAGACATAGACTTTTAATTTACACCGCGTTCTCTGTGCATTGCACCCTGGGTAATATGAACCGATGTGCCTTGAGGGGACAGTGTCCTGTGCGACCAAAACACTCTCTTCGCTCATCCAAAAGAACCCATTAAAATTTCAAATGAAGGCAAATAACCTTAAATGAGGAATAATTGCCCTAAATCAAAATTCAATTACCGTTAAACACAGACGAATCGCTGATTGAAAATTGGTGAATAATTTCTTTGACAATGTCTCTCTACAAATTTCCAAGAAAAATGAATATGTGGTTCTGAGTAAGTGGGACTGATTGAAAAAAAAATCCTTTTAGAGATTATGAAGAAAGCAGACAATTAAAGGTCCCCTTCCAGGCAATTATACATATGTCAATCAACCTACTGTCTGAGACAAAATTCAAATAATTCACTCAGCACTTGTGGGGTTTGTATTATTCTAATAACATGTAGCGTGAATCTGCACACTTCAAATGAAGCATCTGCACATGCATTTCAGTAACAACAGTAACAACAAGACATCAACAGACAGGCAGACAGGCAGATAGGCAGACAGACAGACAAGTAGACAGGCAGACAAGCAGACAGACAGGCAGGCAGACAGGCAGGCAGACAAGCAGACAGACAGACAAGCAGGCAGACAGACAGGCAGACAGGCAGGCAGACAAGCAGGCAGACAGGCAGACAGACAGACAGGCAGACAGGCAGACAAGCAGGCAGGCAGACAGGCAGACAGACACAGGCAGACAGGCAGACAAGCAGGCAGACAGGCACGCAGACAGGCAGACAGGCAGGCAGGCAGGCAGGCAGACAGACAGGCAGACAGGCAGACAAGCAGGCAGACAGGCACGCAGACAGGCACGCAGACAGACAGGCAGGCAGGCAGGCAGGCAGACAGACAAGCATATTTAGAAAGATGGATGGGCAGATGGATTCCCAGTTGGTATTCCCAGGGGGTCCCCACTGCAGAGGTGACTGGGGATGGGGACTGGAGTGTGCACCAGGGGGACAGTCAGAGGGGAGGGGGGACCTCCCTCCCCAGGGTAACCAGGGGTCACGGGGTCCTGCTTCAGAGTCAAGGTGACCCCCCAGAGAAGAGCTCTCTCACAGGGAACTACAGATTTCCCCAGTACCAAAGCCTAGTATGTGTGTGTGTGTGTGTGTTTCCACACGTTCTAACACAATCACAGGGTACCAAACAGCTCTGTACGCATCGGTGCGGTCGTTCCTTCAAGGCACGCACTCAGACAAAGCACCAATCATCTTCAAACCCCAAAAAACCTCAAACCAGAATTTCAATTCTGTTCTTGGCTTCACTTCAGGGATCTCTGTCCGTAACCCAGTTTGGGAAAACGATGTTGAAAGCAGATTTCCCTTCATCCTGACTAGCCAGCAGCCTGGAGTCCATGTCTCTGGAGGATCTGCCTTCACAGTGCCAGCTCGAGAGGACTTTGGCGACAGAGAGACATCTGTTGTGTCAAAATACCAAACATTCCTAAATACCAATTGGTGGAGAATATCAGATTGAAAGGAGAAGTCTAGAGACTCATATTTCTCTATTGTTTTGGATAAAACATGTACTACGTAAACAAAACAAAAAACTAAAAAGGATTGTTGATTTACGTAGTTCACGTAGAAAATCCAACTGTTTTTGACCTGCAGTAGACCTTTAGTTTTCCACCACAAGGGGGAGACAAAGCCAGGCTGCAGTACTTCAGCCTCGCACCAGAGGGCAGCAAACACCACAAGAGATCCAGGAACTTCAAAGAGTGAAACATTACTTCCAGATTTTCCTTTAAAACGTGTACAACTCCTCACATATCAGACATATGAAGATGCGTCGACACATGGAAGATAATTTAACTTTTCGTCAGGTTAGGATCATATTCTCATGAGCCAGACTTCAGAAAGAGAACATATCTAGAGTTGAATTCTCCTAACCCAGCTTTCATAACCTTCTTTCCCCCCACAAAAAAACCCAACAGCTAGTAATTTTAAGAGGCCACTTCCTTTCCCCATCTCCCTTTCTTCCTTCCCCCCTCTCAGAGCGCTTTAGACTCCTTGCGTGAGAACAGAACATTAGTCCAGTTGATAGTGATATTGTATTTCTCTATATTCCTTCCCTTTAATCCTTCAGTCAGTCGGGGCAGTGTGACACAGCTTGGGTTTCACTGCAGAATTCAACAGTCAGACCTTCAGGTTCCTTCAGAATGTCCTTCTGGCAGAATAAGGGTTTAGAATTGCACAAGGTGAATGATCCTTTAGTCAGCTTCCAAAGTGGAGATTCTTTTGTTTTGTTATCGGAAAACAACACAAGCACAGAGAGATCGAGGAACAAAAGTTTAGCAGACTGGTGTGAGTGTACTGCGGTGAAGTCTTAGAAGCTGAATATTGTTTACGTGAATATTGCCTTAACTATAATCATGTTGTCTTCTGTTTTTGTGCAGTTGTAAAAAGTGCAACTTTGGGAGAGAGAAAAAAGGGGCTAAAAGCGATTTAACTTCTTAAATTCCTGTTTCAGACCTTTGCACAGGCTTGTACTTCCACACCTCACATTCAAAAACAACAAACATCCTCTCCTTCCACACTAGACTCAGATAATTTCCATAGCAACCGCTGCTACCAAAGATACTGTATTGGGATAAGGGCTCGCCATGGCAACAGGTCTGAGATTTGTGTAGCGATAACCCTTCAGCAACAAGGACAGACAACAAGAGAATCGAACCTGGATGACGTCTCTACCTCCAGACGAGGCACAGCTAGTGTCTGTTGTAGTTTCTTTGGTTGTGATGATATGGATGGTTTAGCGGAGGCCTGTTTTTCTCACCTCAAATAACTCGGTCGAAGGGCGTGTTTACACTGCGGGCAACCAATCAGAAACAAGGTCGGCTTTGCTTTTAAGGATACAGGGGCTGTGGAAACAGAAAGAATGAGATGAGAGGGGAGGGGAGGGAGGAGAGAGAGAGAGAGAGAGAGGGGAGACAGATATATATATATATAGAGAGAGAGAGAGAGGGGGGAGACAGAGAGGGATAAAGAGGGAGAAAGAGAGAAAGACAGAGAGAGCGAGAGAGAGAGAGAGGGAGAGAAAGTGAGAGAGAGTGATGTGGGATGCTGGTGTTGACGTGATTGTGGGAACACACCGTCTCAAGGGAGCGACTGATGAGGGGGGAAGAGAAGAGGAGACAAACACAAACAGGACTGACACGCTAACCGCAGTCCACACTGCCGCCAGCAGGGGACGCCACCAGCAACACGTCCCTGAGACGAGAGGAGCAGAGAAGCTAATCAACACTTCAACATGAACCATACTTGTGACATTCTGGGACATGCAACAAAAAAAGAAGCTTGTTGCTAAGATACTGTGTCTTGTTCAACAGGAACGATTACCTTTTTTCTTTCACCTTAGCTCATTCTTCACTCCTGCTTTGGGTGTTAAATATTTAATGAACGTGTTAAAGCTCGTAAAATGTATCAAGCTGCTTCACAAAAGGTTAAATAACCAAGCTTTAAACTGGGACTTTCTTGTGATAAACATATATTTGATTAATAATTTAATTAATGGTCATATGTTAGTCATCTACATCTAATATAATTTACATCATCGTATATAGTCATTCTTTTTCAGTTAGATAGCCTTGGCAGTGACTTCTCAGAGTGAACACCACTGTGCTGTCTTTTAAGTTCACTGGGAACTACATTTCCCAGAAATCCTTGCTCTCCACAAAGTTGATGAGGCTAGTGTTCATGCCACTTATAACCCGTTCCTCAGTCTCATAACGCACCCCAGTTGGCCCATAGATGCCCTGGTTGACTGGCTCAAAACCCTTCTGCTCTGAAAAGTGCAAACAGTCACGATTGTTACTCTCCTTCCTAAGAGCTTCCTCCACATAGGTGAAAACATCATTGGCTAGCATGTCACTTCTCTCTCTGGAAAACTCCCCTCTTTCCATGTTAATCCTGAAGAGGGCGCTCTCCCACTCCCTCAGTTCATCCTCCTGCACATCCAGACCCTCCAGCCCTCCCTCCCCCATCTCCCCCAAGATCTCCCCCAGGGAGTCCAACATGGCCAGGGCTGTGAGCTCCCCAGGCTTGGCCCTCTGGAGGTCCTGGAGGTCCCCAGGTACGCTGAGGAGGGCATGGCTGTCAGCGAAGGCTTGCTCCAGGGAGAGATGCGGATCCCAGGCTGGGTCCTGGTCTCTCGGCCGGGGCTCCTGGGTGTAAACAGAATGGTCCTGTTTCAGGAAGGACCCGAGCAGAGAGCCAGGGTCGAGGAACGTCTCCCCGGGGGTCTGTGAGGGGGCTGGAGGGCTGGAGCCCGGGGGAGCTGGGAAGGAGGGGGTCTTCAAGGAAGGACATGAATCGTACAGGAGCGCCTCTCCCGTGGCAAAGTTAAAGGGCAGCTGCAGCCTCCTCTGACGAAGGTGGTCCTCCCCCTCTTCGTTCCTGGAAAAAAATGACAAGGTGACAAGGTGAGCCCCCTTGGAGGGGCGAGGAGGATGCTAGCAGCCCGAAAGAGACGCAGGCGCAGACTCTCACGTGAGGACTTTCTCTCGAACCACGATGAAGTCTGGTTTGCCGTCCTTGAAGACCACCCTGGCGTTGGCCTGGACCCAGATCCACACGCCGGTCTTGGACAGCAGCCTGAAGACTGTCAGGCCACTCTCTCCTGTCTTGATCACTGGGCAGGCAGGAGATAGCAGGAGATTAGCAGGAGAAATGATTCAGGATCGCTTCTAAAAATGGGGGAAACTGTTTTTTTTCCTTCCAGGACTTGGGAGGAGTGGAGCAGGTTCATGTGAATGAGATGAAGGGTGGAATGACACGTTCATGTACTAACTCTTGAGGTGGATGTCTGCACAGTACATCATATCAGCAGCATGGATGAAGTCATAACCAGACCCTCTGGTCACCAGCTCAACCTCCGAATAACCCAGAACCACCATCCCTCTGGGGGCGAACACACACACACACAGTGATCCTGAGGAAACAGTACTGCAGAATCACAGACCCAGCAATGCATCCGGTTTCAATTAAGAGACACTTGTTAATGCTTGGTACCTGGGGTCTATGCTCACGGGGGCAAAGTCCATCTTGTGTTTGGTTTGGAAGAGTAGGGTCTTGGTGCGTATCTCCATGACTGAGGGGGGCAGCAGGGGGGTTGCGATGGCAAAGAGGGCCAACTGCGGCTGGCTAGCATGCCCGCCTCCCTCCATCTGACCCCCAACATCCACATACTTCAAACGCCCCTGGAAGTTCAGAGACTGGAGGAGAAGAACCCAAACACACACACTAAACAGGTGTTCAGATCTTGATCATCGTCGGCTAGGCAACTCGGAGGGAGCTGTGTGTTCTTCCTCACCAGGAAACCTGAGGAGTTGTCATGGAGACAGCGGAAGCGGCAACAGAAGTTGCGCTCCAGGAAGGAGGAGTTCTCTGGAGGGATGTGCCTTGCCAGGAGGAGGTGGTTCCCGGCCGCTGCTGTGGGGGGTGCCTCCGCCTGGTTGGGGTTGAGAGCGAAGTGGAGCTGGCATCGGAACATCTCCCTGTCATCCACGTGGATGAGGTCATACACACTCTGGTGGACGACATCAGACTGGAGGGGGGGAGAGGATGGAGGGATGAGGGAGAACAGAGAGAGGGGGAGGATGGAGGGGTGAGGGGAGGACAGGGAAGGGTGAGGGATGCATCTATCAGGCAGAGGATAAGATAGTCTTGGCTGAGTGTGCTGTGCCGTGTGCTGTGCAGTGTGCTGTGTGCTCTGCAGTGTGCTGTGCAGTGTGCTCTGCAGTGTGCTGTGCAGTGTGCTGTGCAGTGTGCTGTGCAGTGTAGTGTGCTCTGCAGTGTGCTGTGCAGTGTGCTCTGCAGTGTGCTCTGCAGTGTGCTGTGCAGTGCGCTGTGCAGTGCGCCGTGCAGTGTGCCGTGCAGTGTGCCGTGCAGTGTGCCGTGCAGTGTGCCGTGCAGTGTGCCGGGCAGTGTGCCGTGCAGTGTGCCGGGCAGTGTGCCGTGCAGTGTGCTGTGCAGATCCTGAATGTTTACCTGATGGAATCCCAGGTAATCCTGGATGGAGGACGATGCGTAGAAGACCCACCCGTCTGTGGTCACTATCAAGACAAACCCATTGAGAGCCTGGAGACACAGGACAGAAACAGATGATGCAAGAGCAACACACACACACAGACACATGCTGGGAAAGCTCACACACACACACACATCTGCATACCTGGAGCAAAAGGTCACTCTCAGAGAAGCTGACTCCATCACTGCTGGAGAGAGAGGGGGCCGTCCAAGCACTCTTCTGTAAGGTCGCTGGGACATGATTTCACATGCAGTATTATCGCTTTAGATGGGATTTTATAGGTGTCTTTTATTGTTGACAGATTCAGATCCTCTCTCTGACTGACATACACACACATCAAACAGCTAAGGCAACCAAGAACCAGCAGGTCACCAGCCCTGCCTTCCAACTGTGAGTGTGTTTGAGTGTGTGTGTGTGTGATGTCACTCACCATTAAAGTACCTCTTGACCTTTAGATATCCCACACTGAGCCTGAGGATGGACAGTTTGTCCAGACGACCTTTGACCTCCTGGGAGAAGGGCAGGAGGCTGGTCAGACGCTCCAGCTCCACGTTGAGGCGGTCGCGGTGACGCTTGGAGGGGTTCGTCTCAGCGTGACTGTCTGTGACAAGGGGCTTCACACTGCATGAAAGAGCACCCCCTTGTTTGGTCAGGTCTGTTTATCTCAGCATCAAATGAATCTGACTGTCCACTGAGGGGGCTGATATGAATAACTAAGGTAAATTTCATGCATGTGGCTTGTTTCTATAGTTACAGCTGGTGGATGAAATGCATTTACATCAAATAAAAAAATAAAGCCTGCAATGAAACACACCCTGCTAAGGGGGTGCTTTTTCTGACAGCTGTGCATCAGGTGGCACAACACCTATTTCTCTTTATTATTTTTTTTCTTTTTTTTTTCTTCTTCATTTTGATAAAGCTCAGACCAGCTGTCTGATTTCAAGGTCAGGTGTGTCAAATGCACAATTCTGCGTGTCATCGTGGAGCATTTAACATTTAGGGAGAAATTGTCCGTTAGTAATCTTCCTTGGCAATTAGCCTAACTGTGATTGAGCTCAACGGCTGAATGAATCAGACGGCTTATTCCCAGAGGCCTGGAGCCAGACAGCCAGACAGCCAGAAGCCCTCTGAGGGCTGCAGAGGAGCAGACTGCCCTGCAGTAACCTGGCTATGGAGGGGACAGCAGATCATTAGGAACTGTAGTGTTGCTAGAACTATAACTAATGTTATTTTGTTGCTACAACGAAACAACTAAAACGGAGGTATTAGATTTGTAAATGGGCAACGACGGAGCTAAACAGACGTAATCTAAGGAATCACACAACAATGTTTGGTTGTTGTACAACAACTTTACAGGTCTGACAGGTCTGGACACGCAGCCACATCTGCCATCGTTGCCTGTCTTAACACTGATCTGAAGGGAATCTGATGAAAGAAGGAAATAAGAGGCAGAACGGAGAGAATCCGAGGCTGACTCGATTTAGAAGATACAGTTGGACGATAGTAGACTGAAGTAAAATACTTTGAAGTTCGTGATTCAGTTGGGTTACAGTAAAACTGATTTAAATACGGACAACGTTCACTTTCACACAGTCATGAACCAACTTAGGTGCTTTACACTCCCAAATTCACCCCCAACTTCCTTCCCTCCCAGTGCTCCTGTCCTCAGGTGCCCCCCCCCCCCCCCTCACCTCCCCCCCTCACCTCCCCCCCACCTCCCCCCTCACCTCCCCCCCACCTCCCCCCCCACCTCCCCCCTCACCTCCCCCCTCACCTCCACCTTCCCCACTGTGATTTTAACAGGGTTCATCTCAAATTTGGTTGATCATTTGTATGACTATTGGAGTGGCGTTTGAGAATGATTACAACATCTCTATTACAATTACTATTTCACATGACAATTAACTTTTAACCACTCGATTGCATTTTGGCGCAATCATAATACAAATAATAATAAAACATCTTACGTTGTCTTAACTGGTTTCTTTCTTTTCTTCACAGCGTAGACTCTCCCATTACCCAACATGTTGACTTATGAAACTTTACTTTTCCCAACTTAAATTAAGCGTTAAAAGTTGAGCGAATTCTAAACAAAAAGGTCTTCACGGTTCCTCCTTTATCGTTACACACTCGGTTCCTTCGCTGATAGAAATACAATTTTACTGAGATGTCATCAGCATTTGTTAAATCACAAATATATCTGAAGATCGCGATTCTTGTCCCCATAAAATAAATGAACCGCTCTGACGTAAGACATCCGTTTTGTTCGGTGCTTTCAACCAATCAGGATCCTTGTAAGAAAAACAGGACATTGTCCGACCAATAAAAATTGTTGTAACTTCAACTAACATGAAGGTGTTGAAAGGTGTACATCAACATCGTTTGAACTCAATAACTTATTCCGTTTGTAAATGTTTGTTCAATGATTGAATATGGAAAAGCAACTTGTCTATAACTGTAACTTTTATTGAAGGTTGATCTCTTAAATCGTCTTCTTAAATCGTTCTCTCCTTACCTGTGTTTATATCGCTCCCTAGCGGTAATACAACACAGAGGATGAGTTAATATGTTATAGTTTTGTATTTACAACACGCAATTTAGTTGGTCATATCATATAAAAATAGGTACTTTTTGCGTCAATGATTTAGATTCCAAATCTTAAATTATCGCAAGATTAAACAATACGAACTGACGCGTTCAAATAGATTAGTTTTAATGCCATTTCGGTGAAAAACAAATGTTCAGCACGTAGACACAAAATTAATTAGGAAAGACAGCACTACATCTACACTTGTTTCATACATGATTACATATAAGACTATATTACAGGTTCTCACTTGCTCAGACATTGTTTAAGAAAACCATGATATGATTCAAAGTTTGATATTATAGATGATTGTTCTTGACATTTATTTAGTGTTCCTCAGAGATTAAATCTCATTTGCAATAGAAGCCTTTTCAACCACAGTATGAGGAATAATCGATTAGTACAATTACCTACATTGACAGACGAGAACGAGACTAAATATTTAAAACGTGACACTCAGGACATAAAAAACACATCAAATATAATTATTAAAAACACCACTAATTACATTCTTCTACGACACCAATGTTGATTAACTTTTTCAAGTAACTAGATCTAGTTCACACATTTTCAGGAGAGAATTCCAAGACCATGGAACAAAGTAACTTAATCTTTTACTTCCGTGACCTATGACTCAGTGGCTAGAGTTCAACTACAGCTCAACAGGTCAAAGGTCAAGCTAACCTCCACACCTTGCTTTGTATAAAAAGCCTCAGCTACATTAAAACACTATTAAAACCCTGTCATTGATTATGAAGTGTAAACATCAAAGAGGTTTAACTTGTCTCAAAACGCCAGCGGTTTGGCCTGTTCCCATGGAAACTCATCTCTGCCGAAGTGCCCATAGCAAGCAGTGGACTGGTAGATAGGCCTCTTCAGACCCAACTCCCTGAGGACAAAACACACACACACACACAAACACACACACAAACGCACACACACAAACACATCAAACTGGCTCTATGCCTCGATGACAGAACATCAGCTCCCACAGCAGCTGTACTTACTTCACGATGACCCCGGGCCTAAGGTCAAAGTTCTTCTGGACGATGCTCAGTAGCTCGTCTTCATCCCTGCTCGACGTGCCGTAGTGAAACACAGAGATGGACAGAGGGTGGCTCACCGCGATGGCGTAGGAAACCTGGGCAAGCCGAGAGGGACAATGTCCACAGTATCAACTGACCTCTTATGCAACGAAAAAACACAATATGAGGGCTATGGTGGAAGAAGCACAAGATGCATGTGAAACAACACACACAACCACCCACCCACCCAGACACACATACACACACCCACCCACCCACCCACCCAGACACACATACACACACCCACCTACCTACCCACCCCAAAACACACACATACACACACCCACACGTGTGTGTTTTACAGACCAGCCCCACTTTCCACAGCTCCTCACCTGAACCAGAGCCCTCCTACAGAGCTTTGCCTTCACCAGAGACTTGGCCACCCAGCGAGCGGCGTACGCCCCAGAGCGATCCACCTTAGAGTAGTCCTTCCCTGAGAAGGCCCCGCCTCCGTGGCCGCCCCAACCGCCGTACGTGTCCACTATGATCTTGCGGCCCGTGAGTCCCGCGTCACCCTATCCCCCAGAGAGGAAAACACACGCACAATTATAGGCTCAACGCGAGAGGTAGGCAAGCATGAAATGACCTCAGCTGGATTTGGATTCCATGAGCCTTAATGGTCCACGTTCTTACCCACTAAGCTGCTAGGGTGTCCCCTTCTGTCGTAACCCTTAACCTTGCTCACCTGTTTCCTGACTCACCTGCGGCCCTCCCATGAGGAACTTCCCGCTGGGCAGGAGGTGGTAGATGGTCCTGTCATCCAGGTACTTGGCAGGGATGACCTCGGCGATGACCTTCTCTCTCAGGCTGTGACGGATCTCCTCCAGGGTGACGTCAGCGCTGTGCTGGACGGAGATGACCACAGTGTGGACACGCACCGGCTCCATCGCTCCGTGATTGTCCCGGTATTCCACGGTCACCTGGGGGGGAGGGGGGAAGAGAGACAGCAGCTCATGTCACCTCAACATCTGCTGGGTAGACACTTGAGACACGGGACATTTGATGAAAGGGTTTCTAAGAGTAGTGGCCATCTAGAACAACGTGTGCACAACCTTCTGAAAGGTGAGGTCCCTTCAGGTAAGCTACCTGTGTTTTGGAGTCGGGCCGTATCCATGGACACTCTCCGCTTCTAGAAAGTTCCTTCATTCTGAAGTTGAGCTTGTGAGCTAGCATGATGGTCAAGGGCATGCATTCTTCTGTCTCATCCGTGGCATAGCCGAACATCAGGCCCTGGAGAGACAACAGGCGTTAGACAACCAAGCCTGCTAACAATGGTGTATGTTTGGTCTCAGCTTTGGTGGGAACCAAAGTGATGTTCAAGTGTTGTTCAGTGACTTCAGGCCTACCTGATCTCCTGCACCGATATCCTCCTGGTCCCGTCCCTCAAACACACAGTCTGCTATCTCTGCACACTGCGGTTCCAGCGCCACCAAAACGTTACACGTCTTATAATCAAAACCTGCAGGATCCAGAAAAGTCTGTTAATAGTAACGTGTTTTCGTAGAGGACGCTTTCATCCAAAGCCAAGGAGAGATTTGAACTGGCAGCCGGATAAATGTTCAGTCTCGCTGAGCTAAAGCCATCAAGCAGAAATGATGCAATGTGACAAGGATGATCTTTTTCCTCCTTTACCTTTGGAAGAATCGTCGTAGCCGATTTTCTTCACAGTGTCTCTGACCACGGTCTGTATGTCCACTTTCCCCTTGGAGGTAATCTCCCCACACAGCAAAATCATACCAGTCTTGGCCACACATTCTGACAATATAATAACAATATACCTCAAAATGACACAGAAACAGTGTTAACTAGGTACCAGCCGTACCTACAATACATTGCATTATACAAGCTACCTGTTTATGTGTTTTTACATTAGAAGACTAACTTTGATCTTGTGTTTTCAAATGAATAACCCTCCCCTGGTTCCAGTAGGGTTGGTCCTGTACTTACCGCAGGCCACCCTAGAGTCTGGGTCCTGGGTGAGGTATGCATCCAGAACCGCGTCACTAATCTGGTCACACATCTTATCTGAGAACAGCATTAGAAACATTGTTACAACATCGATACAGTCAATTCTATACCAGGCCGGTATCAAAAACCTCATAAGAAAGCATATTGTTCGGTTAACCAGAGTCTAAAACGGCCATGACAACTTAATAGAAGCACGTTTCTTGTTATAAAAATAAATCCACGGTACCCGCATGTCCCTCTCCTACAGACTCCGATGTAAAGAGGAAGGTTTTTCCAGAATGGGCGCCGCTGCCGCTGGTGTTCATGTTTTAAACCTAATGTTGCAGTTATGGATGTAAGAGTATGCAAGCTTTCTCCTAATAAATGAACTCTGAACTGCAGTTCTCATATGTCCCGTTTTCTGTGGAGCAAAAGTTGTCTGCAAAAAAGAGAAGTGGATCTGATTTTCTATCGCCAACTACTGGCGAGATTTTGCAAACCTCACGAGGCAGGCTTGAGATCCACGGGCCTTAAGGTCAAAGAGGTCATATTTAGTGTAATTCAGACCTTTATCTTTTTAATTGTTGTTTATATGATCACATCTGGGGATCAGCAAAAGAGGAATCCATACATCTGTGAACAACATAAACTTTTAAATTGTGATAATCTTGGTTAGTGTAGTAGAATTGTAGTTCATGATCAAGGCATCTTGGTAAAACTATGAAATAGACCTAAACCAAATAATCTCACAAAATTAGAAAGATCCACTTTCTATACATACTTTAAGAAATAGCTACATTTAAATACATGTTATCGTATTTAAAATGTTTAAACCTAAATAGCATAGGTCAGTATCACATGGTAATGTCAGTGTACGATTGTGAATTCAATCACCAAGATTTTCCCAAGAAACCAAAATGTCTCTTTAATCCTTTCATTTCTTCTTCCCATCAGAGGAAAAGTGAATCGAAAGCCAAACGCTCTCTTTCAGTCAGGAAGTCGACAAGTAAAAACAACAGAGGACGAAAATCCTCAAATCTGTCGTCACGGCGACCCTCCTTCGTCTGTGGATGCCTCGGATCTCGAGTGCTGCTGCAGCTGAGCGTCGTCCAGGTGCACCTGCCTGACCACCAGGATGCGTGTGAGCATGCTGTCCAGCGTAGCGCCCTCCAGTGGCTGGGAGGAGTACCAGCAGGGGCTGTCTGGGTGGCAGGAGCTCAGCGGCTGCAGGTAGAACAGATCGTCTCTCTTCTTCACTGACTCCGAGCTGCAGAACAGGGGGAGGGAGAGGAAGCCAGCAGAGTGAATCCCTAATAAACATTAGGGAAGCATGGACACTGGACAGGCTACCCAGTCGAAGGCCTCACCATTTGGAGAGGTAGAACTCATAGAGCTGGACAGGGCAGTGGAGTTGGTTCTCTCTGTTCTCAGGCATCTCCATGTCTCCCTCATCTTCCTCCAGCTTCCTCTTGCTTGGTGAGACTGGCGACTGCTCTGTGGGTAAACAAATGGCAGCCAAAAATTAAATAATATATAACTACACTTTAAATCGTGTTTCACTGCTTTTAACTGTCCTGGAGGGGGGGGGGGGGGGTTTCGAACCTGGGTCTCCCTGGTCTCTGTGCAGAGGTCTGAACCTGAGGTAGTCGGTCGTGCCGGGTGTCCGGGTGCAGTGCGTGAAGTTAGCGAAGGAGAGACGCCTGTGTTGGGTGGCGTCGGTGAAGCGGAAGGTCTTGGTGCAGAAGAACAGCAGAGTGTTGAGCAGCACGATGGGGGAGTATGTACCCAGCTGCTTACACTCCCACAGGTAGTCCTCCTCCACCCGAGAACAGAGGAAGCCTGAGAGAGAGAGAGAGAGAGAGAGAGGGAGAGAGGGAGGGAGAGGGAGAGAGAGAGAGAGAGAGAGGGAGAGAGGGAGAGGGAGAGAGGGAGGGAGGGAGGGAGAGGGAGAGAGGGAGAGAGAGGGAGAGAGGGAGAGGGAGAGAGGGAGGGAGAGGGAGAGGGGGAGAGAGGCAGAGAGAGAAAGAGAGAGAGAGAAAGAGAGAAGAAAGACGCATAAAAAGCCACATATTTGAAAACAAACCCAGACAGTGTATCATCACCAGACATGGCTGTGTTGGTCTTCACAGTGGCATTTCAGGCTGTAGCAACAAACAGGATATGACACAGACGAGACGTACCGCTGGGTGACAGCGTGGGTCTCCAGCCCTCCAGGATCCTGGTGATCTCCACGGTGAAGCGTCCGTATAACTCGTCCGTAAAGATGTTCTCGATCCTCCCGTTCTCAAATAAATACTAAAGCGGGGAGGGGAGGGGAGAGAAATATAAACCAGATGTGGTTCCCTAGGTAGCGCTGTGGTGTTGGCATGGAGCAGGGCCTACCAGCTGGATGCCCAGGCAGAGATAGAAGATGCTGTCAGGGGTGTAAGGCTCTCCGTTAGGCCGGCAGACCTCAGTGATGAAGTGGCAGAGGCCGTCACTAAGCTCAGCCGAGTCACACTCCAAGAAGTCCTCCTTCAGAAACCCCTTATTTGCCTCAGGGTTAGGCTGCTGTTTCCTGTGCAGGACCCAGGTCTTCCAGGCCTGGACCCCGTAGATGTGGTGCAGTTTTCTGGTCTGGGAGGACGGAACCATGAGGCTGCCCTCCCCAGAGCAAGCTCTCTTCTGGCCCTGAGGACCACGCGTAAATATAAGACAAGAATTCACTCAAAAATCCCCTTTGAACTCTGCTGAACTGGGGGATGAGGCAGGTGACGTACCCGTTTGCTGGGAGAGAACCCTTCCCTGGTTCGTTTGCGTCCAGCCAGCCTCTGCTGCTTCCTGAGGCCAGACCTCTCAGAAGGGTCGCACCGCTCTGCAAACACAGTTCAGCTCCCACAGTTGGTACAACCGTGCTGGCTGACATTACCAGAGTCCTACTTAACTGTTGTTGTTAACCCAAACCTCCATCTCACCAGTGGGGATGTCAACCTCCAGGTCCCTGGCCACCGGCTCAGAGGTGCTGGAGGGGTCCACAGCCCCTGGACCCCCCCCTCGCTGGCTGCTGGGCACCAGGTTTGACTCCTCGTCCAGGCTAAGAGGGCTGGAGATAGCCTCAGACTCCATATCTCCACTGTAAGTACTTCCCTGGTCTGAAACGACAAACAGAATCCATGTGAACCTGTTTATACTGTGCACATATGGAAACCCTGAGGAGGAAATGATCCTGACTGACCATTCTAACCACCGGGGGTGAAACTAGTCTTCCTTACCTCCATGGGAGACAGGTTTGTCCTTCTCAGCTTCCTGAACCTCCTCAGCGATGCCCTGTGATTGGACGACTGGGTCATTTGTGTCCTTGGACTGTGAGCCACTAGGAGCAGACAGTAACACCACAGGCACTGGGACCTGGCAGAGGAAAGACACACCTCACTGACATGACCAGCCTGACCAGGTGGCCTCAGTGACATCACGAAGCATCACACTGGCTCAACCTACAGGAACGGCCATCGGCATGGGAACAGGCATGTACTGGCAGTACAGGCTCATGGGCACGGGTATGAAGACTGGCACAGGGACGGGAAGAAGCAGAATTTTCACCTTCTCTTCGTTTACTGTCGAGGTGAAAGTACATCCAGAGAAGCCTTGTGGATACAGAGAGCTAAAGTTAGGACTGAACCTCCACAGAAACAACCAACATGTCCTTCAGACTAGCTGGAGACTGCAAGACAACCTGCTAGCACAGCCACGCCAGGGTGGCTGAACAAACGCTCCATGGAGGAATAGTGAACTGTGTCCAGTATGAGGTGTGGCCAGAGTGAGTGACCTGTGTTCTGGTTCTACCTGCTGCTGTCTGTGTGGGCTGGGTTGGGAGGTTGCACAGGGTCTCCTGGTTGTTGGTGAAAGGTCGACACATGATGGCCTTGTTCTTCATGTTCCTTCGATAAGCCATGGGCAGCCGCATCACATCTGTCTGAGTGCTGGCCTGTGCGCGCGCACACACACACAGACACAAAACCACTGTTTACAAACCTGGAAGCAGTTTAAAGAACAGCTTAATAAAGAAGGCCATCAGTCCATCTCCAGACAACGATCCCTCAAAGAGCATTGGACCCAGAGCTTGCACCCAGGAACAGCTCTGCTCTCCTCTGAGACTCCCCCCGGTACTCACATCATCCAGGCTCTTCCCGTGAGAGTTCGACGTAGGAAGTGTTCCTGTGAGCAGATTCACTCTTTTAAAACAGCAGCATGTCCAGAGAGTACGATAGAGATGCAGGGACTGTGTGGGGGGGGGGACTTGGATGAGAAGCAGCGGCCTGGGTAGTTACCTGTGAGGGGGGTCTCTGCAGCGCGGGGCTGGCCTGGGGGGATGTCAGACACTGGAACCACATCATCCCTGCAGCTGGGGAAGGGGTTTGGCACAGCGGCCAAACTACCTAAAAGAAGAGGGGAGAGGGTCACCAACGCAGATCGAATAATGAGGAAAATAAGGAAAATAAGGCGTACGTCATTGAACTGACTGCAAGTGCAGTTCAGCTGATTGCAGCGCTACCTTGTGAGGTGGTCCTGGGTGGGAACTGTGGGATGTGTCTGTGACAGTACTGCAGCATACAGCCCAGGTCACAGAAGTGGCGGATGTATCCAGAACATCGCAGCTCTTCCTCCATCTTGCCCTGGTGTCTGCAGTTATCACATCTGGCCATCTGGGAACAGGACCAGCGAACAACGTAGGGTGAAGTGCCTTGCCCAAGGACACATCGCTATGTTGGCACAGCCGGGAATCGAACCGGCAACATTCTGATTACAAGATGGATTCTCCTAACCGCTCAGCCACCATGACTCACAGAACATTAGCACAGGTAAGAGTCCTCACACGTGTGTCTCTATGTGTGTGTGTGTCTCTGTGTGTGTGTGTGTGTGGGGTGTGTCTCTGTGTG
Source organism: Protosalanx chinensis (assembly GCA_030340685.1). Lineage (NCBI taxonomy): Eukaryota > Metazoa > Chordata > Actinopteri > Osmeriformes > Salangidae > Protosalanx > Protosalanx chinensis. Next base: position 2,829,189 of record CM059339.1, on the reverse strand, counting down.
TGTGTGTGTGAGTGTGTGTGTGGTGTGTCTCTGTGTGTGTGTGTCTCTGTGTGTGTGTGGTGTGTCTCTGTGTGTGTGTGGGTGTGTGTCTGACCTCGTAGAAGAGCACGGTAAACATGGACATGCAGTCAGGCTTGCAGAACTCCTCCATCCTGCCTCCGAAGTGACTGTGGATCATCTTGTGATTGGCCACGTTCTGACAGATCCCAGAGCAGAAGGCGCAGGAACGCCACGGCCTGTCCTTGTTCTTCTTGGTCAGGTCGTGTTTGAAGAGGAGCTTACAGCCTAACACACACACACACACGGACCAGGTTGTAAAATAATCTCCTTGAAACAGACTGTCTGTAGTTCTGGGTTGAATTGAAATAGAGGAATTACATTCAAAATACTGTCTTCCATCCACTGGTCTTTGGTGGCCTAATCTAACTCGACCAATGAGGATTGCTTCTCTCTGTACTCACTCTCGCTGCAGAAGGCTCGACGCACATGGTTGAACATGATGACGTCTTTGACCACTTTGTCCTGCAGGCAGTATTCACACTTCATGATGATGTTCCTCTGGGTCTTGAAGCGATCGCAACACTGCCTCCCACAGAACTGGTACACCCGATTCTGCCACGGCAACACAAACACAGCTAATTTAAAACCCCCGTTAGCTGTCAGCGTGTCCAATCAAAGCTCTCATCCAATCCAAGGCTGACAACCAGGGATACGTTAAGCTCCAGGCGATCGAAGATCATTACATTTATTTACGTCATCATTTAGCAGACAATCTTATCCAGAGCGACTCACAGCAAGTACAGGGGAAGTATACGACGTCCTCTGGCACGGCCGGGAATCGAACCGGCAACGTTCCGATTACCAGCCCGATTCCCTAACCGCTCAGCCACCTGACCCCCCCCGCCCCCCAGATCATCCGTACCTTGTGCAGGAAGAGTTCAGGCTTGGAGGAGAACTCCGCGAAGCAGTGGTTACAGGTGAGTAGGATGGGCATATAGCGTGAGGTAGACAGGGGGGTGACTTCCTGCTGCTCGTACGGTCTGGACGGGCAGGGAGCTGTGGAGGTCTGGCTGGGAGCGCAGGGGGGACCAGGGGCAGCTGGCCGGGCGGAGGAGAGCGGAGAGAGGCCATAGGGGGAGGAGCCTGTCCCTGGAAGGTCAGGCTGAGGAGGAGCCACAGGATTGGTGGACGTGCCGTTCATCTGAGCGGGGGGCGGAGCTGTGCTCTGCTCGTACTGAGGGAACAGAGACGTCACAGGGATGATCAAGGTAGGATCACCGGAAGGTTCTAGCTATCAGAAAGACTTGTGTGTGTGTCTGTGTGTGTGTGTGTGTGGAGGTGGGGGTTGAGAAGCGGCTGTTACCCTGAAGGTAGTGACACAGGCGTGGGAACAGAAGTTCCTGATGCTTCCGTCCACCATGGCGAGGTGGTACTGAGGGACAGCGGTCACTTTGCAGTGGGTGCAGGGGAACTGGGTTCCTGAGGGCAGGGAAAGACTTACTGTTGCCTGTTGCCAGTTTCAACATCACAATAGTCTGGTAAGTGTAGGCCTCGACTGAGGAACTGTGCGTACCAGAGAGAAGGTGCTGCGGGGGCCGGCTGGAACTGACACAGGAGGCACTGCAGTACAGCTTCACCTTGCCCAAGGGGTTGTTGCTCATCAACATGGTGGACATCATGGCTTCCTTACCACAGTGACTACACTTCAACATCTTGGAGCAGGTCTACATAGACAGTTGGAGAAAGGGGGGGGGGAGTGAAAGATGATGTGAGAGAAATTAAGAATGTCATATTTTATGTGATTTTATGTTTTCAGAATTCATGACCTATAGGAAACCACGATCAAATTGGTCTCTTTGCTGGCAAGAATGAAACCTTCCTTGGATTTGAACGAGTCTGTGTCATTCTTATTAAATAACGTCCGAACACTTTAGCGACCTAGCCATCGACAACCTTTCGGAAGTCGGGTGCGTTGGCCAGCTGGATCCATCGCTACCTGTGTATAGGTGCTGATGCAGGTGGGACTGCAGAAGGTCAGGGTGACGTCTCCTATGGTCAGGCTCTGGTTCGCTCCTCCTTCGCTGCTGCAGTACATACCACAGCCCTCGCAGCAGTTCAGAGCCAGGTTGAGGTTACGACGCCAGGTGAAGAAACAGTCGTCACTGCACAGCCTGTGGAGCTCACCATGATAGGTGACCTCATGCTGAACCTGGATGAGGAACGGAGGGGGGGGGGGTGAGGGCAGAGTTGGGTGGTGATGGGAGGGAGGGTGTTCAGAACAAGTCGCTGCAGCATGAGTCACGGTTACCTCGTTGGACTTCCCGCAGATGCTGCAGACAGGAGGGGGGTCAGTCTTCTTCCTGCGATTGAAAGCAGTCATGCAGAAATGGCTGCAGAAGTCCTTTAGGCCGGTGTCAACCAAAAATTTGATGGCATTCGCAGGGTTCTCAATGTCTCTGTAAGGTTTAAGGGGAAAAGAAAAAGCACATTCACTTACCCATCTAAAGAAACTTAGAGGACATACTGGAAAGCCACAAAATATATATATAATTTATATATATATATATATTTGGACGTGAGCTGATTACTGGGGTAGGAATCAGAGAGAGAGTAGATGTAAGTAAGAAGAGATGAGGTACTTGAGGCACTGGTGGCAGGTCCGGGCAGAGACAGTGGGAGGCAGGAAGCCAGTCAGACAGACGGTGGAGCAGAACAGCTGGGTGGAGCCTTTCTTCTGGAAGGCCGTCTGTCCCTTTAACAGCACCTTGGAGCAGCCACAGCACCTGATGTTAGCAGAGTTACTGCCTCTGCCTCTGCCTGGAGGGGGCGGTGCCTGTGGGGGCAGCGGAGGCAGGGCCAATAGGGCTGGAGTCAAGCTCTTCCCAGGACCAAACGAGGAGGGGCCATGAGGGACAGGACCCACAGCTGGAGGTAAAGAGAGTTGGATGTTCAGAAGTAGCAGGATGTTGCATCATGTAAGATAACCAGGTGTATGGAACTAGCAGTGCTCAGACTGCGAGTTTGTGAGCGCTCATCTCCACTCTCACCACCGGGGGCGCTGTACGACTGCCCTCCCCCTACCGAGTACACAGAGCTGATCCTCAACTCGTCCTGAAACACAAACAACAAGCTCAGTAAAGTGTCTCTCTGCCTCTCCTGGTCTAGTTTAGACCACCCAGGGGCCTGAATGAGGGCCTGAATGAGGGCCTGACCTGGTTCACCAGCTCCTCTTTGACCTGTCTGCTGGAGGACTGAGGCAGCAAGGCTGTGTCATAGTCCTCATCGATTGGTTCATCCTTAATCTTGATCAGTGGTGATGTTGAAATCTCTGTTGCTACGGCACCACAGTCTGTCCTCTGTATTGACAAGGCAGAAGACAGTGATGTTGGTGAAATGATCATCCTGTATTAGATAAACATGGGTAGTTAGTGGCTGAATGGTTTGTTGTGGTTCCTAGCTGAGATCCAGGTAACACTTCACCTCCATCAGGTGACTCTGTGGATCTCCTCCTTCTCCTGGTTCTGAATCCTTCACATCAGCTCCGTCTTGTGAGACACAGAAAAGAAGACAGAAATAAGACAAACTCACCTCAACTCCAGTCACAACAGAGTTCCTGGACTGAAGTCTTACCGAGGCTGTCTGGGCAGGGAGTAGGACTGGACAAGGCTGACCCTCTCCTGACCCCCTGCTCTGGTGCTTTCCCACTGGTCAGAAGGTCCACCTTAACGTCTCTCCGTCTGTCAGACGATTCGTCGGTTAACCGTGCGCCTTTCTTATCCGTTTCCAGATCTGTTAGCGTGTCCACGGGCAACGAAAACTGCCAATCATCCTCCTCATCGTCCACACCGAAGACAGGAAGTCCGTCCAGCTCCTCCTCTACGCTGCCCCCTCGCTGCCCGGACGCAGAGCTGGGCTCGGGGACACGGGCGCTGGCCTCTTCAGTCTGGGCCGGGTCGTCTCTCTCCTCTCCTCTGGGATTCGCTGGACCCGCCTCGTGGTCGGCGCCGCCCGATGAAGATCTGGAGCGCTGGGCGTCGTGTCTGCTGACCTTAATCACCTCATCGAAGCTCCTCTTGATCAGGCTTTCATGCTGCAGGGAGACCAGAGGAGTTATATCTCAGAGGAGCAGAGATTACTATGTTACTCTGTTAGGCTAGGTTAGGTTAGGAAAGACATTTCCAGCCGTAATGCTGATTTACTGAAAGAATGTTTTTCTGAGTGTGTCTGTTGTGTGTGTGTGTTTGTGATTCACTTAGCACAAATGCATTATACACACATTCAAGCATTAATGTATGATCGTTGTGTTTCCAGTTGGCACAGTGCATTTTAAATATCAGTTAACATAAATAAATAAAAACTTAAGATTTAATGCTTATGTTGATTGTAAACTGTGCATGCCAGCTGACAGGATTATAGAGTTCAGTGTGGTGCAACCACAATGCAAATGCACAATGCACAACTACTGCAGCCAGACTGCATGGCAAGATACCACAGTGACTGTCCCCAACAACTGATTTGAATTGATAGGTTATTCAGATAATAATGTAGAAATGTTCACCTCAGATCTCCCAGACTCCTCTGGTTCTGCCATTTTTGTTACAAACCAGTTCGAGTTCCGGTGCAGGAGCTGCGTGAACCAGTACAAATCACTGATGTACGAACAATCGATGCATCGAACTATCTTTATCTGCAACATGTCTTGCTGCCCCTGACTACCGTAACTGCAGTTATACGAGGACATTCGACATATTTTACAAGGTTGGATTTAACCCAGGAAACGATACCGGTAAAGGTTCATTTAGAATAGGAATATAGAATTGAACGTTATAACCCATTTTATTTGTGTCAGAACAAAGGTTAATAACAACTATAAGGTTACAAAAGATGATGTACCCGTTTATTACAGTCACCTCGGTATTCTTTCGGTGACGTCAGCATCTATGGGCGTAAACGCACCATAGACTGTTTACCAAGATATTTAAACCAACAGTGCAGATTATTAAATTACGTTTGGGTATCAAATCCTCTAATCTAGCAATTTCTTGAGTAGGTTTATTGTACGTAAACAAGGAATAGAAAGAAAGATAGCAGCACTAACAGGGAACTGTTAGTAGACTTGGCCGTAAAAACAGTATCACACACAACTCTTTTGGACATTATATGCCATTTATTAAATATTCCATAAAAAAGAGGAACATTGATTTATGGTACGTTCACATTACAGGCAATTGTTCACGCATGGCAAAAAGAAATCAAATGGAGAGAGAAGAAGATATATACAAAAGAGTTGCGTGTACATTTGTATGAACCAATTAGTCCTCCAAAAAATCTATTCTGCGCTTGGTGGCTGCGCGCTGGCGTGCGACTGCTCATTAGCGCTGCCTCGTGTGGCCGCGTCTCCCTCTGGTGGCGACCGGTGGTATAGCTTATGCAGGTGCTCGGCGCTTCTATCGGCTTCATCCGCCCCTTCGCAGCAACGCCGCCAGGCGTGAGGGATGGCGTCCACGCCGTAGTGTGCCCCAGCGATGGCTCCGGCCATGCAGGCGATGGTGTCCGTGTCCCCACCCAGAGCCAGGCTGTAGGCCATCGTCCTCTCCATGCCCCGGTAGTGATCTGGGAGTCCCTCGCGCGCCTCTAGACAGTGCATGACGCAGAAGATGGCGGTGGGGACGGAGTGCAGGGCGGCGATGCCGTTTCCTGTCAGGAAAAGGAGGGAAAGGAGAACGGTGGAGATGTTTCTGAGAGTGGACTGCTGCAGGGAACATCCAGCAGGGTTTTGAATGGATGTTAAGTGTGCAGGGAGCCCAGAGTGTGTGCTGTTTCTGTTCTAGGTGAGCTCACACTGACCTAGCTCAGATATGACCTCCTCGATGCTCACTTGGTTCCTCTCCATCAAGTCCTTTACTCTGTGCAGACGGTCACAGAACGGAAACTCAGTCTCATTCAACCTGAGGAAACAAGACAAAGAAATGTTCAGACATGTCTCTATGTACAATGCAAAGAATTGTATATATATATATATATATATATATATATATATATGTTATTATAATACACATAATCTGTGCCTGGTGCATTAGACCGTTCCCCAGTTACAAAAATACTGTTAGAACTACGTACTTGTCATCCAACTTTCTAAATACACTTTAGATAAAAGTATCTTCTTAATTAATAAAAGGTAGTTTACTAAATACATGTTATGAAGTCTGACTGCCTGGCATTTTTTGCGCTTGGCAGTTTTGGTTTGCAGTTGTCACCGAGGGAACTAAAGACTTTCAGGTCTAGCAGCATCTCACACATTGACATGGATCATGTAGGTATGTTAGAGAAGCGTACAATCTGGCATCTTGACGAGCCGCCTCTTCTGACTCCACCTCTTCCATCTCCATAATGAGCCTGTTGATGAACTTGTGTGGCCAGTCTAGCGCCCCCTGGAGGGACAGGTGCACAGCCAGCGCCTGCAGGACGGCGCCGTTGTAGCCCAGGGAACAGGAGTGAGTCAACATCGCTCCAAGTCGAGCATACTGTTGGAAAGGGAGGAAGAGAGAGAGAGAGAGAGAGAGAGAGAGAAAGACAGAGAGAAAGACAGAGAGAGAAATGCAGACAGACACAGAGAGAGAGAGAGAGAGAGAGAGAGAGAGACATCTCTGTTATATGGAGTACTGTGCTGGGTTTCAAAGTTGCATTAGTACCAGGGAATAAATTTCACAACATTTTCAATGTAACAGTGCCTCAGAATCCCTGCCCCTCCTTATTGCTCACCCTCTTGACATCTCCGGGGTCTCTGAAGGCCAGGGCGAAAGGGGCAGCTCTCATCGCCCCACCATTCCCAAAGGAGCCGCGTCCGTTGAACTGAGCCCTGGCAGGCTGAAAGACGTCGTTCAATTTGGGCACCCGCAATTTCTTCAACACCTGGATCACACCTGAACCGTAGCCCCGTCCCGGAGACAAACTATACTCCTTGGCGAAGCTGTAGGTTAGAAAGGAGCCTTTTCTTTCAATATCTTGAGACCAACATTACTGCCAATAGGCCATTGTAGGCCAATAGGCCACTTGACTAGACGTCAAGTGCATTAAAAAGAGTGTTAAACAGGTTGTAAGGTGCTGGCCATAATCCTGAGGATAGTGTTTACCTGTAGGCCATGTCCTGTTCATCAAACCCAGCTCTGGTCAGCAAAGACTGCACAACACACCTTGTCATTGCTGTATCGTCACTGTACTGCAGAATACCTGAGAATGACAAGACAAGACAATATTATCAAGTGTAATGAAATGTAGGCCTAACCAAATGGGTATTCAAAAGACCCAAGTTATCTATAGCTGTAGTTAATTCCAGGAGACGTACAGAGTCGTGTACAGCCTGTATCCGTGAGAGGTTTGACTGAATCTAACCCAATTCGTACTTATCCCAATACTATGCAAAAAAAGCAATGTTTATTTCACCGTCACCTTCGCCACGATCCTCATCCTGAAGCCCGTTCAGATGCTGCAGAACCCGGTCCATGGGAACCTCCTCTGCACCTTCAAACTCCCCACCGACACAGTCCCCCAGCACCGCCCCGACCAAGGCACCTCGGAACCGGGCAAGCGAGGCTGGTCCTCCCGCTCCCAGCGCTCTTCCAGCCGTCACGGCCATAATGTCAAGATTTTATTGTCTGTAAAAGCGACTTTGAGTACCTTGAAAAGCACTATATAAAAAAATCTATAATTATGATTATTATTATGATTATTAAACCTTTTCCTCTCTCCTTGGACAAGCGACGGTAGAACAAAATGTCAACCACAATGTCGACTGTTGAGCATCTCTCTTCGCGAAATCCTTGCCAGCTCTTGATGATTTTTTCGTGGTTAGAAATATATACCGATTTCTATTATTTGATACTTACAAACTGTGCGTGCTTCACTTTTGTTACTGATTTAACGAATTTAGTGTCCAGTTGTTGGTTTATTTGTGTGCGTACGCCACCGACAAAATACCGAGGTGATTGTAAAACGGGGTGAATTTCTAAATCGCTTGTAACCTCATTTACTACCTTTCTTTCTGACCAACATAAACAGATCAGATATAGATTTAATTCTGCATATATACCTATTTCAAATGAGCACTCGACCTTTTCCAGTTTAGTTACTGGGTTGAATCCAACCTTGTAAAATGTTTAGAATGTCCTCGTAGACCTACAGTTACGGTAACTTCAGGGGCCGCAGGACATGTTGCAGATAAAAATACATCGATGGATCGATTGTTCGTGCATCAGGGATTTGTACTGATTCCGGTTCACGCATGACAGTCTGCTACAAACATGGCGGGATTAGACGAGTTTTGAATCACTCGGGTGAATATTTGTTTACCCATAGACATTAGACATTATACATGTCTATGTGTTTACCTATGTACTTCCACATACGTAATGCATTCCCCCCCCCCAGTTGTCAAGTTAAAACGTTAATCTTGATTGTTTACAATGTTATCCGACTGTTCATTGGGGTTGCACATCACTAATGAGCGTAAATGAAGTAGTTAGTGTCTGCTAGCATGAACAGGTTCGCCATTTCGTGAGGTCATTGTTTTTCCAAGATGCCGAGGAAGGGCAAGAGATCCCAGGCTCAGAAAAGGCGCTGGTTAAGGTTCCACCATGCAGATCCTGCTCCTGTTAGCCCGACCACCTCCACTCATCAGGTACAGAAACAAGTATATAGATGACGTTAACACAATAGTGTTAAGTCTATTCTGAGACGTATTTCATCATTGTGATTGGCTTTCTAACAGCATGGAGAGCAGAGTATGACGACCCATGAACGAAGTAGTCTCAACACTTACCCCCCGAGGTCCTTCATTGCAACGCGGAGAGGGTCAGACTTGTCCAGTCCTACTCCCTGCCCAGACAGCCTCGGTAAGACTTCAGTCCAGGAACTTTGTCATGCTGGAACTCTGTTGTGACTGGAGTTGAGGTGAGTTTGTCTTATTTCTGTCTTCTTTTCTGTGTCTCACAAGACGGAGCTGATGTGAAGGATTCAGAACCAGGAGAAGGAGGAGATCCACAGAGTCACCTGGTGGAGGTGAAGGGTCACCTGGATCTCAGCTAGGAACCACAACAAACCATTCAGCCACTAACTACCCATGTTTATCTAATACAGGATTATCATTTCACCAACATCACTAAACTAGACCAGGAGAGGCAGAGAGACACTTTACTGAGCTTGTTGTTTGTGTTTCAGGACGAGTTGAGGATCAGCTCTGTGTACTCGGTAGGAGGAGGGCAGTTGTACAGCGCCCCCGGTGGTGGGAATGGAGATGGGAGTGTAGCCCCATTGGTCCTGACCCTCCAGGCACCGCCCCCTCCAGGCAGAGGCAGTAACTCTGCTAACATCAGGTGCAGTGCCTGCTCCAAGGTGCTGTTAAAGGGACAGACGGCCTTCCAGAAGAAAGGCTCCACCCAGCTGTTCTGCTCCACCGTCTGTCTGACTGGCTTCCTGCCTCCCACTGTCTCTGCCCGGACCTGCCACCAGTGCCTCAAGTACCTCATCTCTTCTTACTTATTTTTATATTGAGACGATCTAACTTCATCTTGTGCTTGTAAATGAGCAGGACGCAAATCAAAACAGTTAAACTTACAAACCCTAACCCTAGTCTTGCCATCTATTGCTCTCAGTTGCTTTAAATGGGTAGATTAAACAGTTATTTTCCTCTAAACCTTGCAGGGACATCGAGAACCCTATGAATTTGGTGGTGAACAACTTTAGGGACATGTTAGACTTCTGCAGCTTCTCATGTCTGATTGCCTTCCGTTGCAAGAAGATGCCTGACCACCCTCCTGCTCCTGAACTTCCTGTCTGCAGCATTTGTAGGAATTCCAACGAGGTAAAGGTGACTCATGCAGCAGCGATTTGTTCTGAACACCCTCACCAACGCACCGAACACCCTCCCATCACCACCCAACTCTGCCCTCACCCCCCCCCCCCCCCCCCCTCCTGTTCCTCATCCAGGTTCAGCATGAGGTCACCTATCATGGTGAGCTCCACAGGCTTTGCAGTTACGACTGTTTCTTCACCTGGCGTCGTAACCTCAACCTGGCTCTGAACTGCTGCGAGGGCTGTGGTATGTACTGCAGCAGCGAAGGAGGAGCGAACCAGAGCCTGACCATAGGAGACGTCACCCTGACCTTCTGCAGTCCCACCTGCATCAGCACCTATACACAAGTAGCGATGGATCCGGGTCCCTCCAACCCCCACTCCACGTCCACTACAGGCTCGTACGGGCAGCCGGAACTCACCCTCCCGTCTCCCTCACACATCCCTGAGCCCATCATGCTAGACAAGAGCTGCTTCCAGGAGCCCTCCTTCAACCAGGAACCCTCCATCAAGCAGGAACACCAGGAACCCTCCTTCAACCAGGAGCCCTCCATCAAGCAGGAACACCAGGAACCCTCCTTCAACCAGGAACCCTCCATCAACCAGGAACCCTCCATCAAGCAGGAACCCTCCATCAAGCTGGAACACAAGGAACTCTCCTTCAACCAGGAGCCCTCCTTCAACCAGGAACCTTCCTTCAACCAGGAACCCCAGGAACCTTCCTTCAACCAGGAACCCTCCTTCAAACAGGAACCGTCCTTTAAACAGGAACCCTCCTTAAACCCTGAGCTCTTCCGCAAGGTACTGATGGGTGTCGTTTTGTGCAGTTGTGTTTTCCTGACGAAATGATTCACTTCTGGGTTTGTAAACATTTGGGTGTGTGCAGGCCAGCACTCAGACAGATGCGATGCGGCTGCCCATGGCTAATCGAAGGAACGTGAAGAACAAGGCCATCATGTGTCGACCTTTCACCAACAACCAGGAGACCCTGTGCAACCTCCCAACCCAGCCCACACAGACAGCAGCAGGTAGAACCAGAACACAGGTCACTCACTCTGGCCACACCTCATACTGGACACAGTTCACTATTCCTCCATGGAGCGTTTGTTCAGCCACCCTGGCGTGGCTGTGCTAGCAGGTTGTCTTGCAGTCTCCAGCTAGTCTGAAGGACATGTTGGTTGTTTCTGTGGAGGTTCAGTCCTAACTTTAGCTCTCTGTATCCACAAGGCTTCTCTGGATGTACTTTCACCTCCACAGTAAACGAAGAGAAGGTGAAAATTCTGCTTCTTCCCGTCCCTGTGCCAGTCTTCATACCCGTGCCCATGAGCCTGTACTGCCAGTACATGCCTGTTCCCATGCCGATGGCCGTTCCTGTAGGTTGAGCCAGTGTGATGCTTCGTGATGTCACTGATGCCACCTGGTCTGGCTGGTCATGTCAGTGAGGTGTGTCTTTCCTCTGCCAGGTCCCAGTGCCTGTGGTGTTACTGTCTGCTCCTAGTGGCTCACAGTCCAAGGACACAAATGACCCAGTTGTCCAATCACAGGGCATCGCTGAGGAGGTTCAGGAAGCTGAGAAAGACAAACCTGTCTCCCATGGAGGTAAGGAAGACTAGTTTCACCCCCGGTGGTTAGAATGGTCAGTCAGGATCATTTCCTCCTCAGGGTTTCCATATGTGCACAGTATAAACAGGTTTACATGGATTCTGTTTGTCGTTTCAGACCAGGGAAGTACTTACAGTGGAGATATGGAGTCTGAGGCTATCTCCAGCCCTCTTAGCCTGGACGAGGAGTCAAACCTGGTGCCCAGCAGCCAGCGAGGGGGGGGTCCAGGGACTGGATGCAAACGAACAAGGGAAGGGTTCTCTCCCACTGAGGTAAATAAGGGTCACAACGATTCACACAATCCCCCCCCCCCCACACACACACAAAAAAAGAAGATTGGAATTTGATCAAAGCCCAATTTTAAACAGCTCTGAAACGTTAGCGAGATTGGAAAAGATTAACAACACTGTTTCTATTCTGAATGAATGCCTATCAATGTGTGTACTCAAACAAGTGTGCCTTTGTGAATTTGCAGTGCCTTTATAGACAACAGACGGATATTCATCAAAAGGCAAAGAGACTGGTATGTTCTTCTAATTCTGTAATGTGCACTGTAAAAAGTACAGATATTTTTTTTGGTGTTTGTGTTTTTAACTTCATATTTCGTGTACAGGCCATTGATATCAGCTGTATCAATACACCAACATCTATGGATGCAGTTCAGCTGAAGAAAGCTGAGTTCAAGAGTCAACTGATGAAGCCGTTAGAAGAGGTGTGGTCTCCGAGGGCAACGGTGCAGGTGGCCACGGATGAACTGATAAAGACAATGGAAGAGACCAGGAAAGCATTGCACGAGAGCCAATTGACAATGGACGAGACCTGGACAGCGTTGGACGACAGCCAATCAATATCGGACGAGACCCGGACCCCACTAGCGGAGATCCAGGAAGAACCGTCGACCGAGAACCAGGAAGACAACAGAACCACGATCCGACCACCGTCGATCAGTCCGGACAGCGGGGATCCACACGCACAGCCTGAAGTTGGAACAAACGTCCATCCAGACATTCATATCCCAGTTTTGACTCCTGATGTGGAACAGGTGATCAGTAAGCTTAGTTGTGTGAGGAAAACAGTGTGAGGAATGGGGAAGGAACACCAACTGGGACGGCTCCAGAGGCAAGTGGGCGTTGCCAAGCAACCTCCGACGGTTCATCATGGACGCAGTTAAGAAAAAGTTTCCAACGATTCATGATAAAGAGGGAACATTTGTGAAAGACAGAGTGAACGAATATTTGCTGAAGACTGGTGCCTGTTCATTACATATCTAGCCCACTTTTAAAGATGCTATGTTGTCAGACAATACGTTACCATACGTTCTTTCCAATTCCAAATGTGGATTTTCGTAAACCCAAACAGGCAACCAACAGGGAGATTCAAAACTAGATTTAAACGTTGGTTCATGATTTTGCATGTTTCTTGTCACCAGTCAGTGCCAATTGTGTACTTGTGTAAAGCAAGACGTAACAATACCTACTGGCCTGATGTTCAGAGGTGGACCGTTTTAGGTAGATGTGCTTTGAGCGATTCTGAATTTCACCCTTCGAATTGGTGTCTGAAGCTTGACTGTAAAAAAAAAAAAAAACAGTTTGCAGTCTGAATGTTATTGTTCACATTTTACTCTTCGAGTTTACAATTAAATTTTTCGCCTTTAACATTTTCGGCTTTAATATTTATGCCTCAGAATTTCTTCCCTCCAAAATATGTTGTGTTTCTGTTCTTCTGAAATGAGTGATCTGGGTTTTAGGAGACATCCTTCAGTTTAATCAGACTGCTGTCGCCTGGAAATCTGTATCGAAGATGTATTTTAATTGAGGTGTGAGAACATTCGTTAGTAGACTATTATTCAATTAGTCAGTGTGCAGAAGGGAAAGTGTTTGAAACAACTTGTTTAATTAAATAGATTTAACAGACGTGGCATGTTTAAAAGTGGCCTTTGCTCAGCCCGATTAGTTCAGTAGTGACCTGCATCAGGTGCTAAGGCAGCTGATGACATGTTCTGCAGACAGAGAAATAGAACCAACAGAGAACATACTGGGGGGGGGGGGGGGGGGGGGGGGCTGTCTATCCTGGGCACCACAGTGCAGTGAATTATGCTCTTCACTCTTATCGAAAAACACAGGGTACAAACCAAGACATTTCTAAATAACAAACACAGCAGTTCTGTCCAGTTCTGCAAGTTGTGTCCATTCTAGTCTAGCTCTGTCAGATGACAGATTGTTTGGGCCAATAGCAAACTTTCCATGCAGTATCAGTTGGGTAATGTGTAACTAGACAGGGAGGCACTCAGACACCTGTACCTGTCTTATGTACTCTTGAACAGCACACAGGCACCGCAGCAGAGCTTATACTGTTCGTGAGATCACACAATATGCTTTTGTAAAACTTTCGATTCAACTGGAGTTTATCTGTGAGTTGAGCTTGAGGGCAACGGTGCTAACATGGTGAGTGTTGCTTGTTAACAATTATCAAGTACAATTTAAAGTTATCATCTGTCTGGGAGCACAGTGGCAGACCAAGTTATTAAACACTGAAGTATTTAAAGTTCAAAGCTAGGATCTAAAGAATCGCTTAGAATACAATGATTTTTGTAGTGCGACTTGCATTTAAGTTTATATTAGTGCTTGACCAAGATCCAAGGTTTAGTGACTGAAATAACCTTTGAGACTTGCAGAGCAGTCAGCTGTTAAGGAAGACATGCGAGGAGCGTCAATAAAGCAATGGTGGACTGATAACACCGAACTGGTTCAGCTCTGCTTACATTTAATCAGCTAGCAGATCTATTATTTGACTTATTTTGACGCCTTGTCTCATATGTAGCTGAAACTGACATGAATATCTCATGTTCTCTCTCTTGCCCCTCTCTCCTGAAGGCGGACGCCAGTTCTCACCCCGCTGGCCCAGCCAAGATTGATCAAGTGCAGGGTCAAGTCAACGAGGTCAAAGTGATTCTCAGGGACAACATCGACAAAGTGCTTGAAAGAGGAGAGAAGTTGGACGACTTAATTGGCAAGACAGACGACCTTCGATCCACTGTGAGTATGGAGAGGGGGGAGAAGGAGCGTGACTAAGGGCGTGTGCTTGTACTCTCAAGGTGTTTTTACTACATGTGCAAACGTGGCTTATAGTACGATGCAACATATGATGTCTAGTTATTATGTTACACGTTAGATATTTGGATTTATTCCTTACCTGTTCAGGCTGATACCTTCCAAAGAACATCCACAAGGGTCGCCCGGAAATACTGGTGGAAGAATAGGAAGATAATGATCATCATCGGCGTGGTAGTGGTGATAGCCCTGGTCCTTATCATCCTATTTGCCACTGGTGTAATTAAGTAAAGCTGAAATCCAGAAGAGGTAAAACCTTTCAGGTGGCACAAGGAAGTTTCAGCACTTCATGTAAATAAGCTACAGTCAAATTACATTGTTCTCTTTGAAGATGTGTGATGTGACATTATCAACCTGTGGTAGTGCAATGATACATTACATAATTTAAAGCTGTATGACCTCTTGTTCATATATATATATAACTTTGTAAAACAATACCTTTGTACACCACTATGCTAATCTGTCACCATTCTAATGCTCTAGTGTTCAGTGTATGATATTTGCAGGACTGCAAAGAGTGGAGTAATCGTTGATCACAGCTGAATTCAAGGATCTGAAGACACATTCCAAGACATCTTCAGTGCATTTTTTTTAAACAGTTTTATTGTTTTTAATGTTTCTCAGGATGTCTGAGATGGTGTACATACTTTGCCCTTAAGCATATCAAAATATCAATCTAATAACAGAGGAATAATATAAATATGCATTTCTATGTAATGTTCTTTCAATGTGTTTTTCATAATTAGTTATGAATACAATAATAATAATATAATATATTATATTGATCAAACCTGTATAGGGTTCACTTGACAAAACTGATACAAAAGAACATTTAAATCACTGAATAATAATTCACCCTCATATGCACCTGTTGTGAGTTTTAAATGTGACAAATACGATGGTTAATATGACGCTCTGAGATTCAGAAAAACCACAACACTGAATAAAAATCGATTCAAACAGTAGATCTACTTCATAATGCTGGGTTATGTTTCTCATGATCTCTGTTAAGTGACCCGGGGTCTGCCATTTTCATCAGCCAATGCTCCATCAATCGACGACGGCCTCCAATCGTCTTTTACTCTCTGAAGCCCCTGCAAGACAGAGAAGACAGCCTATTGTGATGGTAGGATACTAAGAGGGGAAAATACTATATAAAATAGGACTCCCCCGTCTTTACATCATTATGAAAAGACAATAAAACAATGATTTTAACATTTAGTTAGTCCATAAGCTACAAATCCTGAGGTGCAATAAGTCAAAACGCAACTACAAAACCAATAAGGAAGCCTTCAATTGGTAAAATATACAGGTTAAGTTAAGCAATTACATGCAAATTTCTGGATACATTGTACTTCATGTTTTTCCAAAAGATTGAGAAGAGAATTTGTTAGAGGAAAAATAAATTTTACAAAAACGTATAAAAGACAAGCTTTTTCCCACCGCTGTCAGTAAACACAAACAGTTAACAAGTACAAAAGTAATGCAGTGACAGTCCAATACAAACCAGGTTTAAGCTCATGGACTACTGGTTACTACGGCTACGAGGGCTAAATAAGGAAAGCAAACATTACAGGTAAGATTAGGAACTGGAAAGTCCAGAGAAGACGTATCCTTTAAAAAGTAAATAGTTATTTTCTCTGTCGTATTTTACAATTACTTGGGGGGGCCTGTAAAAAACGACATTTAATTTACATTTAAACATTAAAATGTACGTGTATTTACGATATTTACAGAAAACAAAACAATCGAAGGAATAAAAAAAATGTCAAGACAGACAACAAAGATGGGCTTATCCCACTTTGTTCACAGTGCTGATACAGGATGTGTGAAGACCATACCAAACGGCAGAATTCGAGAGCGAACGCCTCTCGTACCCGGTCCGCTTTGAGCGGGCCAGGACTGTGGAAACTGCTGGCCTGCAAGGAAGTTCCGCTGGCAGGTACAAACAAGGTATACGTCAGTTAGAAAACAACAATTCTTGTATTTTTTCTTCCTTAATTATTTTTTTTACCTTGTACTTTTTAGTTTTTGACATCCATTAACGGTCATAGCAATACTTTACCTGTTAACTTTACAGTTACAAAATGGTGCAAATGACACAGCCAAAAACCAGCCGCTAAAATAATCGCCACAGAGACTGTAGCCCTCTATGTTACTATTACAGCAAAGCACTTCAGGGTGCTGTGAAAAACTTTGAAAGGGATTATTATTCATGTTAATTATGGTACAAAGAAGTAAATGCCACTATTGTCGTTTCTCGATTTTTAGGTTTGTGGCAAGACGGATTTAGCGAAGTACCTGTTTGTGTGAGTTCTTCACATCAGTATGGTTTGTAACTGTTGTAGTGTGGGCCTCTTCTCATAGACTTGCCATATCCACCTTGTTGATCTAAAAATAATATCACACACACACACACACAGATAAGAAGTGTTTACGTACATAAATAGCATTATATAAATAGTTGGTCCAACATGGTGACAGCAATTGTAGAAGTAATTCATTAACTGAAGATACCACAAGGGAGAAGCGATATTCTGCAATCAATACATTCATTTAGTGTGCTATCATAGAAGGAATCACATACTGGTGTAGTCAGCATATCCATAATTGTATCCTGAATAGTCATAGCCACCATATCCTCCGTAGCCTTGGTTACTGTATCCATAGTTTCCATATCCTTGGTTCCAATAGTTTCCATAACCCTGGTTCCAGTTTTGACTAGGCCCTGCAAGACACACTTTCTCAGAGCACTTGGAATAACTCACCGAACATCCCGGATATCTACAAATCGTCATCATTACTGAGCTCATAAGTGTAAATGTTACTATAAACACAGTATGTATGAATTGTTAAATATTTAATGTAAAAGGTTTGTTCAAGGTAAGTTCAGGGTGAATGTCTGTGAGCGTACCCGGTCCCCTGCCTCGAGGTCTGGGGGAATATCCTTCCCTCCCTCCCCAGTGCTGCTGGGTCTGATACTGCTCTTTGGACATGGCCACCTTGATTTCACACTGACAGAAACAAAGATGGAGGTCGTAGAGTGTATAAAGAAACCGTTTAGTTTCAGAAGAGCCTTCATATGCTTAATGCTGCTTCATGCCGACTGCTGAAAAGCATTCTAATTAATTGTTACCTTGCTCAGTCCTATATTGTGATATTTCTTCAACATTATCTTTTTCACCGGTTCTTCTTCTTTGAAGGTTATGAAGCAGAACCCACGTCTTTTATTTGTTTTGTTTTCCATGGGCAATTCAATAGACTCCACCTGCAATCAAGAACTAATGTGACCGCTAAGGTCTATGGAATCTATGGCACAACGACATCGGCCCAGTTATCGAATTAACATTTGAATCATTTAACTTTTAAGTGATATTGAGATTAAAAAGTGACGAAATAGTGCATAATAGTCGATGCGCCAAAGCCAAAAGTACATCAAAGTATGACCCTTGTACCCTTTTAATTACTCCACAAATTCAAAGAAAATAAATATGTGTGTAAATGGTGAAGGTTAAATAGCCTTACCTCTCCAAAAGTGCAAAAGTATTCTCTGATCTTTTCCTCTGGAGTGTCAGGCGAGAGACCGCCAACAAAAATCTTCTTTATGGGGTCCTTGCCCTTCATTGCTTTGGCCTTCTTGGGGTCGATAACTTTCCCATTCAGCTTGTGTTCCTTCTGTCGAGCGACCTGGCGGTGGCAATAGAAAAGACTGTCGCTCTTTATTACTTCCCACAACCCTTTGAAACCACATGGGCTCACAAATATAGAGAAATGTGGCATATGTAGTATGGTACCTTTTCAACACTCTCAGCCTCTTTAAACAGCACAAACCCAAAGCCCCTAGATCGACCTGTCATGGGGTCTAACTTCAGGGTGCAGTCAATCACCTCTCCGAATTTAGTGAAGTAATCTTTCAGATCTTTCTTGGTTGTATCCCAGCTGAGACCGCCAACAAACATTTTCCTGTATAGAAATCATAGAGAGGCATCATTAATTGGGAAACAAGTGTCACCCATTCAATAGGTTGCTACTGCACTTATTTACTTTCCAGCAACCCCTATTTTCATAGCAGCACATTAGCAACATACTAACCAAATAAGTGCAAACTATAGCACTGGCATGCAATTAAAACAGCAATTTTTTACGTTTTAATATGGCATATATCCAGAGTCATTAACTTTCAGTAAATGACAGTCCAATTTATTCCACCTGTATTTCATCACCTGAATGTGGATAGACTACAGCTACACATGCCATTGCACATGACTCAAACTGGCTATGGTGTGTTTATAATTAGGAATCCAGCCCTGGTAATAATACAGCATCACTTATCATGGCCCTGATGATGATGGCTTGATGCACCATCATGCTCCTGCAAAGTTACCCAGGATAACATCATCATTTGCAGGTCCTAGTCTAGTGCTTTCGTGCGCAGGGTTTTATTGCAGCTTTTCATAAGCCTAGAGAGGCACCATCAAATGTCTCACCCTTCATCCTCTTCGTTTTTGCTGGCATCAATCTTTGATCCCTCGGACTCTCCTCCTCCTCCTCTTCCTCCTCCCGGGCTCGAGCCTACCTCTGCAGCGGCGGTCTGCATCTGTTCCTCGCTGCTCGCTGCTTCTCCGTCTTCCATCATTGTCAACAGAGTTGGATCTTCACCTATTTCAAGGTCCTCCTCCGACATTTTTT
Source organism: Protosalanx chinensis (assembly GCA_030340685.1). Taxonomy (NCBI): domain Eukaryota; kingdom Metazoa; phylum Chordata; class Actinopteri; order Osmeriformes; family Salangidae; genus Protosalanx; species Protosalanx chinensis. The sequence goes on along the minus strand of CM059339.1, from coordinate 2,809,939 downwards.
TAAAGGTTTCGTTACGAAATAGCGGGACTTTGTTATAGCCACTGGACTTGCTTTGCTATCTGAAAAACGAATAAAGCGGCAGCTTCCCAACTCGTTTTGATGTTAGCAGCTGTTAGCTGTAGTCTTGTTAGCTAGTTAGATAATTAGCCGTTAGCTCCTCGGCTTCCTCGCAGTTTGGTAATCTAGCTCTACCTTTCCCTCCCCTCGTATAAAGTTTCGTTCCTAGTAACTTTAAGACAAGCTAAGAGCCAGTATGCCAACAAATATCACATTAAAAAGTAAATGTTTCCCTTTTTTCGTTATTTTGGTCAGTTAAACTATCTTTCAAATACGAATTTGCTGACTAACTTAGGTTACACACGTTTTGACTCTCCGGAGTCGCCGTTTTCAGCTGCGTGTCGGTGGATCCAGTCCAAATATAGGAACTCCGCCCATCCGTGCTATCTGGACAACCAAATCCACTTTGGTTTCACATCGTGCTTTGGATGTTGATAAACAAAATTATTGCTGTAATTAAGTAATAGTGTACCTGAGTACCAGTAGGTTACATACTGTAAAAAAAAAACACTGAACATTCGTACACAGAAATTGTACGAATATAAACAAATGAGCCATGGTCTGGACAGCTTTGCATCCTTTATTAATCCCTTTTTGCAGAAATGGCCAAAAATCTATTGAGACATAATGCTGAAAATCAAGGTATAAAGACACACATCTGGACAAAATCTAAACCTAAAGCCTCATAAGAATACAAAGTGAAGAAAAGGATAAGAACACAAGGAGAAAAAATATATATATAAGTATTGTGTTGGAGTAACTCACTATTTACAAAATCAGACAATTAAATGCAGGTCTGTTAAAATCATGAGCTTATCACAGGACAGGATTTCCCCACGCTTCCACCAGGGTTCAGGGTCATTCTCCGGCCAGCCAGCCTGTCTGCAAACAAGGAAACAACACAGGCATTTACTCCTTCTGGACCACCTGGAACAACTCTGAACTGAAAAAAACGAACACGTCCATGACTGAATGTTTAACTTCTTGTGCTGTCAACTTTAAACTATTCAGTTTATGTTTATTACTCCATTCCGTTTTAAAGATCATATGTAGGACTTCACAGCTTTACACAATCTCGCTAACAGCTCCTCAAATTGCAACAGCTTCAACTAGGCTGGATTCATAAATAATGCATTTTAAAAGGAGAATAATTAATTATGGTATAGGACAGGCTCCACGCTGTACCCAAGTCCTCAAAGAGAGGTTAGTTTAGAAGAAATAAGTTGGACTCACAGTGAACTTTAACAGAAGGTGTCAGCTTTGAATAGTGTCACAAAGCTGGTTTACATATGATCTTTAACACCTACGTTTAAAAAAAGGTTTGGTGTTTATCAATTGTAGTTCTTTAAGGGCTATAAAGAAAAAGCAAGCATCATGAGTTTAAGCAATTTAGGAGGGGGTTCATTATAGAAAACCAAAAACGGAAACACTGAAGCTCCAGAACTGAAAAACAAGACCACTAAAATAAAAAAGAGAATACACAACAATTACAGTCGTTAATTACAAGTCTTTTAAAAGGTTTTCGTTTTACGTAATTTCCTGTAAAAAACCCATTTCAGACAATCGTTAAAAAAGGAAACACTGAACAACTTTAAAAATGAAAATAACGGAAAAAAACAAGGTCATTTTCCTTTTAATGTTTTTTTTTAAGTTTCTGTTTGTTTATCGCTGGTACAGGAAGTTGGAAGAGACCATACCACTGGACAGCGTTTTCTTGTACATGCCGTACTCTCTGCCCGCTATGTGCGACGCCCAGAGAATGTCATGGTCAGGTGACACACGGCCTGCAATGAAGTCCCCGCTGGCAGGTACAAACAAGGTACAACATCAGTTAGGAAAGGAAAGGAAGAATGAGGTAGGTCCTTACTTTGTACCCTTTAGTAGTACTTTACCTGCTTACATTGCTATCAAAGTCTCTTTATGTTATTTCCTTATGAATACCTGTTAAAAAGCAGGGAGAAAGGAGAACCTACAGGAAAATACTAACATTTTATCTGGAGAAGCTAAATAAAAAAACAAATAATTACAAAACTCAACACCAAAAAAAATAAACGCTACACAAGCATTACACAATTAAAGATCTATAGACATTCTTACAATCTTTAGATTTATCTTTCGAAAGGAAGGTGTGTGGTGGGAGGAACCACAAGGCTTTCCCCCTCAAAAAAAAAAGGTTTTTGGAGAAGTTGTGTTGTCTATTGATCTTTAAAGGTTTAAGGTAAGTCAGAAGTGACACTCAAAATGATGATCTTACCAGATGTCTTAGTGTAATCATGTTATCAGTAGGGCTGGTAGTTGTTCTGGTGGGTTCCACCCTCTCGAGACACCTTTCCATAACTGCTCTGCTGACCTATACAGAGGTCAAAGGTTAGGTCAAAGGTTAGGTCATGGGTTAGGAGGTCAGACAGGTGAAACACACTTTAGGTAGACTGACAGAGCGAAATCTTACCAATGTTTAATGTTAAAACTGTGTTGCCTTTATTTGTTTACAGCTGTGGTCAGAGCGCTATAATCTGTTTGATGTATCCTGAATACTTTCTTCAGACTTCAAAATAACCATCATTATATACTTAGAATCAAGAGCTGTGGAATTTGGATGCAAGCGATTTCAAACACTGACTGATGCGTTGCTGCATGGCTATAAATGGAAAAAAACAAATCATGTGTCCCTACCTTTATTTCCAGTCAACTAACTCCTTATTATTTTAACTTAGGTGAGCACATCCACAATCGCACACAGTGCTCTTGCAAGAACGCATGTATAACATCAATCCATGCGATGCAGTCCGTATGTGTACAACCTTATCAGTCTCTTTTTTAACATGTGAAGTGAGGCTTCATGACTGATGAACAATGATAGAATAACTATCAAGTAACATATTGCACTGCCTGGATAGAGTGATATTGACCATCAAACATAAGAGCAAAGAAACCCAAGGCAGGCGGCATTACATATATTGATTTATTTTTTCCAGAAACTATTGAATACATACAAGGATACTTGCTTCTGCCGTTTGTCTAGACGTACATTAGTTGTTGAGAAAAGGCACTGCTTCAGTTAGGCCTAGTATTCAACATCAATAAGTTAGCTTACCATTATAGTCATCGTAGCCCTGTCCATAACCATAACTATTATAGTTGTAGCCAGAGTAGTCATAGCCAGTGTAGCCCTGGTTGTATCCGTTGCCATAGCTCCCATAGTTCTGCCCATAGTAGGTGCTGTAACCCTGATTGTAGTTACTCTGACCTAAATCGAGAAATCAGAAAGGTTAATATGATGAGAAAGTATAGTGGCTTTCTTTTTTTTTTTTTATATTAGAAGACATTTCTCTGGAGAATCTCTGGTAGACTTTTCAGTTTTTTTAACAAGTTATTTTTTTACGGTATCCCTACGCCTCAAGGCGGACTGCGTTAATGGATGGATTCAGAAATTGAGGGGTTTTTAAAATGTGTGTCAGACATCTTTTACAGATGACTGAAAATGCGGCCATTATTTAAAATCATGGGAGGGGACATAATATTCTATGTATAAAAAGTGGGTGTGTCTGGATCTTACAACAGAATGGATGGTAGTTACCTCCTCGCCCCCGGCCCCTATACCCTCCTCTGCCCCCTCCATATCCCCGCTCTCCTCTGTGCTGCTGTTGTTGTCTGTATACTTCCTTTGGCTGGGCCACCTTGATTTCACACTACCAGGAAAAAAAACAACAGCAGTCAAGGAACATGACCACAAACCAAAAACAAACACAAGCTCCTGGCTTTACCTCATAACACCTGACAGCGTTAAACCAAGGGGTTTTGACAAACATGAGTTTGGTTGAGTTTAGTGTAGAGGTTGAAGTTCAGTACAAATGTTTGGGAAAGATAAAAAAAATATATAATACATCGAATAGGGAATTTAAGAATACCTTTCCACTTCCCACTTGATGGTATCTGCACTCCAGCAGCTTCTGAACAGGGCTTTCCTCTGTGTACGTCACAAAGCAGAACCCTCTACGTTCGTTTGTTTTAGCATCCATGGGAAGCTCGATACTTTCAATCTGCCGACACACAACAACCACAACATATGATTTCTACATGAGAGCTCCACCTGAAAGTTCTCATTGCTAAACAGGCCTCAGAATCTAGAACGGCATCCAACGATTTAAGCTTCTTTTTTTAAAGTTACATTTTTGAAAACTTACTTCGCCAAACTGTCCGAAGTATTCCCGGATTTCTTCTTCAGGGGTATCCGGGCTGAGTCCTCCAACAAACACTTTCTTTGGTGGTTCCTTCCCCTTCATAGCTTTTGCTCTCTTAGGATCAATTAGTTTCCCGTCCAGCTTGTGTTCTTTTAATTCCAGGACCTGCAATTAGGTGCAATGACACACATTGTACATCCCAGGTGGAAGCGAGCTTCTTCGGGTCAAGTTGAAAGCTTTTTTTTGTTTTGTTTTAAACCCCAGAGTAGGAGAGTTTAACGGTGGACATATTCAGGTTGCAGGTTTACAACTTACTCTCTCTACACTTTCAGCGTCTTTGAAGAGGACAAAGCCGAACCCCCTGGATCTTCCCGTCATCAGGTCTGTTTTGATGGTGCAGTCCAGCACCTCGCCAAACTTGGACAAGTAATCTGTAAGATCGGTTTTGCTAGTGTCCCAACTGAGTCCACCAATGAACATCTTGCTGTGAATAGAAATAACCAGTGTGAACATTTCCCCTAATACTAAGAGGGCTTCACCTCACCTCCCGCCCCAGTCATTGAAATCATCACACTTCACTCAAACATATATTTTTTTGTAATCATGGGGAATTTAGTGGACTTAGAAAATGAATGCATGATAGCTGAAGTTCAACAATCTTATATTCATATTACTTTATAATAGTACACAAAAGACACGAATGAAAGCAATCTGGAAGAGCTGGGATGTCCCAGCACAAACCATTTGAAACAGACCAAAGATGAATGACAAGACCTGAATCAAACTAGCAGATATTTACAGTCTACACTCCATAGGTTCGCTTGGTCTTGAAGTTGACCCGCAAAATGTAACCGAACCTCCCACAACTACACCGGGTCAGTTCACATGGGGCCTGATAGACACGTCAACCACACCGGGTAGGAGAAGGTTACAACTGCTGAACACAGTAACTCACTTTACAGAAAGAGTGACTGGGTGATACCTGCCGATTAACAAACTTTTCCCTTTGTAAGAAGAGTCTAATATCGATCATAGCCATTCTTTTCTACATCATTAACCTTACTGTGGATTAGTACAGTAGTAGTCTAACCAAACTCAACGTCGAATAGCTCTAGATGGACAGTGTCTAAACTATTCACATTAACTCTAGCTAAATAAATAGATTTTACTATCTTACAGCATAACCCTGCATGCAGCAGCTGTAATGAGCTGGTCAGATTGGTAACATTGGAATGCATGAAGGAGTTTGACACTTACTTACCCGTCATCTTGCAGGTTTTTACTTGCATTTATTTTGGAACCTTCTGGAAACTCATCTGTACTGAAGTCAACTTGGCTCTCAGTCTCCATTTTCCACCCCTTCTTCACTAAAATGAGTTATTGGGTTGGCAAACTTACAGTTAATTATATAACTACCTGATTCGCAATGACACAATTCCAGACCGATTTGAGCTCGCTGGTTAGGATTCCTGTGTAAAATGGCTGACATGAAGGGCGGACAGGGTGGAGGAGTGACGCAGATGGGGTGGTTTGTTTGTAAATCCACTAGGGGAGCCCAGCAGTGTTCCAGTGTTCCGGTGTTCCGGTGTCCCGGTGCCCCGGTGTTGTGCCACCGCGGTACCACCCACTTGAAACAGAAATGAACGTATCCTTCTCAATCAAACGGAATTGATATTAATATAATTAATTAATAAACCAATATTAATAATAGTATAAATACATATATCAATATTAATAATAGTATACATACATATATCAATATTAATAATAGTATAAATAAAATTATATTAATAATGGTATAAATACAATTATATTAATAATTGTATAAATAAAATTATATTATATTTAATATAAGTTACATAATTAAATATATATTATACACATTATTTAATATATGTATATTAATATTAATATCACAGATATTCAAATTTAGATTTTTTTAAAGAGCATTAAATAGATGAATGTCGGTGTAAATAACAGTCCTTCTCAACCCCAAATCCTTAAAAGTCGTCATTCAACCCGTATAGTAATGTAAACGCAACGCAAACCAACATTCTTGCTCCACATCGCATCCCCATTTCCCAGGGGGAACAGATTACCCTAGAGCTCTGAGAAAAATATGGCCATTACAGTGATTATTTACGATTATAATAAAACACTACCACAGTAACATAACACAGTAATTTACAGTCAGCACATTTATTCTAAAATGAGTGACGTCCCAGTTTGATGGTGGTGAAACACCCATTATTTACGGCTCAGAGTTGCTGGGTTCATTTGCACCAAAGTTATATTATTATATTATTATTCTGTGTGCTTTGAGTCTCTACATTTGAATGATCAATACGTCACATCGTTTCATCCAATGTCAAGAATTGGAAATAGGCAGATTTATCTAAATAGCAAAGGCAACGGGTAATTGTGAGGACACTTCTAGTGCACGCCCCGGGCAGTGTCTGCGTCCTCGCTCTCCACGCCCCGGGCAGTGTCTGCGTCCTCGTGCTCTGCGCACTGGCAGTGCTTTATCCACGTGAACGGTGCAGCTGTCTATGCATTGTGCTTTTCGTATTTTGCGCTTCGGGTTGTCATTTTCAGTTCGTAAACAATCAACACTATTCAAATTATCCGATCAGTAATTAGTAACTTGCAAACGGCTTTGATTAGTCTTTCTCTTGATTTGGTGGAAATAACGCTTTGTTAGCCGGCTAGCATTCGCTAGCTGTGCGGGCTCTTTGGAAGAATGGCTACGATTGCAATTCCTGCTAATACAAATGCACTCTTGCTTGATATCGAGGGGACCACCACACCGATCACCTTTGTAAAGGTCGGTCAACACTCTGGGACTATTGCATAGCCGTGTTTGTACTGTATGTTCTGGTAGTATGTATGTATGTATGCTGGATGAATTGGGTGATATGGTCGAAGCTAGTCAGCAACATTAAACCCATTTTCTTGCACTGTGCTTGCAGGACATCTTATTCCCGTACATCAAGGACCATCTGGAGGATTATCTGTCTGAGCACTGGGAAGAAGATGAGTGCAAACAAGATGTGCACCTTCTGAAAAAACAGGTGACTTTGCAGCGATTTGTCCTCACAAACAGTCCTAACACATCGTTCTGTCGGAAGGTAGTAATACTTTTTAGGGTTTACTTCAACTGATAGCAGTTTATAAAGAGCCACTCCATCCGGTACAGTAAGACAGTCTTTTACCATGTTTTCAACAGAAATAGACATCCTCCACATACCTCCTGTTTTCCCATCTTCTGTAATGGGGTTAGATTTGACCTAAACTAGGCCACTCCCCATCGGCAGAATGTGATTAGTTGAATCTCTTGTGAAGTGCTGTGCATCCCGGAGGAAACTGCTCTGTGAGGATGTGAGTTCAGGATGTTCTTTAGCAGAGAATTATTCTCTTTCAGCTGGATAACTTTACTGGAGTCTCTTATCTGCATGCTAGTTTATCAGATGAGAAATCTGCTGCCTAGAAGGCAGCAAGTTGATTTGCATACTGGTTTAGCCTAACTGGACATGTTTTTCAAAAATAGGATCTTCTGCCATGTTGCATTCAGGGTAAATTATAGACCAGGTGGCCTCTAAATCAATAGAGTTAATGACACCAGTTACCTCCCACCACACTTATTGAATTATAGAAAGGTGGTCAGTAACGCCTAATGCAAGCCAGGATAGGATACAGGCTGAAGCCTGAGTGTTTCCTGCTTGGTTTCCTGGAAGCTGTTTTCATATATAATGTGATTTGTGTGATTGGAGGCTTCCCAGCATATGCTATTGGGTAATATCATGAAAAAGTAAATATAAGGGTCTTCGGCTGGCTTACGTCTTACTTACACTTAACTGCCCCCCATGACAGGTTGAGGAGGACTTGAGGCAGAACCGGGCGTGTGCGGTCCACGCCCTTGACCAGACCGTCCACACGGACGAGGAAAAGGCCATCCGGGAGGTGGTGGAGAACGTTCTGTGGCAGATGGCGGCGGACAGGAAGACCACGGCGCTCAAACAGCTGCAGGGTCACATGTGGAGGGCGGCCTACGCTGCGGGGAGAATCAAAGGCGAGTAAGTAGCCCTGTTTCCCTCCTCATTAAGGACCAGCTGGGCTTGCCTGGCAAGTTTGGCTCTCTCTTCTCTCTCTGTCTAATTCAGATTCAAACCAATTAAACGAACTATTTGAAGGATTGGTTTAATGCTGATAGAACGTGTTCACTGCTCAGGTGTAATTAGACCTACGCTGTGTCAGTTTGGGTTTGGTTAATCTGAAAATGGAGGGGAAAAAAATAAACTAAAATGATGTTTGTGATATTCGGGTGACGTCAGCTAGCTAAGTGGTTAGGGAATCGGGCTGGTAATCAGAAGGTTGCCAGGTTTGATTCCTCTTGATGTGGCTGCTGAGGGGTGAGGTGCTCTCTGATGGTGTGTTGTCCCTGCAGGGTGTACCAGGACGTGGTCCCCTCTGTCAGACGCTGGAGGCGTCAGGGCCTCAGGGTCTACATTTACTCCTCAGGGAGCGTGGAGGCGCAGAAACTGCTGTTCGGCTTCTCTGTAGAAGGAGACGTTTTAGATGTGAGTATTCCCCCCCCCCACACACACACCTTCCTGTCATCATACTTGATATGACTCTGACACGTACACCCCCCCCCCCCCCCCCCCCCCCCCCTCAGTTATTTGACGGTCATTTCGACACCAACATGGGTGCAAAGGTTGAGAGTAAAAGTTACGAGAGGATCGCAGAGAGGATCGGTTGTCGAACTGAAGAAATCACCTTCTTGACAGACATCACACGGGGTAAGCGGTGCTTTGCCATTCTGGACGTGCTGTTATTGGGCTGTGGAGGGGCCTGTGTGTGTTTTTAATAAGGCAGCGGAAGTTAGTGTGTATGTGAACACACATGTGTGTGTTTGCAGAGGCCAAAGCCGCAGAGGATGCAGGGGTGAATGTAGTGATGGTGGTGCGTCCAGGAAACATGGAGCTGACGGAGGAGGAGAAGGCTCACTACAACATCATCACCTCCTTCTGTCAGCTGGAGGTGACAGGCAGAGCCTAACCCAAGAGAGGACAGGAGCCACGGAGACCCAGGCCTGGTTCCTCCTCCCCTCCCTGTTCCCTAAACCCTAGCTTGTCTATGTTTACGTCCACGGGCCGGAAGAAAGGTGATGGAGGTGTGATCGGCGCTCCAATTAGCTAGCTGGAGGGCTAACGAGCAGATCACTTTCACCGACTCAAGAAAATTGATCACTTTCACCCAAATGGACATCAAATCGTTCTTCATCTGCGTGCTCCGAGCCACTGGAGGGTCTAAGATCTGCTGTGGAGGGGCATGGCTGGAGAATCGGTAGTGTTGTGGACAGAGTACTGTGTATGTGAATAACAAGCACCAAGTGTTCACTCATCTACTGACTGCACATGTTAAACACCTGTCAGAGATTTTGTCTTTTTTTTTTTTTTTTTTTACCCTTTTAAAATAAATCATATTTAAGTTGAATCACCCACTTTTTGTAGGTCTAATTGTTTTTCATGTTTGCCACTGATAGCAAAGTAAATATATTCCTCTGTAAACGTGCCAGTATACAGAACAAGGGCTGTAGGACAAATTCTTTAAATGTTTTATTGTGAAATATTTACAAAGCACAGAACATCGTTGAGATGCATGTCGGTGGCCATGGTAACGATGGTCATGTAAGAGTGGGTAATGAACTACAAAATGGTCAAAATTGACTGGTAATCAGTGAAGATGTCACAAAGGTCTACAAGAGTATGAGTGAGATTTGATCAGAGGGAATCTTGAATCTCCGTGGGAATCATGCGTCGTCATTCAAATCGGATCATGTTTCAGAAAGTCCACCAGTGATTGGAAGATCAGTTTTAATCCTTTGTTCTCTTTCAAAGGGTGCAAAAGTGTTGGTGAAAACGGAAACGCTGTTCGTCCAGATTCAGTGCTAACATTCAAACAGGCACAGACATGCAGTGCTACTAGGCTGAATCAGTAACTAAAGTCAACCCATAGGCGACGGCTACAGTAGCATGGACACGCTACAGGGGTTATCCATGATAACACTGCTGAGGGACACACCAGATTCGGATTTATAGTCGAGTAGTTATCCGATCAGTTTAGTTATCTGATCTCATGTACGATAGACGCAGCATCGAATTGAACCACCAGACGTGTGACGTCACCAAAAAGACAACTTTCGTTAAGCCTCGGTTTTCCAACCCTATAGTTGGTCAGACTGATACTCCGAGACTTCGGAGAAGGTTTCGGAGAGACTGAGGGGAGGGTCGCGATCATCCGTGCAGACGATCTCGAAGTGGTAGTGGCGGAACTCGATGGCGAAGGTCCCGAGGAACCCCAGGAAGAACATGACCAGCGCCCACTGTGCCCGCGCCGCGTGCATGTGGAGGCGCTGCGCCATCAGCACAAAGTCTGGGCCCGCGTCAGGGTTAAGGGTCAAAGTGCAAATCCTGACGGTGGGGGTCACGTAGCCACAGCCTACATACTCTGAGATTGTGGATTGCAAGTAGCTACAGTGCGTGAGGTAGAAACCCCTTTGGAATGTTGGAACATGGATATGCGCAACGTCATCTCAATTAAGTTATGTTAGGAGTCAAGTAAATAAATAATAATAAACGGATTCAACAATATTCAGACTCAACTCTCGTTGACTGAATTGCAGTGACTCGGGTCGTGTGTTAGAGAGGAAGGATACACAGCAACATGCAGGCAGTGACGGCAGCAGACAAGAGAAAGCGGGGGATGCATGCCCTCCTGCCCTCGTTCCTCAAGTTCACCTTGAGGGTGACGAACGACTGCACCCAGCAGAACAAGGTTCCCAGCCCGAACGTCATGGACGTGCCGATATTGTGGAGCTCCTCGTCATTCGACAGCTGGACCCAAAAAAGTCAAGGCGTCATTCACGCAGGTCTGGGAAGTGTTTCCTCTCTGAAACCTCCCTGTGTTTTCACCTTTGGTGGATGAGAAGAGGAGCTTTGAGATCCTACCTGGAAGTTCCCCACCAGGGTCATTCCAAAACAGGCCAGGGACATGGCTACCAGACTGCCGATGTTCATCCATGGTTTGGTCACTCGGGGTTTCAGTTGAAGATATCGAAGGACTCCGATGATGAATCCTAAGAGAGATAGAGGAGGGAAGGAACAGGGTGGAGAAAACAAACTTCAGATGCAGCTTTGGTAAATCAGTAACATTATTCCCATTGTATGAGATCCAGATCTTCACTGGTCTGTTCCCCCATTGGACTTGTTCTAGATCTACTTTAATGAACATGATTAAAGTCGCCTCTGGCAGTCCTACCCACGAACGCTGCCAGGTTCATAACCTGGCTAAACACACAGCTGGCTGGGGGAGCATTGCCTGCGATACTGAAACGAGAGAAAACACAGGAATTGTTTATGAGTCTAACAGTCAAATATAGGCTGCTGATCTAGTGATGCAGTGGTTTGCACAGTACCTGATGTAGGGAGGGGACTTGGATCCTGATCGTCTGAGGGGAAACATAACACGTCCTTTAATTAGTCCTCCTGCTTTTTTTTAACTGAAGCTTCAAATAATGTAGTAAAAGAGACTTACTTGTATTCCGAGCTTAGAGGTGTTATTTTATCATCTTCAACAGCTATGAAATACCTGTAAAGAGTCACGTCGTTACTAGGGAAATTACGTCATGACGTTACGAGCTGTCAAAGCCGGCTGTCTCTTATTTTTGTGCATGAGAGAGGAAGGGGGAGAGGGGGAGAGAGAGGTAGAGCGAAAGACACAGAGAGAGAGAGAGAGAGACAGACAGACACGCACACACATCGATAGAGAGAGACACACACACAGAGAGAGACAGACACGCACACACACACACATAGATAGAGAGAGACACACACACACACAGAGACACAGACACAGACACAGAGAGAGAGAGAGAGAGAGAGACAGACAGACAGACAGACAGACAGACACACACAGAGAGAAATAGATCAAATATAATTCACTTACACAACCCACAGCCCTGCCGCTGTGAAGAAAGCGTACATAACAGGCAGAAACATCCACGGGCTACACCTCCTCATGATGCCTCCTAGATGGGCAGGATGAACAGCAGAGAGGTAGAACCAGAGGGTAGAACCAGTGGTTCTTCAGTTTAAATCATCTGAGAAACTGGCGAAAGATACCGGATCTCGCGAGTTTACACACTATTTCACATAAGCAACGATACACAAAACCCAGGAACTGTATCTGTCTGGTTCAGCTTGACAGCCAGCCTAAAGGCTCCATGTCGACTCACAAACCCCGGCTGTGATCTTTCAATTTACAAAGAAAATATATATGATTCTGCTCAAGTCCTAGACAAGATACTATAGTCTGGCTGAGGTGGTCTCTCAATGCAGACTGTCTTGTTAAGCCTTCATAATAAACGGCTCTCCTCCTCCAGCACCTCGACACTGGACACCGTCTCGTTTCCAAAATGCGGTTAAAACGAAGCGAACATTTACATTTATTCGTTTTTGCAAGTTGAAACATTTCTAGCAGTCATAGACATCCGTAACTAAATTTATTGTAAAGGTTAACTTATTTTGATGTTTTCTGGATGTAAAAAAACAATATGAGGTACTACAGCCGACAAAAATCCCTTTAATTAATGGAAGCCTGTACAATTAACCGTTAATCTTCGAATAGGCACCATTTATTTATTACTACGTTACGAAAGATAAATATCCGTATACTTACAACTGAAGCTGGGTTAGACCTGGGAAAATCATAAATTTTTTTGAATACCTGGAGTTATTGATTTAACCAGTGATTCTTTCGGTCGGCGGGCAGAAAAATGAAACAGCTTGGAAATTTAAACGGCTCCTCTTTCGACCAAATAACGTCCCCTTCTCATCTGACGTTGTCGATTTTAAAATGCAGGTTCATCCAACAGAAAAACGTGCAGTATAACCATGTTGGAGATCAAATTTGGGACACAGGGGGCAATTTATTTTTATGGACGGTGGCACTCGACATCTGCTCTTGGATATCTTTACAGTTTAAATGACTCCCTGGGTGAAGCCAGAATGGCAGGTCTCCTTACTTTTGAAAGTCTTCCAGCCTTTATCTACCTGAAGGCTCTGGCCCTTGGTCAAGCCACCTGTGGCAGTCAGGGGGTAAGATGACACCATGGATAGCCTACAATGTATTAGGAAATATCCCCACTCAACACAAAAACATCACAACATCGCAATATTTTATTTAAAAATGTTTGTTTTTTTCCTAATGCATGGCACACAAGTGAACACTCAAGCACAAAGCACTCCTGTTGACATTCCTGTCAGCCAACTTCCTGTTAATGAACACAGTCAGTAATCCTCCACCAATCAAGATTGACTTCCTGGCACAGTCCAGTGAGGATCAAACCATGTTACCATCTGCAATCAATCAGCCATTATCTTCCTTCATCAAGCCTCAGCTAAAACATTTGTTTTTCCTGCCTCATTAAAGAAAACCGTATTTGACAGCTACTGATCATTGTAATGTGATCGTTGGTAGCTTACACAATCATATTGACAGTTTGGCTGTGCAGGCCCCTCATTTTGGGCTAAGCCAGTCAATCCTGCTTAGTGTACAGGAAACAGGAAGGACGTATTAGACTATGTATTTGATAACAATAATCTAAACCAATATATATTGAAGCGTATATTCAAACAGACACAGTAAAAACCCACACAAGACAGTTAGGTATATAAACAGTCATTCCATACGTAGCATCCTAACTTTGAGTGGGACACAAGCATATAACACACAAGCTCAACTCACTACATGTTTTGATATAAATTAGTACTGCGTAGGAAGAAGCACTAAATGGTGACGTTATAGAAGAATGTTTTCCAAACATACGTCTGACGTTGTCTGAGCCACGCCCACGTGTGACGCAAACACTCCCAGCTGGAATACCTGAGAGCGGTGGGGAGTGTGTTGAGGGCCGAACCAGAGGACAGGAACCATGACTCCAACATGTAAACTGTGTTAATGCACATGCAGTCTAGAGTAATATCTTTTATACTAGTGGGTAGTAAGAACTCTTCTTAGGCTGGCCCCATTATGTCAATTCATGACTGTATGCTTAAAGAGATAATCTGTCTTTATATCTATATATATCTATATATATATCTATATATATATATCTATATATATATATATATATATATATATTATGACAACCATTTTCAGAAACATGATTAAAAGCACTTAAAGCTTTTTGAAGACATTCTGGCTGACATAATGAATGTCCGTTTCACAGCACAGTTAATTAGTCCTCCGGTTATTTTAACATTGAATTATTATCATATTAAAATTTGATATAAATTTGGTCACAATGCCCAACATGAATTTCCTTCCAACCTTCGTTCAGGTTTGTCTTGTGAATGGTTCATAGCAGGGGTAGATAACCCTGGTCCTCCAGGACCACTGGCCTGACAGTTTTAGATGCTTCCCTACTCCAGCACACTTGATTCTAAAGAATGTGTTGTTATCAAGCTCTTTGGAAGCCCCATAATGACCCATGCATTAGAATCAGGAGTGCTGGAGCAGGGAAACATCTAAAATCTTCAGGACAGTGGCTCCCAAGGACCAGGGTTGCCCACCCCTGGTTCAGAGCCTGAAGAGACCACTACAAACACACTACCTTGACCGGAACAGGAATCCCAATGCAAAATACATTCTTCAGAACGGTAAGGCAGACTAACCGCGTTGGCTCATAATCAACAGAAACCTCCACACAGAGGTCAGAGGTCGCTTTCACTTCACTCCCCTCTGTAAGAACATGTTGTCTGGGTGCTTTAGTGAAAGCTGGGGGATCAGATCAAATGAGATCAGTGGAAAACTAACAATCACCTGCTCGACAAACGGCTATTTGTTCTACTGGAAACCAAAGCAATCCTTTTTTGTACTTAGTTACACCCCAAATCGTATTTTATTTTAAGACGGAAAAGCAAAAGATCCAGGTGTCAGGATAAAATGTGACGTAATCTTGATGAACGGTGGCACGAAAAAAAAATCAGCCTTTTTTTGTAACCCCCCCTCCTCCCCACCCTCTCCTCCCCTACATACCTCCTACCCTCTCTCCCCCCCAGCCACGGTGTCCTCAGGCACTGCCGTCTCCTGTCCTTAGCTTTCGGGCCTGTATTACCTCCGGAGAGGCCTTCTTGCGGTTGTCGGCCAAACCCAGAAAGCACATGAGGTCGATGAAACAAGTGGTGGGGTTGAACCGCAGCCCGAACTCACTGGTGGAGTAGTCAAACGGGAAGGTGTGGTGGAAATTATGGAATCCTTCACCTGAGGAAAGAGACATTTGGAGAGGAAAAAACGTACATGTTGACGAGGGATTTCGATAATACAACGTTCTCGCATCAATTTCCGGAATGGGCGACGCACCGCAGTTTGAGGTTCTCACCCAGCAGCCCAAACTCACCGAGCGCTCCAAACGTGACGAGCCGGTTCTCTCGAGGGTTGATGGTCTTGTCGTAGGGTTTGTTGCCGTACAGGTGTGCAGCGCTATTGACGAGCCACGTGACGTTCAGGGAGAGGGTGTAGCGCAGGATGCAGGCCAGGAAGTAAGACGTCCAGAGGCTCTCTCCCCAGAAATACCATGGTACCAAGGTAGGGATGGCAAAACACATGATCAACACAGAAGTCTTGTAGTACCTAGGAGGAGAAAAAACACAAACATATTGTCTGAGGAATCCACATTTCAAGGCAAACTCTCCAACACTCTCGTGCACTCAATCCACTCATGCAATCAAATCTTATTCGAGAACTCTCCATTTCAGAACCTTTTTATGTCACGTATCATTTTGACCAAGCTGTGAAACAAAAACGGGAGACAAAATAAACGTGCTTAGCGACTCACTTCCTCTGAAACTGGACGACGGGGTCAGCCAGAAGGTCGGAGAGGTCCAGTTTTTTGCCTTTCTCGATGACAGCGGGGTGTTTACGCACGAACAGCCATCCGACGTGGGCAAAGAAGAACCCTCGCGTGGCATTATGGGGATCCGCGTCCGTCTCCGAGTACTTATGGTGTACGCGGTGATCTCGTGCCCACTCTAAAATGTCATTCTAGACAGGAACCACGATGGCAAATGACAACGTATCATTTCGAAACATTCCGAATTGGTTTATATTTGCTAAGAAGGGCACAGTTTGCGCATCGATTTATCTCATTAACGTTTGAAACTAACGGGACGAAGATTTGAAACCGTTTCACGTGGAATGTGAAATGTAAAAAAAACAAAAAAACACTGGAAAAAAACTGACATTTGAAGCCCAGTGATTTCGTAAGATACAGCAATGAGACTCGTGGGTTGCTCTGAGATTTCGCGTTACACCTGGTGGACTAATTAAGGGACATCCAGAGTGTATGTCAGGGGCTTTGGTGAGAGGTAAACCCTGGGGGGGATTCAGGAAACGTATCAAAGCTTCAGTAAAACCTCCCATGGTATTGGATTTGGAAAAGAAAAATAAGCGATCGATTTCAAAGTATTGAAAACAGGACCCCCCCCCCCCCCACAGTTTTACTCTGAGACTTTATGGGACTGGTGTTGTGTCTGTATTGGTGGTTGATTTCAGGAGTACAACAATCTATACCTGGAAGGCCATGGAGTTGGCAGCAGCCAGGAACACCCTGAGGGGGAGTTTGGCTCTGTAGGATTTGTGACTCCACAGGCGATGGGCCCCTGCTGTCACTCCCAGGGCAGTGATGATGAAACACACGTAAGCTGCAACACACAAAAGGGAGAAGTCGACTTTAAAACACTCATAACTTGAATCTGCTTTTGATTGGTCACCTTGCTAGTGTGTCTCTTATGGTTTTTTATTTTACATTTCAAAGACTTTTATACCTGCACTGGATGTTTATTTAATGTTCTTTATGTAATCTACTGTAGCGTGTTGACTTTAAATTGGAGGAAGAGCTAAAAATAGAAGTCACTTCCGACTATTGACAAGAGGACTAATGAAACGGTTCCACTTAGAGGCCTGTGTTCTCGCGATATCTGTTAGACTAGACAGAAAATTACGAACTCATAAAACAAAAATGTCATTATTTCTTATCATCATTTAAATAATATAATTATAATGAACCAAGACTGATTCAGTACTGCCCCCCCAATTCACGAGAAAAGACACACACACAAAAAAAAAGAACTAAAACCACAAAACTCACTAATTCATAAAATTATAGTTAAATCGATTATAAACCTTCATGCTAAAGCCCTGCTGATGTGCTATAGAGACACTGGGTTATGGCTTCCCTTCAGGCTGCATGCAGGCTACAGTTGTCTACATGGCTTTCATCACGCACAGCCAATGCTCAATAGGCTGCAATGGTAATTTACTGAAGTTACACAAGCGCAATATGAGAGTTACACAAGGCAAGTTCTTTGTCTTGCAAAAGACTTACACCAAATCCAGGTAAGATGCTGTGCTCTGGGTATAAGGATGAGAGAATAGACTGCTCCAGTGTGCAGGAGGGCCATTAGAATTACGTTTCTCCAGACGATTTTTCGAGAACGGTCATCCTTAGAATAATCACCCCGGCACCGTGCATGGCTTTCAGCCTGGTTGGTCTCCTCCTCCGGTCCCCGAGGCTCGCCGGTTATCGTCTCCCCATCCCCATGAACACTTGCGGTCGGTACACTAACCATCTCCACTACTGAATAAAGGCAACGGTAAAACGAAAAATTGAATCCAGGTATCTATTTAAGAATAATCAACAATACATGGAAGATGTGAGTCTGTATCAGTTCCCAGCCAGCAGCATCTCAGTGTGACTCAGAGGATGATCACAGCTCAGCAGCCAATAAGCGTGTCGCAGTCAGTGGAGGTGGAACATCCATGGAACATCTCAATAACCCAAATAACTCAATAAGTTATCTGTTCACTGATTTGTATTTATTTATTCATAAATAAATGTATATATTTTTTATTAAAAAAAGTATATTTTATTTTGGACATTGCGATGAGATTAAATATATAATTGCTTTGCATGAGTGAAATTAAGTTTGATTTAAAGGAGAAAACACCACGATGAAGAAGGACTTTGTCGAAGCATTTAATATTAATTAAATGAAGACATGTAGCCTATATCTTATACACAAGCCTAATACATACTGCTGACAGGCAGAGGTAGTATAAAAAGCGAACCGTTTTGTTTCTGGCATAATCTACTATATTCTTATACAAATACAGTACAATTTCTCAAACTCTTGTCAAGTTGTTAAGATGGTAGGGCGTTATCCGGACAACTGATATTAAATTGCTGTGAAAGAACCATAAAGAGATGCATATTGTGAAGGTCATCAGGCACAAGTCTGTTCCCAGTGGCAGATGGCTTTGGGGGGACAGTATCACTGTCCAGAAGGCTCCTGACTCATAAAGCGTCTAGGACCGGGAATTAATATGACTTTTCGTTTTTTATACGTTCCCTATAAAACTTCAACTTGGCCATAAAAAGGCAAACAAAACCAAATGTCCCTCCTAAAAGCAACTCATATTAAAACAGTGAAGAAGCACATTTTAAATAAATACAATTTATTGAAAATATTGCAGGTTGTTGGTCTTAAACAAACAAAAAAAATGTGTTTTGTCTTGTCTAAATATAACAGAGACAGTGAGGATTGTTAGACTGCAGATCAATGGTCTTCATGATTCTCTCTAGATCTCTCTGGATTTTAATGCTGATCCAACTGAACAATCAGACGATGATTCCAAGGCTATTGAAAGCGTGTGTTCCTTTTCATACACGTTTTGGCTTCAGAAGACGCCCTTTCCTCACTGCGTTCTTGCTCTGTACGAATATCGTGATTACATTGACAAAAACTTCATCTGAAAAAATTATTTTAAAAAAAAACATGGCGTGAACTTCAAATAGCGATGAGTTGTGTTATGTGAAGTTCAGAAAGTAAGACTGGCAAGAGGTCGGTCATGTGGTATCTGGTATCTTCAGATGTAAGAGAACTCTGACCGTGTTAAACTGACATGAGGAGGGATGATTAAAAAAACTAAACAATTACTGATTCAGTCCCTTCTTTCTTTAGGGAACCATATCTGTAACCATGGAAACTTCAGCTACACAGAGATCCAGCTTTTACATCCCTGCATCTACATCCACAGCCTCCAAATCCTACTTCCTGCTATCTCTGTCATCATCTCATGCTTCTGATTGGTCTCAGTCTGGTTCTAGACTGGGTCATGTGATCGTGAGCTCTTTCTCTCTCTCCCTCTCTCTCTTTCTCTCTCTCCCTCTTTCTCGCTCTCCCTCTCTCTTTCTCTCACTCTCTCTCGCTCTCTCTCAGACTCCCAGTCTGTTGGCTTGTGTGAGCACCACCTTCAGAACAGGCATGAAGGCTGAGGTCTCGCTGAAGTTGTTGGTGCTGACGATGTGTGTGTGGATGCTCAGTCCTTCCATGTAGGATCGAGCCTCGATGCTCCTGACCATGTTGTGGAGTCCACCTACAATCGCCGGCGAGAGCTGAGGACAGGGAGAGGAGAAACGGTCAGAATGGTCGACCTCGGAAACCATGTTAGACTGGCACAAGGAAGGATTATAAATAAACAAGAACAGTTACTGAATCAACTCCTTCTTTCTTTAGGGGAAACATATCTGTGCCCTCATGGAAACGTCAGTATTCTCATATTTCCTGATGTTTCTACAGCTAACATGTCCTAGCAGGTGTGTTTCCGTGTGACAGGAAGGCTGGACTCACGGTCTGTTCCCTCAGCTTGTCATACAGAGCTTCCAGACGCTTGTTGGCATCGTCCAGCTTCCTCTTGGTCTGCTGTGGGACAGAGAGATGACACGTCAGCCACCCCTCCACAGACACAACATCCTGGGCCGGGCTCGTGTGTTCGGACACCCTGAACTGCACGAACGGCGTTAAGTGCTGCTACTGTCGGCGCGCTGTGGGGGGGGGGGGGGGGGGGGGGGTGGTAAACTCACAGGGTCGTTGGCGGCTGCCAAACACTTCTGGATGAGGCCTTCGAATGTGCTCTTAAGGACCAGGTGCTCGTCTGGGATGGGCTTCTTAGTGATCTTCTCAGCAGGGATGGCCTGCAGGGGCTGGGAGAGAAGCAGGCACAGAGAAAGGACGTCAAAAACCCACTGAACTGTGGTCAAGAAACTCTATCTGCAGAAACACACGGTGCTGTGAGATAAATGAATGAAAGCACTCGTCCTTCTGTGACAGCGTGTGGAAGATGTGGACCTGTATGACGTCTCCGATGGGGGCTCCAGGGGCTCCCTCTGTGCTGGTCTTGGGAAGGGCGGGGTTCATGGGTGGGTGGGTTAGGGGCTGCTGTTGCTGCATGCCTGGGTAGGGGGGCTGGACTCCTGGCTGGCCATGGGCCATCGGCTGGGGGGGCATGGCGGGGACCTGCTGGGCCTGGGGGTCCCCTCCGAGGGGGGACATGATGGGGGCTGTGATGGGGGCAGGGGGGGTGTAGTTCTCTGGAACCTGGAGGACGGAAGGTTGAGAGACATGATGAACTTTGAGGTTTTAGAGTCAGAATGTTTAAATACAGGGCTGTCGCTATCAAACCCTTTCAGTGTAGAAGCCTGGTGTTTTAAACATAAGCTACCTTCTTCTTCTTTGGTACTCTGCTCAGCGCTGGGGGGTCATTCCAGCCATTCTGAGGGCCTGTGGAGAGGAAGAAAAGACCTGATGACCTGCCTGGCTGGCACTTCAGCCTAATGACTTCACCATGACAACGCCAGACTGGCAGGCAAGCTGTTCTAACCTCCATGCAGGAGTAATGCGCCTCAGAGCAGATCATAACGAGAGGCACTGATGATGATAAGTAAATTAGGTTCAACCGTAATTAGGGGAAGGATGAATGTATATTTGGATGGAAGGAGAGATTGTTATGGCTCCAATGCACACATGTACCTTTTTTTTCCTTTAATGCAGCTGATGGTAAAAAGCAGCATTAAAGTTCAATTAAAGCACTTCTGAAATGCAGTCTAGCATTTTAGCCTCGACCCTGACCATAATCAGGATTCCTGTCGGCCTTGTCCATCAGGGTAATGACTGTCCTAGATAACAAGACAAAGCCCTCATATTTCTAAAGTAGAAAGATCGCTTAGTTCAGCTGACTAGAAATCTGGGTCAACATCCATATCATTATACATAAAAGTATTAAGGCATATGGTTAATGGTTTAACGTCCAATTTTAGCAACCATTCACACAACACGAAAACATGATTACAATATTCGCAAGTTTTGCGGCTTTGCTTTGATTTTAAGCGCTCAGCAAAGTCAGGTGAAAAAGTAATCATCTAGCAGTAATTATCTGCTTTAGCAAAGCCAAGCTGCTTTTGAATTCACCTTCCATAAAACAGTCTGTGTGTGGATTAAATCCCCCTGTGGAACACAGTGTATTAAGCACATACTTAACATTAGCACCAAAAGTAACACTCCCCTAAAGAACAGCCCCACCTTCTGTCTTTAACGGTTCTCTAGAGTCTACTTAGAACCCTTTAGAACCAGGGCTCTTTCCAAGCCTCACACCTGGATGTGTTGGAGGCCGCAGTTAATAGCTAACCGGCCTCCTTCCTGGTAGAAGCTGAGATATGCCAGCTCAGCGGTTCCAAGTCCATTGAAAGAAGTTGAGGGGAAAGTTAGCGACTGCAGCAGCTGTTTAACGCTGCTGGACCACCCTTCATTCGCTATGCTATGCACAGTCATCAGATTTGTTCATTTCTTTTGGTGTGAAAAATATCCCTTCACCTGACCATCCTATCGTACAGCACTTACAAGCCTTCAGGTTCTACAGGTTTGTTGGTTGAGATATTCATCAAAAGCACAAGTTGTGTTTGTGTGTGTAACTAGGGAGCCCCTCGACTACGTCAATCAAGATGACAGACGGTTGGTGGCTGGGCGGAGCCAGTGCAGACCTGTTCTCTGAGAGGCCGGGAGCTGGTCAGGGGCGGGGTCAGGCAGTGTACCTGAAGATCCTATTGGTGGAGGAGGAGGCATGTAGGAGGCTGGCGATCCAGGACCGCCATGTTGGAAAGAAGCGCCGGAGGAGGACAGAGGAGAGAAGGCAGAAGAAGCGGTGGGAGAGAGAGGGTGAGGAGAGGAGGGCTGGACCGCAGGGGGGCCGGGGTAGCACAGAGGAGGGGGGCCGGGGGCAGGGGGGCCGGGCTGCATGTAATGAGCCCGGAACCCTGGAGCAGGGGCAGGGGGACAGCTGGAGGAGGCAGGAGGAGGAGGAAGAGGAGCAGCTGAGTACTGGAGAGGCTGATAGATAGCCGGGCTGCCTGATTGGAACTGGGTGACCTGCTGGTAGGCTGAGGTTTACCAGGAAGACAAGAGAGAACACAGGCTGTTAGAGAACACAGGCAGTTTACAGTGTTTTTAACATGCATGTTGACAAGTTTAGTTTCAAACTAAGATTACATGCGGTGAATCTGAAATTTAAAAGAGTCGTAGGAACGTGAGGAAAACAGTGTTTCAGGATATTACATCATGCAAATGAGATCAACATTCTAATCTCGGTTTCTTGAAACTTCTGACAGGAAGTTGGATGCTTTGGGGTCGGAAACATCACAGGAAAGACTGAAGGAAAAACAAGGTAAGAGGGTTTCATCAGGAAAACAAGCATTCTCTACATGCTGATGCTTGGGTGTTTAATTTGGACAATTTGAAAAAGGAAAGAATGTGGTTAATCTAAAGGCTTTCCAAAGTCTGGAAACCTTCTGTTCTTTCACTCCAAACCTCTAGGGGGCGGTAAGAATGCATCTGCCGTTTCCTGCTGGGATTTCATTCTTGCAAACGAGGACAATAATTTCCTGTGTGAGACCTAGCCCAAAAAAACAGGTTCTTCTTGAACCAGGACTGTGTATCTGCGGGGGGGGGAGACTTACGCTGGTACTGCTGGGAGTACATGTAGGCAGGGGGGGCAGCGGAGGCCTGGGGCAGGGCTGCTGTTGCCGGGGGCTGCATCCCAAACCTGGGCTGTCCGGCCTCCACCTGCAGAGACACACAGGAAGACGACTCAGCTCTCAGACAGACTGATGGATGGACGGACGTCCCCGGAGGTGGGGCGCTCCGGTTCGGATCCCCCCCCCCTCCCAAGCTCAGGGGACACAGGGTGGACTGGGGTTACAGCGGGCGGCGTGCCGAGGTTATCGTGTAGGACGTCTTTTCCCCGTTCTTCTGCTGCGTGTGAGAAAATAGTTCTCTCTCCGACGAGGACGTCTCCGCTCCAGCTGTCCTGGACCGGCCTGAGACGGCTGGCGGTGGCTTCTAGCTCTACAGGCTCTGTGTTCTACGCAGGAAGTGAGGGTGGAAACGTGGAGGCATGCAGGACATCTGGGAGGCAGGAGGAGGAATGGGGGGGGGGGGGCAAGTAGACGGATGTCAGATGTAGGAGGAGGCCAGGGCTCATCTACAGCCATGCAGGAGGGGGTCCCACAGGTGTGGAGGATGGGGGGGGCTGGCTGAGGGGTGGGGGGGGGGCAGACTAGGGGGTAGCAGTGAGGTCCGTCGGAGGGGGGGTGGTGGGGGGGGCAGAGAGGGAGGGTGCAGGTGTGTGTAGAGAGGCTGGTCGCAGCCTGTGGCGAAGGGGGGGTGTGGTCAGTGTACCTGCTGGTCAGAGGCATGGGCTAGTTGAGGAGGAGGAGGAGGAGGGGCACTGGGGAAGCCTGTGGGGGTTTGGTTACTCCAGGAAGTCACAGTATTGGCAGACCTCACCTGGATATCACATAGGGACACACACACACATACACTAATGACGGCCTCTCAGCAGATGGAAAATAGGAGCCTTCCCTCACAGCCAAGTCCAGCCAGGGCAGGAATGAAAGACCCCACAGGCCAAATGAGGTGGGAGAGAAAGACGCAGTGGTTCTGTTAAGAAGCAGTGTTCCTTTAAGAAGCAGTGTTTGGTGTTTCCGCCCTGTGTTCTGAGTAGGAACCCACCGGCTGGTAATACTGAGGCTTGGCTGGGCCAGCGCTGGGTACCGGGGCAGGTGCTGAGGCTGGGGTGGGCTGGGGAACCTGGGGCTGTCCAGGGTTGTAGGTCTGCCTGGGATGGGCTTCTGTCGGCTGGGGAGCAGGGGGCTGTGCTGGGGCCTGGGCTGGGGCCGGGGCTGGAGCAGGAGCAGGAGCAGCCTGCTGTCCGAGGGCCCGACTGAGGCGATTGCGAAGCTGCTCCACAGCATCCTGACAGAGGGCAAACAGAGCATGATGAGGTGTGCTGAGCTACAGCAGGTTTCTGAGTTAAACCCCAGGGATACCTGGTCCTCAGGTGGGTGTGGTCTGATCACCTGGTTGGTGTTCTCAGGTAGGTAGGCCAGGGCTGTATCCAGGCTGCCCTGAGAAGCCAGGAGGCTGGAGTACTGACTCATCTTCTCAGCCAGCAGAACGCCCACGACCAGGGAACCAGAACCCTGGCTCCTCTCCACCGCCTGCCGCAGAACCACCACCTTCTCCACCAGGTCCTGACACACACACACACACAGTCAGACACACAAAACCGGCTCCAGATACTGATAAAAACGAGTTTACATTATCCAGCATACACACACACCTGCAGGGAGAGTGGACTCTGTCCATCCTGAGCCCTGGTCCAGCAGGACACCAGCTTCTCCAGGTTCCCAGCGCAGATGTAACACAGGCAGGCTTGAGCCTGCAGCTGGTCATCCTCTGCTGCCTCCAGCCTGGAGCCCATCATACCTGAGGACGACAGCAACATCAGCACCATCAACACCACAGCACCATCACCACCATCAGCCCCCCCATCACCATCACCCTCAAACAGAACGTTCCGGTGGAACATAGCTTGATTCTAACCGCAGAGGGAGGAGAACTGGTCAGGCTGAGCGTAGGTCATGACAGCAGCCAGGGCTTCCTTCCAGCTCTGCAGGTCGCAGGTCTGCAGCACATCCTGCCAGTCCTTGGTTACCACGGCGCTGATCAGCTGCAGGACAGGACAGGTCCATCAATAATCAATACAAACAGCGAGAAGACCAATCGAAATTACACAACATTTCTCAACCAATCAGCATGTCGCAGTTACACACAGTTGTATATATTTTACCATCAAGATATATAATACATACTGTACTATACAATTACACAAACAGTGTAGTTTTTACTTTAGGTATCTGAACAACTGTGTTTTGTCCGACTGCACGGCGTTACCTTGGTGATCTTGCTGTGCGTCTTGGTGAAGTACTTTTTCTGCGTCTTCTCCAGAAGCTCCGCCCCTCCAGCGATGGCGAGTATGATGCTGTCGGCCATGCGGTTGTCGTGGAGACAGAGTTCCACCGCCCCCTCAAAGTCACCGGTCAGCAAAGCCTGGGTGATCAGCCCGTCCACATCTGCAAATGAATCAAAGGCATCGCCATCCATCGTTGTTGCTCGGTTTTCGATCGGAAAAGGTGAGTTTGAATGTCTACGATCGGACGATGCGCCTCACGACGTATTCGTATGATTTGTCAGCAAAAAAAAAAACTTTGAACAAGAGAAAGGTTTACCTTGACTGACTCGAAGGTTGATGCCTGCCTCTACCGGGGCAGCTGCCGCCTCTACCGAGGCAGGGCTTGTGGTTTCTTCTAAAGTCTCTTCCACCGGTGCTGTCACCTCCTGAGAGACCAGACAAAACAGTTACTTCTGGAGGAAAGGTATCATTTCTCCTCAGCCATTCAGTTGACAGTGATCAGCAATTATTAAGCCTCATCTTACCATAGACATATATAATAACAATTCAAATATTTATACTTTTCTAAATTCAAACAAACAAAACAAGACAACAGCAACATATAGGTATGAGTCAACCCCAGAGAGAAAGATGTTAATGACGAAATTATAATCAAAGCAATAACTAAGAAAGACCATGTGTAATGCAGATAGTTAGAGTTAAGTAAAAAGCCTTCTAAAAAAAGCCAGCACAATTCCAATTCAAAGGTACACCTGTGTATCGTATCATTTATAATCTTGTAACATATTATACCGTAGCATATCGTATCGAAGCATATCGTATCGCAGCGTATCATATCGTAACTTTCTTTTCGAATCGTATCGTGTGTTTCGGATGGTTAACTCTCTGGGAGTGGACTGCATCGGGGTCGGGGGGGGGGAGGGAGGAGGGGGTCGGGGGGGGGAGGTACCTCCTCCAGAGGGATCTCCTCCTCCACAGGGAGGGGCTCCACTGCACTGGGCTCAGTCTGGACCTCCCCATCACCAGCCTCGGGGGTCTCTCCTTCGGGCACTTCCGGCTCCGCTTCTGGCTCCAACAGAGCTGCTGCGACCTCAGGTTCTGGGGCCGGGGCCTCTTCCGGCTCCACCGCTGGCTGCAGATTTGCGGCAGCAATGAGGTCGAACGCTGCCTCGGGGGGCAGGTCAGCCGAGAGGTTGAGGTTGGAGTCCGCTAAAGGTGGCAGGCTGAGCAGGGGAACCGCGTCCAAGTCGGCTACCGGTTGCAGGTTAAGTGGCGGTGCGGGATCAAAATCAGGCACTGGCTGCAGACCGAGGGAGGACGCAGGGTCGAGGTCGAAGTCGGGAACTGGCTGTAAGTTGACTGAATTAGTGAGGTCAAGCTGGGGCACAGGCTGTAGCAGGTCAACTTGAGGCGTCACGCCAAACTGGTCAAATACAGAAGGAGGCTGCTGCTGCTGCAGGTCGATCTGGTCGAACTGAGACTGCAGATTCACAGGAGGTTCCAGATCAAAGCCGGTGACAGACAGCAGCTCAGCAGAGGCACTGGGGGTGAGGAGGCTAGGGTCAGGCTGGATTTGGAGGAGGGCAGCGGGAGCTAGCGCAGGGTCAACGCTGAGGTCCAGGAGGGGAGCAGAATGAGGGGCAAGCAGAGGAGCAGACAGGTCGCTAGCGAGGAGGAGGTCGGGATTTGAATCAGGCAGGAAGCTAGGCTCAATCAGGAGTTCAGATGGGAGCTGAACCATGGGATCTGGGGCTGGAATTTGGGAGGCAAATTCAACAACAGGTTCTGGTGCGGGAGGTTCTGCAGGAAGTTCAACAACAGGTTCTGGTGCAGGAGGTTCTAAGGGAAGTTCAACAACAGGTTCTGGTGCAGGAGGTTCTGAAGGAAGTTCAACAACAGGTTCTGGTGCAGGAGGTTCTGAAGGAAGTTCAACAACAGGTTCTGGTGCAGGAGGTTCTGAAGGAAGTTCAACAACAGGTTCTGGTGCAGGAGGTTCTGAAGGAAGTTCAACAACAGGTTCTGGTGCAGGAGGTTCTGAAGGAAGTTCAACAACAGGTTCTGGTGCAGGAGGTTGGGATGGAAGTTCAACAGGTTGTACAACAGGAGGGTGGAGGTTGACTTGGGGAACAGCATTGAGCCCAGGATCAGCAGCAGCGGAGGGAGGCTTAAACGGGTTGGAACAGCAGGGGAAGGTGAGGGAGGAGGCCGGATTCACGGAGCATTCAGTACAGAAGAGGCATTGGATTTACATTAAATCATGATCATAATCACCGAGATCTCTCAAGTCATAGAAAAGATTGCAAAAAGGCTTTCATTAGGCTCAATTCCAACCAAAATATGGAATTTGGTTAAAGAAATATTTGGTACGAAGAAAAAAAAAAACACATTCTCTTCTGTCACCTTGTTGTGTACTTATGTGTGCTTTTTAGATGTAAATACAAACTGTTATATTGTAATTCATAGTGACGTGTTGTTTTATGGACTCTATCAGTAAGAGATGCATTTTTTTTTTCTCACCAGTAAATAAATCATTGATGAGCAAAAGGAAATTAAAAAATCACTCAAGGAATTATGCAGATGGTAGTGAGATTTTTCACAATACTTTAACAGACTACGTTCCCACCGGTCAGGACAAAAATCATTTCGTAAGAGACAACTTTTAACTTCCTCAAATTGTTGTGTTTCGAAAACCACCCTTTGCACACTGCTTCAAATACCCGACCATGTTGTTATAACAAGTCATTGTACGCTGCAGAAGAAGACCGTACCGCCCTGTGTAGAGTAGTTACTGTGTATTAAGAGCAAAGCTAAGACACCCTACCTGCTCAGGAAGAACAGGTTTCCCTTCCAACGCTGTCGCTATCTGCAATACAAGCACAACAGAGTTAATACAAACTTTAATACAAAGTATAAGTCACTCTGGATTCCATCTGTGGCCAAGCTCACTGAAATGTGGAAATAGCCATGACTAGTTAGTAAATCTCACCTTCAGAGCTAGTTCTTCTTTCTTGTAGCCAAGAAGCTCCAGGTATTTACCCCGAGCATCATCCTCGAAGTTCACCTGGGAAGACGAAACCTTAAAAGTTACTCTACGCTACTCTTCAATAAGCCATCATGCCACAATTCAGTCGCTGTACATCTCCCACCTTCAGGAAAGACCAGACTGTTCTTTCAAACTCGTTCTGGGCAGCCGCGATCTTCGCCTCACAAAACTCCACAAAGTTCCCGGAGCTGAGCGTCATCTGTAGCTGGTCCGACCTCTTCAAGAAGGCCGTCTCCGTGACGACCTGGCTGACGTGAACCAGGTGTGCCGTGGTCTGCTGGGGCTGCTGGGGGTTTAGCTTCAGGTTCTCCAGAGACACCAGCTTCCCGCCGAACTACCCCAGGAACAGAGAGACACAAGCAGCCATGATGAGACGGTGCTGTCCGCTTGAGTGATGGGAGAGTTTCTTCATCAAACCAGGTAGAGTGACAAAAGGTAAACAGATAGAACTCACAGCAAAGGAGGCACCGACAGGTCTGCGGATCCATTTTGGGGGCTTCTTCAGGGGGGTGATTGTAGCAGGGGCAGCGGGGGCCTGGGGCATCTGCAGAGGGGGCAGTGTCTGGCCCGTCCCAAACGGATCCATATTCCCAAACGAGGAACTGATCTGGAAGAGACACCCAGAGCCCAGTCAAACTTAAGGTCATGCAAAACCCCTCTAACACAAAAAAAAAATTGCATCAAACTTGAAAATCACCCCCCATCCCCACCTGGTCTGCCTGCCTCTGGGTGTGGGCCTGGCTGCTGCCCCCCATGATGGAGTAAATTCCGATGTGTCCATCAAAAGCAGCGGCCGACAGCACCGCAGGGTTCCTGGGGCACCACTGGATGTCGAAGCACCACTGGGTGCTGGTGGGCAGCTCATACAGAACCTGTAGAAACACCAGCAAGACAAGTCAGGCAGGAGGCAGCGTGCATGCGGTAAAACAGGATCTGACATCACAGGTTTGTGGAGGATTTAGGGTTTGAATCTCACCTCAGCAGTGTTGGGGTTCCAGCACAGAATCCTGTTGTCCTTTCCACAGCTGAGGAGGAGCTCAGGATCAGCCAAACTCCAGGCGATGGCAAGAACACCCCTGAACAAACACAGACACCCACGCTGATTAAGCACCGTCACAGGTTCCACGTCAGGTTCCACGATTTGCCACCTTTATGGTAGGAAAAACAAAACACGTGCGCTACTATGCTCAGGTTTACCTGGTGTGGTTCTCCAGGATCTTGAAAGGAGAAGTGGCGAACCGTAGATCCCACATCTGAATCACAGGCATGCGGTCGTCCTCCGAGGCCAGCACCAGCTGCGTGGCCACGTCTGGGTTCCACGCCAACCCGGAGCAATGCATCTTGGGAACACAAGAGCACACTCAAACACCAGAACCAAAGTCGGGAATCAGGAACCGCCACAGGGTTCTCCTTAAAAGATCCCTCCTCCCACGAGGCGAAACAAAGTTAACGATCGCACATACCCTGTTGCTGTGGTCGCTAACTT
The DNA here is from genome assembly GCA_030340685.1 of Protosalanx chinensis. Classification (NCBI taxonomy): domain Eukaryota; kingdom Metazoa; phylum Chordata; class Actinopteri; order Osmeriformes; family Salangidae; genus Protosalanx; species Protosalanx chinensis. The sequence continues at coordinate 2,779,965 of CM059339.1, read as the reverse complement.
TGATGATGAGGTCGTTCTTGCGGAGATCCCAGACGGACGCTCGGCCACTGGGGCTGGCCGAGGCCAGGATGTGTTGCACCTGCCGGTTCCACGCCACACAGCTGATATCCTCCAGAGGCTGTTCAAACACACACCGACCGGTCAATGGTCAACCATCGCACAGGGTGGCCAATAGTGGACCTCTCCTGTGTCTGCATCCACAAAAAAGAAGGTGATGAATAACGTAACAATAGAATTGGATCCTTGTGTTACCTGAGTTTTAGGTCCCGGAGTCATCGGAGATCCAAAGTTATTCAGATCCCAGATGTAGATTTCTGATTCGTTCCCACCTGAGGCAACCAGATTTGTCTAAGAGAAGAACGAGATCCTTCGTTAAGCTTAAACACTTGTAAAATACCAGCAAGACAAAAAGTTAACATTGGCCTAATCTCTCTTCCTCTGGTCTGACAATGAGCTAACCTGGAAAGAGTTGACATCCAGGGCTCTGACAGGACCCGTGTGCTTGTTACTCTGAGTGATGATCACATCGCTGTCCCCAGCGATGATCTTGGCTGGGTCGTACAGGATCACATCCCCGTTTTCTCCCCCTGCGATCAGGACTCCAGAGGGGTGACTCCCGTCCATGCCATGGGGACCCCACACCAGTTTGTGATACCTGGGTTTAAAAGGAAGTGTGTATGGGAGTCAGGTGGCTGAGTGGTTAAGGCAACCGGGCTAGCAATCGGAAGGTTGTGAGTTCGATTCCCGGCTATAATTGATTCCCACCCTGTCCGATTAAGAAAAGCATTATAAACGCATCTTTGGTCGTAATTATTATATATTTTTTTATAAACAGTTGTTCTTCCCACATTTTAAAACAAACCTGCACCCCTAGCAGCCTACCTATGAGAGGAGGAGTATGTGCCGCAGGATTTCATGTCCAGGGAGGAATCAGCCAAGTCCAGTTCAAAGATCTCCAACGAGGCATTGGTGCTAAAGGTGGCATCTAACTGCTGGGCTGAAGTACCTACAGAAATGACACAATGACAACTGAATAAGGACTTCTGCGCTCTTCTTTCGTGGATGAGTCTGTGTTTTTCATTGTGAGAGGAGTGGGAATGTAAAGTTGACAACCTAGTTGAAGCCTGTCTACAAGGCCTACATACCTGCTGCCAGGTAGACTGGGTGGTGCTGTGCAGGACTCCAGCTTTGAATCGCGGTGCGATTGATCTCTTTGAGCTTCATCCTAAATGAACAGAAACATTACTTTTGTTTCCAACCATAACGACTCTATTGACAAACATGCTACTAACCTGACTTAAACCTTCAATACATTAGTACAGATATCGTGTGTGATAACAAGCTAAGACGAAGGGAGAGTCTGTAGGGGTTCAAAGGTGTTTTAAATTGAGGCCACAAACTAAATCTATTTAGCGAAATTGTCATGCTTCATTTTAAGTTACACTAATTACCAAATCATATGATATTACAGCATGAAGACTTACTTTAAGTAATGTTCTGTTACCTTGGTAGTTACAACATTATACACTGCGTAGCTTAAACGGCTAGATAAGCTTTACTAACGTATCTTAGCCTCTTTAACTACTAATTCTGACATATTCGTACAGGAATGACAAAAACAGCGATGTCAAAATAACGTATTTGCTGCAGTATTTAGCTAGTAATGTGACATATTGTATCTGTATTTTCCTTTAAGGAGCGATATGAAGCTATAAGTCAGATAGCTAAGCTAAGCTATACAGCCTTGAAGAGGGAAAACAAGCAGGTTTATTCATATTTTAGACATCAGATTCACTTACTTTCCCCACGTCTGTTCCTTCTTACAGCGTTAACACACACATAAAAACACACACATATAAACTAGTAAATAAGGCAATGTTTTCCCTTCGCTGGAGTCTCAATAATGTCACTTAAAGAGGACTGTATGCAATCTGTAGACTGGATGTAATTCCACGTCCACACACTGGCCTCCATCAACGTGGCATTACAGTCCCCTCCTCTTCCTCCTCCTTCTTCTGTTCCTCCTCCTCTCAGGTGCAAGAAATCCCCTTCCGGTAGATGTGGGTCTGAACATTTTGTACCAGGAAAAATCCTACATGTGCTTTATATTTAACTATGTGAATTTGCATTCTTTAAATGTTTAATCAGGACCATAGACATGTTTGACTGTCCAGTTTTCATATCGCACAGAACACTTGCAGTGAACTTAACTAAATAGAACTGATATTGTCATGTGGGCTTTGCTGGCCACGCTTGGATTGTGCAGAAACATGAAAGCAACACCACAAGAATTTAGGGGGAAAAAAATGTTTTATTGTGACTTAGAGGTCAATAGAAGAACAGATCGGTCACCTCTGGTATAGTTGCACATTCCCCCTTTTGTTTCTTAATCTGTTTGGGACATGAAAAAAACATTGTTAAAAAAACTTTCAAAGATGGGGCATGTAACCAGTGTGCCAATGTACCAGACTGCACCCTCATTTATGAACAGTCTAATCTTTCCCAAACATGAGAGTAGGTCAGATGGGTAGTGATTTGTCTAATCATTGGGACAGTCCAATTCCACATTCACTTTTGAAAATCCACTAATCACCTTTCACATTTGATTGGAAGTCATGTTTACGTACCGTAAAGATAATTTGGACAGACAGATCTACACTGTGGCAGGTCTGCTTCAGGTAGCTGGTGTTGGCAGGTATTTTAATACCTATCAAGAGAGTAAAGACAAGCTAAAGTTAACCTCAAGGTAAACAGAACAACCTACCAATGTAATTCTGTTAATGTGCCACTAGGATTTGTGTCTTAGCTTTGCACTGTATTTGAATACGTCCTCATAATAAATCTAATAATCATTATAGTTCATGATGTGAACAGCAGAAAGATTTTAATCATCGGACAGGTCACTATTTACCTGGACAATACTAAATTACTCTTACCTCATCCACTTAGTCACAACCCGTGACCTGTCACCGAATCACTGCATAACCTGAAGTTTAAAGAGGAAATCAAAGTTAGATCATGTAATTTATACAGTAACTCGTCTCAATTCCACGAAGCGCCCTCATTTAAAAAATTGTAATCACTGTTTTTCATGATGTGAACAGCAATAAGATTCTAATCACTGGGCGACAGTTAGAACATGATGCATAAGTCAAATTCAGGACTCGTACCTGATCTTCCTCCACGTTTTGCAGTAATCTTGTAGGAACATTGCAGAACCTGGAAAAGATCTAATGAAACTTATTAATAGGAACATTAGTATGAATCACCACGTGCGCTGGTGAACTGGTGGAGTAGCACGCACGTGTCCTCATATCAATTAGTCAGTAATCACTATTGATCATTATGTGAACAGCAAAAATATTTTGAATCATAAGACACTGTACTTAGTATTTTAACCCTTCCAGTCTGGTTATTTTCAGTAGTCATTGTACTTCTGAAGTCATTTCTAAGGCCATTTGCTGTAAACTCACCACGCGGCCTGGTCTCGTGCCATGCAGGCTGGATCCTTCCTCCTCGTGTGGAACATTTTGGAAGCTTCTTGGATCATATCTTCATGTCAACTTCACATCCCGATTCTTGTGTTTCATCTTGCACGATAGCTGGACAAAATCAGGCAATGTAAAACAGCACAGGCTCTTCATCTCCATCTTCATCAGGAATGGAAGATCTGATTTAAGACCGCATGTGTCGCAGGGTATTGTGGGTAAACTGTAATCACCTCCGGAAACACGTCATGTGATGGGAGGAAGTTGTTCTGGTTATGTCTGTTTATTTGAAATACTTTTTATTTATTTAATGATAAACAAATTAGATTAAGAAAATGTACAATATGCAAATACCGAACTGTATAAATTTATTTTTTCATGGTATGCTTACAATTTACAATGACAACATCTTACATTAGACTTAATATACATTTTGAAATTGAAAAGAAATTAAAAAGTACATAAATGTTGCGAGATATTTACTGTGTTATAGTGATGATGATAAAAGTGAGATAAGTTAGACGATCCTGGTCATAAAGAGGTTAATACACTTCAGATTTTAACGCAAAACCCCCCCAAAACCTGCTATTGGAAACCATTTAAAAGGTTGTAAGGAATTACTGATTCTTTACTCGAGAACCTGCTACACAGTTGGTGCAAAAAGGTTCTACATGTATCATTTAAATTGAACATTTGTATTCAAGAACTGGGCAAAAGTCTTGACTAGATATAAGATCGAAATGTACTATGATTAGTTTTGCATTGCGTGCATTTCTCCCAGGGAGAACTTGAGATAAAATATTTGGACTTCAAAAACGACAGTGAGCACTCTAACACGAATTGTGCTTGATTTAAAAAAGCCCTTCAAGTAGGGGGCTTAATCTGGTATATTGGTAAATGTCAAACTTGTTTGTGTCTTTGACAGACATTCTAGACAGGATATCTTTAGTGCAAAGGGTAGTTTCATTTCCTTGAAGGTGTTGATATCAGCTTATCTTATATCCGGGTGACAACAGGGACACTGATGAGAGAGGAAACTGATCAACGCCCTGAGCAGAGTGGGAACATAAGGCAGAAGGGCGAAATACACCATTTAAAACCAAACCCAAACACACACACACACACACACAAACCCAAACACTCGGATGTGAGCATGAAAGGCGTTTCAGCGGGTCAAGAAACACACTGTGAGGTGCAGAGCATCAATGCCATGTTCAAACACACACAGATTCCTGCCTGGACACTTGAACCCCTGGGAGTTCAGCATGATGGTGTTGCAGGGTCAAACAGGAAGTGACCGCAGCCAATCGTTAACAGGGGAGGGGAGACCAAAGGCACTCTTGTTTCAATACTAGAGGGGGGGGGGGGGGGGAGTCTGACTCCTCCTCTATTCTATACAGGAATCCATTTATTGGCAATTTCATAGCGACTAAATAAACAAAACTCTCAATCGAGTTAAAAAAAGATGTGTCAGGTCAATTTATGTACAAAAATAAGTTAAAATAGGAGAACCTGGACTTATTGAATCCACGTCTCCTTCTGAATACTTCAAAGGGGAAATCTTTATACAAGGTTTTGTGAAGGACTTGCTTCTGTTGTGTGTTGATAATGTAGAACATGAGACCGTGTGGAAATGGACGTCAAGACCTTCACTGCCATCTTCTGCCCCCCAAACAATGCATCCCAACCCCAGTCAGTCTGTACGCTACATCTTTAAAGTCGACCGAAACATTCAAATCATCAAACGAATCCAATCGAATCAACCGAATCATTCAGAGGTCGTAGTGTGGCATGAAGGAGCAGGGTTGAAAGTGATGAGTCTGCACGGGTGTGGGGAAAACATGGCTGGACGAATAAATAGTCTTAAAAGCGAGCGTGTCTTTGAAGTCACAGTAGAGGCTTGTTCCTGTACGAGGAAAATCATGATTGGGGTTTCTGGCTTTTCCTCACCAGCTTGCACTCATTCCTCATTACTCATTCCTTCTCTGCACGGAGAACTGAATATCAGATGAGAGAGACAAAGGCAAAGCTGATGGAACATTATAGGGTGAAGAGCAACAACCTTGGTGAAAAAAAAAGAAAAAAATAAAGATGTCCATACATGTTTATTGAAACATAAACTCTTCCTCCTCCTTCTTCAAGTCGACACGGAGGGACGATCTCAGACCCAGAGGCTGTGATGAGTCAGGAACAAGGTTCCAGTCCTCTGCTCTTGACTACAGAGGAACAAACATCTTCGCTTGACAGAAAACTGACGTCCATGCTTCCTGTGGCTGTGGTTTGACACCTGCCTGCTGTTGCTCATCAGAGAAGCTTCCAGCTGGATACAAACTGACCAGGAGAGACGAGCTGTGACCTGCAGGACAGGAAGGCTCTTTAGACCAGCCCTGTCTCACTGCTGAGAGCAGCCCTGTCTCACTGCTGAGAGCAGCCCTGTTTCACTGCTGAGACCAGCCCTGTCTCACTGCTGAGACCAGCCCTGTCTCACTGCTGAGAGCAGCCCTGTTTCACTGCTGGCCCTGTCACACTGCTGGCCCTGTCACACTGCTGGCCCTGTCACACTGCTGAGACCAGCCCTGTCTCACTGCTGAGAGCAGCCCTGTTTCACTGCTGAGACCAGCCCTGTCTCACTGCTGTGATCAGCCCTGTCTCACTGCTGGCCCTGTCACACTGCTGAGACCAGCCCTGTCTCACTGCTGTGATCAGCCCTGTCTCACTACTGAGATCAGCCCTGTCTCACTGCTGTGATCAGCCCTGTCTCACTGCTGAGAGCAGCTCTCAGAGCCAGTCTGCCTGCGACCTGTGACCTCTAGTTTGACTCCCAGCCGCAGCGAATCAGCGAGCCCTGTGAGCAGATGAGGCCATCCACATGGTCTCTAAGCCCCCCACCCCACCCCTCCCCAACAGGGCCCTGAAGAGTGGGGGAGGGAGAGCAGGAACGCCCGTCCCCAACCCCCCCCCCGCCTACTGGCCCCAGTCCTGGCTCTCTGAGGGAGAGTGGGTGAAAGAGAGAAAGAGACAGAGAGAGAGAGAGAGAGCACGCTGGGCAGCCTGGCCTAGCAGTGGATGGAGGGGCAGTCTGTTTTGGCCTTGCCGGCAGAGTTAATGATCCTCATGAGGCAGCGTCCGAACTCCTCCAGGATCATCCTCTCAGCCTGGGCCTGCGGGTGCTGATCCTGCTCTGCCTGCTCCGCCTGCTCCAGCAGGCACTCGCACGTCGCCTCGGCAACCTCCTTCGTCACGAACGTGTAGGGCAACCTGAGGAGAGAGAGACAGAGAGAGACAGAGAGAGACAGAGAGACAGAGAGAGACAGAGAGAGACACACAGAGACACACAGAGACACACAGAGAGAGGTAGAGAGGGGAGGAGGGAGGGAATGGAGTGAAAGGAAGAGAGAGAGAGGGACAGAGAGATGAGCCGACAAACTTCAGTCAGAAAGATGCTTCCTAGTCTGAGAAAACGCTACTTCTTTCCCTCCTTTTCCTTAATTCCTCAGGGAGACACGGCCTCTCCTGTGCACTCTGCCACCTGGTGGCCAGCCTGGCGGTCTTACCTCCCCCCTCCGCTGGCCATGGTGGGGGCGGTTCGGGTGAGCAGGTCGGAGATCTGGGAGGACAGCTTGGTCTTGGCCGCCGTCTGCTGCTGAACTCTGACCTCCGCCGCGTCCGCCAGGTGCATCAGAGTCTTCCTCTCTGGGCTCTCCTCAAAGTTCTTACAGCCCACACACTTACAGATGGACGAGCACATGATCTTAGCCTGGGAGGGGGGACATGTGTCGGAAAAATAGAAACGGATGGTTGTTAAGGTGAAGGGAAGAGAGGCAGAGAGAGAGAGAAAGAAAAAGAGAGAAAGAGAGACAGAGAGAAGGAGAGAGAGAGAGAGAGAGAGAGAAAGAGAGAGATAAAGAGAGAGAGAAAGAGAGAGAGGGAGAGAGACATAGAGAGAGAGATAAAGCACGCCTCACCTCATAACATTCACAGTAGTTCTTCAGACAGCCGGATCTTTTGCAGTTGCATCCTTTACTGTGTCTCCGGTCCGATTCCCCCTGCTTCCCCTTCCCGATCTTGGGCTTGAAGGCCTCAGGGTTCCGATCCAGACACGTCTACAGGAAACACAGCAGTGTGAACCTCACCTCAGACCCCCTCGTCAGAACAGCGGAGCCCTCAGACACAGGCTTCCCCACAGCACAGCCTCTCTCTCACCTTAATGGCTTTTAGCCGTTCCGTCTCGTGCTCCAGGTTGTTGAAGCAGTTCGTACAGTTGCAGTTGTTGCAGAACTCTCCGTTAGCAAAGCAGTCGCAGTATCTGTCAGAGGAACAGAGAAGAAAACCACAGTTGGACCACGAAGGAAGGAGGCGAATTAAAGGTCGACAGATGGCTGCTGAGAGGCTGCGCTCACTCACAGTTTGAGACACTGCGACTTGGTGCAGTTACACGGTTTACGAGGCCTCGAGGTGGCGTCTGACGCCGACAAGCTGGGGGGGGGGGGGGGGACACAGGGTTGAGAACCGTTTTAGAATAAAAACCAAAAAACACGCATTTACAGAATAAGAAAACACAACAACCAACATTGAATCCTAAGGGGGGTGGTTTGGACTTAAGGGGTGTGTTTTGGACCCAAGGGGCGTGGTTTGGACTGTGCTGCAGGTGCGAACTGAATCTTACCCGTTAATAGGCAGCCTGGCCTGGCTCTGGATGGAGGTGGGGGCAGGGAAGGTGGCGCTGTTGGCCAGAGTCACAAACGCGGACTGAGGGAGCTGAAGGAGAACCAAGAGAGGTGGAGAGAGGTGGAGCATTCAGGCAGGGGAGTGAGGAATCTCTTCAATACCCCCCCTGGTGCCCCCAGCATCACAGATGAGGCGCTGCAGGGTGCTGAGCTGCTCACCTGCGTGACGTATTGGGCGGGCAGGACGGCGTAGCCCATGTTGCCCCCCCCGGGGGCCGGGGCCAGCACAGTGCCCGGGGGCAAATTGGTGAGGTTGGGCTGGATCTGGGGCAGGGGCGTGGCAGGCATGATGAGGCGTTGCTGGGGCTGGGGGGTCGTCACCACCTGGCCCGCTGATGTCAGGGGCTTGGGGATCACCTGACACAACACTGGAGACTGAGGAGCCGCTCATACACACACACACTGTGACGGCACTGCTTATTATCAGTTAATGTATGATATCTGAGAGAGAGATACAGAGAGAGAGATTCAGAGGGAGAGAGAGAGAGACACAGAGAGAGATACAGAGAGATAGAGATATAGAGAGAGATACAGAGAGAGAGATAAAGAGAGATAAAGAGAGAGAGATACAGAGAGAGATAGATAGAGATACAGAGAGAGAGATAGATAGAGAGATACAGAGAGAGAGAGAGACAGAGACAGAGAGACATATAGAGAATGAACCCTCTCACCTGCTTCATAGTCTGTGTTTGGACTATTGGGACAGACATCCTCACAGCTCCAGTGTTGACCACCATGGGCTTGGCTGGGGGGGACACACACACCATGAGTCACATCATTCAGGGATCACAGGACAGGACCAGCCTGGGTGTGTGTGTGTGTCTGACCTGTCTGTACGGAGGCGGTGCTGGGGTTGGCAGCGTGCAGGATGTTGCTCCCTGTGGTGGCAGTGACCAGGCGGACGTAGTGGAACCTGCTTCCAGGGACCTGGATCTGCTGCACGCTGGGCTGGGCGGCCAGGGGGACCAGGGTCTTATACTGGGCCCCTCCCACCGCAACAGTCTGCACTGTCTTCAGGTTCTACCAGGGGAAGGGGATAAAAGAGGGTTAACACCAAAACCTTTTCATGTTTCTGGGGGATGGTGTTCATGTTGTGACAGCTCACCTGGCCTGAGGACTTGGCTGGGGAGGAGGCAGTAGACTGCTGCATGGCGAGGATCTGCTGGCCCAGAGCCATGCTGATGGGCAGAGCCACAGACTTCTGAGGAGAGCTGGGAGACTGGGAGGCTACGGACACCACCGTCAACTGCGACACACACACACACAGACACAGAGAGACACACACACACACAGAGAGAGACACAGACACACACACAGACAGACAGACACGCACACAGACAGACAGACACACACACAGACAGACAGACAGACACACACACAGACAGACACACAGACAGACACACAGACACACGCACAAGATAATTGCCTATGAGTCTACATTGTATAAGTTATGACCAAAATATAATAGGTTAGTTAGTAGTAATAATAATAAGAGATAGATGTATTTATCCAATACTTTATAATAATTTAAGTAATTGTTTACAGCAGACAGCTAATGGTCCAGAGCGTGAGGACCAGAGGGCCGTGGCAGCAGCTCTGACCTTGCTGGGAGACTTGAGGGGTGAGATGGCGATCTTGTTGCCCGCGAGGCTCTGAGCGCTGGTGTTGAGGGACTCGGAGATGGTGATGGTCCTGGGAGGGGTCACTGGGCTGCTCTGGGTCAATACCCGACCTGGGGGGGGCGGGGGGACACAGGAAGAGGAAGTCACGTGACGTGGGTGTAGCTTCAACACCGAAGAATGATTTTGGAGATCGATGAAACACCGATCTTTAGTGGCACTTCAACTGAACGCTAATCAATCTCGTTAGCAGATATCAGTGTTTTGGAGTTTGGGTGAATGCAGGCGGAAATACCTGCGAGAACAGGAGACACTGATGTCTGAGAGGTGAGACCTTTGCTGTTGACAGTTTTCGTGATGATAAACTTGATGGGTCCTGCAGAAGACACCTGCGTTTTCTTTGCGATCTGTCGAGTTGATAAACCAGCATTAGGGAAAGAAACATCCGCAAAACATCCTCCTGACTCAGGTGGGTGGAACCCTGCTGTGGAAGCCCTCACCTGGACGGCCTTCAGCTGCTGGGCCTGGAGAGTCGACACCTGGCTGGCTGAACTGACCGCCTGCAGGCCCATGACCGGCTTCAGCTCAGTCCTGCCCCCGATGGTCACCACCTTGAACTTGTTGTCCCCTGGTCCCTGCCCTGCCCCAGGCTTGGAGCCTGTTTGGGGAAGGTGGAGGACGATGGGTTGCCCTGACTTCCCAATGGTGGTGACTAGCAGCTTCTGCCCGTCTTGCTTGATGACCTGGGTGGTGGTGGTGGTGGTGGCGCCGGCCGCCTTGGCCGGGTCTGAGGACGCCACCTTGTTGAGGATGATCTGGCGGTTGGCGGCGGAGATGGTGAAAGGGGCCGTCAGTTTCTGCAGCCCAGACGTGGTGACGCTCACCCCCGCCGGGCCGCCTGCCATCTTGGGGACGGGCGTGGCCGAGGATGAGGACGCTGTGATTGGTCGGAGAGGCGGGGCGGGGGGCGTGGACATGCTGGAGGGGGTGAGGAGGAGCTGAGTTCCGGAGCTCACCCCGCACAGGGTGGAGTCTGTGGTGGTGGAGGTGGTCAGGGCTTGCGTGCGTTGCGTGGGAGGGGCCTCTGTGCACAGGCTCACGATCTCCGGGACGACGGGCACGTCGGTCTCCATGGGGACCGGTGCATCCTTGCAGGGTTCTGATTGGGCCAAGGCTGCAGATGACTGGGAGGGGGGGTCATCCTCCATTACTATAGCCTCTGTATCCATGATCTCATCAGGAAGAAGGCTGTTGAGTTCAGGCGATACGACGTCCATGATGGCGACTCACAAACTCCGCTTGTAGTCACTGCAGCAAGAATTAAAAACAACACAAAAGGATTTAAAAATTAGGCATAAAGAACATTTCTACAGAAACCTTTTCTGGGATCTCCATTTCTATTTTGGGTCACGGACACCTTATAAAGAAAGTTGTTCATGGATTAGTACAAACTATTGGAGGTGTGCACTTGAATGCATAACAGTTTAACATGTTTTAACAGGGTTTGTTGGACAACGCTTCCTGGAACAAAATGTAAGTCCAAAATAAGGAAATAATGGTTATTTAGCACACCAAAGACAATGCTTGGCTCAAATGGCCTAATTTACACTGTTAATTTATATAAAAACATTGACAGCTGGGAATCATTAATCAACTCTTTTCTAAAGCAAAAATGTATACCTATAAAGTTTTAAAGATATTACTCATTAGTACTAAGACAAGACAACACTTGGTGCTGACCTGTCGAGTAAAACTGAACTAAACCCCCCCATCAGTTTAGTCTGTGAAGGATATGCAGCTGCTAACTAGAGGCTAACCGGCATGCTAACATATCAATCAACACTGGGTTCATACTGACAAACTGCCTATTAGATCAAGTCATTTAGGTACAACATCCCAACTAGTTTAATGTGCTAAACTTGGTTATAATATGTTAATATAAACACAGCAGTGTGGTGCTGCGAAGCCACAACCATCTTTAGCAAGTTGCTACAATGGATTCACACGTTTTAGTAACCAGGGCCTCCCGAATTAACCAGCTGGACTAAAATAAGGACCAAATAGCATTTGATAAATGCATTTTTAACCAACATTTTTGACATATCGGCTTCAAATCGGTAAAAAGATATACCATTCCCCAAATAGTATATTGCATTGTATTGTAACGTATTGTAACGATTGCTACTTTTCAGGTTTAAAGTTGACATTACCATGGTGAAATCCTTTTGCAAGGGTTCAAATCATGCAGCCCCAGTGTACTAGGTACTATGTACTAGCTTAGAAGTAGATCTGCTAGGCCCTTGACCATCCCAGACAAAATAACAAGGTTTCTCCTACCTCTGTTGAACGTCAAATACAGAAACCTTGCTTGTTTGTAAGATGTATGATGATTTCATGGGACCTGTTTATATTAGAAATACGATCGGCATCGGATTGTGGCTCTGATAACTGAGATATTGTGTGTTAAAATGCTCTTTATGTGACTGGACCATAGTGCTGCTTTGCTCGCTTCGTTACTATTTCAGGCCGGGGTAGGATTTCGAAAGATCCGCCATTTTCACTTCGTCATCAGTTCAACTAAGCTGCAGACCAAAAAATGAACCGAAAAGACAAAAATGCATGAAAAAGCAAATAAAAAAACGCAGATACGAGATGATTTTGATTGACAAAACCTAAGGAATCCATGCATACATTGGAAAGTGATCTGTAAAGTGATGCATTAAGGCAGAATGGGACTTGTGACAGCTTGTCATTAAGGGTAGCTTGTGGCAAACTAAACAGTATCGGTATTATTATCATCATCATCACGATATGCCCAAATAAAACAGCACCTTCCATTACTCTTAAACCAAGTCTTCACTGTACAAGGACACCCCGATGATTGATTTCTCCAGATGATCTGATTTCAACTGAACACATCAGACACAAACAAGGTGTCCTGAAAGGGGGATTACTTAGTACAGTAACCCTGTTCATGACGTTAAACTAAACTAATTTACTGCAGTTTAAAGGACACACTTTCTATCACACACACACTTAGCTACAGAAGCACAGGTGACGTTGGTTCACAGCAATAAATTACAACCATACGGGAATAAAGTGACAGATGTTTTTTTGGTCTAAGCGACATAACTTTGGGATCGACCTAGGTAGCAATCTAGCCTGGTAAGCTACCCCTAGTGGTTTAAGTTATTAGTAATAATTATTACATTAGTAACCATCATCCTAAACCTAATTTGGGGAGAAATTGGATATGTGTATTCATCTTACCCCAGACCTCATCAGCTGTTAGGTACCGTGTTGCTCTGACAACCTGGAGCAACTCGAGGCTAGAGCTCGTGAGCTAAATGCTAGCAAGTCCTCGAGCTAAACCAGCTAACGGACTGTAACGTTACTTAGCCAACTGACAAAACATCAGACTTGCCTTTTGTCTTTGAAGCGCCTCAACCTTTAAATCCTCAACCTTTAACTCCTCAAACTTCTTCCCTCGAACACACCGTCACAGATTCCCAGCGGTGGAGCTTTACATCCCGGTTAAAAACACACAAATAAAAGACGATTGTTCAAAATACCGCGCCGAGCGCCATTCACCCCTAACATCCCATAATAAGAGGGAACCTCGTTTTCGCTATGCCAAAGGTGTAGTCTGTCACGTGACTGGCATTTGCCAAACGTGAACGAGACCCAAAGTCGTACCTTTAATACGCTCTTGTAAATTAACCACAATATTCTTTCAGATCACATTAGTCTTTTCAGTATCACATAACTTCATAGTGTTACATAAATGCTAAGAACCTCCAAAAACATTCCTGTTATATTTTTACAGCACAAAATAATAATAATCTGATTTTCTTTTACTGGTGTCAAATAGCCTTGAAATTCAGGGTACGTCTGATCCATCAGGAGATAGAAAAGTTGAACAAAAAATAAAAAAGTAAACCTACAGACACAACCAAAGCTATCTAGTTAAGCACACGGGTCGCATCACGCCAGCCCGCGGGGCTGCCCAGGAGTAAGAAACCAATAATATTAAAGTTACGCCCTCTTATGTAGACACTTCCGTCTGACTGGCTGACTTTTCCTGCATTTTTGGCATATTTTAATCGTTATCATATTTTCATATTTCCGCCCATCTTTTCTGATCCCACTGTGATTGCAAACCCATAAAATAAATATATATTTGTTAATATATTTTACTGCCTTACTTCAGGATTTGAGTAAAAAAATTGGACAACAGCAACTCATTTAAGATACTTTTCAAAATAATGTGGCTACAGTCTTTTAGAATCAAGATCAACCTGAGATTTGCTCCGAATTTGGCCAAATCCATGTCCCATCATTGCTTTGGAGGACCAGGACATCCCTGATCACAGACAGGAAGTACCCTCTTGAAGAAGCGAAACAGACTTGTTGACACTTCGTTGGGGAAAATGGCGACAGGAGTGAGACAGGAGCTCGCTCAGCTTATGAATTCAAGTGGATCCCACAAAGATCTCGCTGGAAAGTATGTATTCGTTATATTTATAGAGTGAAAAAAAATAGTATTTTGGTTTGTTTGTGGGGTTGGTTATTTTATGATCGATTCTCATGTTAAACGTTCAAGCCAATCAAGCTAACTTTAGCTAGCATTAGTCTGGGCTATACTGAATTGTCACACTAGCCATCTAGCTAACAGCTACTCTAACGTCCCAGAAAAGTCATCAAAACATCAAGTTAACCTGTTTCATTTGCATAACTGCATGGGACTGCCGAGGTTTTATATATCCTAAATTAAATATATGCATCATACGTTAAAGCCTAGGTTAGGTTAGCGAGCTAGCTGTCAGATATCTGGCCTTCCCTTCCTAAAGCAGGGTTTAAGATCTTGGACGTCAACAAACAAAAATGGCACCGTCATATTTGTTGTTACACAACTGTGCACTTGTAATACAGATGCTAGTGTAGTCTTAAACGTTGTCCATTTCCCCCTTCGCCCTAGATATCGACAGATTTTGGAGAAGGCCATTCAGTTCACAGACGCTGAGCAGCTGGAGTCATTAAAAGCATTCGTGGAAGCAAGTAAGTCTGGTTCAGAGCTCATTCATCCTTCTGCACCGCCGCATGGTGTTGATCATGGATCTATATAGATCTGATGCTGGTCTTCTCTGCCTGTCCTCTGCAGTGGTCAATGAGAATGTCAGCCTGGTCATCTCCAGACAGCTGCTCACCGATTTCTGCACACATCTTCCTAACCTGCCTGACAACACGGCCAAGGCGGTGTACCACTTCACCTTAGAGAAGATTCAGCCCAGAGTCATTTCTTTTGAAGAACAAGTGAGTGCTGTAATGCGACGGAACGTTATCGACAGTAGGAAACGATGCATTTAACGCCCCAGTTTATTGCATTAAGTTTGGACATGCCTGTAAACGTAGTATTCAATTTTTCCGTTTTCAGTGTCTTGTTAGGTTTTACGTTTAATCCCTTATATGTTATTAATTTCTCAGGTGGCTTCAATTAGACAGCACTTAGCAACCATTTATGAAAAGGAGGAAGATTGGAGGAATGCTGCCCAGGTCTTAGTTGGTATTCCTCTAGAAACAGGACAAAAGTAAGTTCCTAGTTACTGTAAGTAACATAGAGTTACATTTGAGTACATTTTAAGCCGTCGTGCTGGTGGATCGTCAAAATAATGCAACGGTGTTTGTTGCCGTGACGATTTCTTTGCTACCCTCCAGGCAGTACAATGTTGACTATAAGCTGGACACCTACCTAAAGATCGCCCGGCTTTACCTGGAGGATGATGACCCTGTGCAGGCCGAGGCTTACATCAACAGAGCCTCTCTTCTCCAGAACGAATCGACCAACGAGCAGCTGCAGATACACTACAAGGTATCTAGAAACCCACCTGCACCCCGGGTCACCTGTTCCTTCAGGGCGGCTGAGTAAGACTGCGCTGTTTCCTCTCAGGTGTGCTACGCCCGAGTCCTGGACTATCGGAGGAAGTTTATCGAAGCGGCTCAGAGGTACAACGAGCTCTCCTACAAGTCCATAGTCCACGAGACCGAACGTCTGGAGGCTCTGAAACATGCTCTGCACTGCACCATCCTGGCCTCCGCAGGTACCGCCAGCATGCTGCGAACCACACGCGTCACGTGACACTTCCGGTCTCTAACCACGGAAACACCTTCAGAGCTGTCTGCTTCTGGTCCGAGGTTACCGTGGTTACGGGCTGCTTACGGTTTTGCTTCGGATGAAACTGCCGAATGAGTCAATGTAAATAAAGCCTTCACCTGGATGAACCCAACACACCTGCTCCTCCTCTCCTGTCCCTCAGGCCAGCAGCGCTCCCGCATGCTCGCCACTCTCTTCAAGGATGAGCGCTGCCAGCAGCTGGCCGCCTACGGCATCCTGGAGAAGATGTACCTGGACCGCATCATCAGGGGGAACCAGCTGCAGGAGTTTGCTGCCATGCTCATGCCCCATCAGAAGGCCACCACTGCTGATGGTCAGCCGCAGCCTCACTCTGCTGTTAGCCTCACTCTGCTGTCAGCCTCACTCTGCTGTCAGCCTCACTCTGCTGTTAGCCTCACTCTGCTGTCAGCCTCACTCTGCTGTCAGCCTCACTCTGCTGTTAGCCTCACTCTGCTGTTAGCCTCACTCTGCTGTCAGCCTCACTCTGCTGTCAGCCTCACTCTGCTGTCAGCCTCACTCTACTGTCAGCCTCACTCTGCTGTCAGCCTCACTCTGCTGTCAGCCTCACTCTGCTGTCAGCCTCACTCTGCTGTCAGCCTCACTCTACTGTCAGCCTCACTCTGCTGTCAGCCTCACTCTGCTGTCAGCCTCACTCTGCTGTCAGCCTCACTCTGCTGTCAGCCTCACTCTGCTGTCAGCCTCACTCTACTGTCAGCCTCACTCTGCTGTCAGCCTCACTCTGCTGTCAGCCTCACTCTGCTGTCAGCCTCATGCTACCTCACTCTGGTGTTAGCCTCACGCTACCTCACTCTGGTGTTAGCCACATGCTACCTCACTCTGGTGTTAGCCTCATGCTACCTCACTCTGGTGTTAGCCTCACGCTACCTCACTCTGGTGTTAGCCTCACGCTACCTCACTCTGGTGTTAGCCTCACGCTACCTCACTCTGGTGTTAGCCTCACGCTACCTCACTCTGGTGTTAGCCTCACGCTACCTCACTCTGGTGTTAGCCACATGCTACCTCACTGGTGTTAGCCTCATGCTACCTCACTCTGGTGTTAGCCTCATGCTACCTCACTCTGGTGTTAGCCTCACGCTACCTCACTCTGGTGTTAGCCACATGCTACCTCACTCTGGTGTTAGCCTCATGCTACCTCACTCTGGTGTTAGCCTCACGCTACCTCACTCTGGTGTTAGCCACATGCCCCTGTGTTTTCCCCTCTTTAGGGTCCAGCATCCTGGACAGAGCGGTCATCGAACACAACCTGTTATCGGCTAGTAAACTCTACAACAACATCACGTTTGAAGAATTAGGGGCCCTTTTGGAGATCCCCCCAGCTAAGGTAAGAAGTACTCTGATCCTGCAGGGAGAGTCATGTGTTACACCCCAGAAGCTCTTCCTAGCTTTATTCTGCCTTTAATAAGTTAGGCCCTCTTCAAAATGTTTGTTGATTAGGATATAAAGTCCAGATGTCAGGCCTTATTCAACACTTACTGTGAGGAAATAAACTAAATGAACTTATAACAGAGATTTCTCATGTCAAGGAAAATTCCGCTGCGTAATAGTATTATTTTATTGTTTTGTATTTCTTCGTTGAACGCAGAGTTAGTGGGGGCAGTCTGCTGCACATTTACAGTAGAGCGGGTTAAAGTGACAGCATAGTAGATGTGGCAGGAGAGAGGCAGTGTAAAAGCAGCAGCAGCAGAATTTTAGCAGGCTTGTATTTTGAACTTGCGTGTTGTTGTGCAGGACGATTGTCCCGATGGTGAGGTCCCTGCTTACAGATGCAACCTGGTAGGGAATATAATCACTACTTTACTAATGAATAAGGTGTGAAACCCAAATACAGAACTCAAAAATGGCGGCGAAAACCCCCCCAAAAAAACACTCCACCCTCCTTGTCTCCGTTGAAGACGTGAATCAGTACCAAATGTGCACTCCCCTTATAATAGCCTTGTTTAATACTCATCAGTGTATAACTGTTCAGGTTAGATAAGGAATGGATCATTGTGTGATCATTGTCATTTTTAGATTAACTTTGTATCATGGTATTAAGTTTCTTATTTTCGTAAGGTGTATGGAAATGTAGTTAACCTACATGTTTATGTCATTGATGAAAACATCGATTAGAAAACACTTTGGAATGACAGTATGTTAACAAAACAATGTTAATGATTGCTTCAGGAATATTCATTGTTTCAATGGTAAGTGTTAAATCGTGCTAACAGTCTTATAGACAGGTCACATGCCGTAGGTGCAATGGCCAGTTAAGTATAGTCAAATAAATGGATGTTTTGGATTTAATCTTTTCCACATAATTAGTGTGTACAGTACGTTATCTCCTCTCCCAAATACCTTTCAATTTTTATATATATATATAAGTTCAATACACTTTACCATTGAATTTTATTTTCTCTAGCAAATTAATAGCACAGAATTACTTTCTTCTCCATTTAACTTCTTCACTGTTTCATTTCAGATAAATAACCTCAGAATAGATTACATTTGGAATTCTTTGGTCATTGAAGAAACCAATCCATGTGTATGGCTAATGGATGGCAGTAATGTATTATCCAAGTGGGATTGAATCAGATAATTATAACGGGAGTGAGATGCTAGATTATACTTACCCATTGGGCTCTCTGACACACACCAAAAATTATAGTTAACACAAACTTTGACTTTGTACATTGGCTCACAGTGATAATAACATGTTGTAGATATGACATGTTGGCAAACTAACATCTAACACTTCATCCTCATATTGACCTTGAATGGGTTTGATTATATCTGAGAGCGACTTGCTGCCCTGTGATGTTTGCAGCCTGTGCATGGAGATACTAGTGATCTCTGTCTCTGTCTCTGTGCTTGTCCTCAGGCTGAGAAAATCGCCTCCCAGATGATTACAGAAGGACGTATGAATGGCTTCATAGACCAGATCGATGGCATTGTCCACTTTGAGAGTGAGTCACCTGTTCCCAGTCTGGTTCTCTGTTCCAAGGTGTCCCCTCAGACAGTCGGTAGAAGATGTTATGATCCGGCAGCCATTTTGTTTTTCCAATTTCTCAAAGCTTAAAAATGTGCTATAACCGCAGACTTTCAGAGATGTGCTTTTTTGGGGGTCAACGGAATATTCTGGAAAGTCTTCCTGACTTCCTCTTCTGTTTGCAGCCCGAGAACCCCTCCCTACCTGGGACAAGCAGATCCAGTCTCTCTGCTTTCAAGTCAACAACCTCCTGGAGAAGATCAGTCAGGCTGCTCCAGAGTGGACAGCACAGGCTATGGAAGCCCAGATGACCCAATAAACATCCGTGGAAGCTCCATCTAATTCCTGTTTGTCATCAGTCCATAATCTGCCCTATGTTTTTATCCTCACCTATGTGAATGTTATTGAGTAACACCCCCCCTCCCCCAGATAACTAATATACCCATGATACCCTCTCAATAGCCTTCACCTCACCCCCTGGTCAGGCTCACTGTGTAGGTTACTGAAGCATCGAGCCAAGCTGGGGTCTCCAGGACCCCCCCCTCCTCCTCTTCCTCCCCCCCCCCGCTCTCTCCGAGGATGTTATGGGTCTTGGTGGGCTTGTGACATGAGTGTATTATTTTACTCCATCCACACAAGGACATGAAACGTGGGTCAACTGTCACTCCGCTCACCTCTGACCTTGGACTCTTTGACCGTGCTCGACGTGAACACATCAGTGTGGGAGGCATGTGGTCTGTAGGTGGTGGGGGGGGGGGGGGAGGGGGGGGGGGTCAAGTCACTCTAGTCTGCTATCTTGTCACTCTTGAGAAGCGATACTGTATGTTTTATGTTAGGAAGTTGGTCTGGATAGGATTTCCTTGCGGCTTGACCGATT
Organism: Protosalanx chinensis; assembly: GCA_030340685.1. Taxonomy (NCBI): domain Eukaryota; kingdom Metazoa; phylum Chordata; class Actinopteri; order Osmeriformes; family Salangidae; genus Protosalanx; species Protosalanx chinensis. Next base: position 2,760,096 of record CM059339.1, on the reverse strand, counting down.
GAACACGTGCACATTCATCAAGATGTGACCATCTTGTATATTTCTTGGTTTGATGTAAACAGAAGGAAGACTTAAGTTCTTGGTGTTTCTAGAACAATTTGACTTGACATGTAGGCAATGTTTACCTTTGTATGTGTTGCTTACATGTATAACATTTTCAAGTGGTTTTCTCAGACCCTAAAATCAGCTTATAAAAGAAATAAAAAGGACTAGAAGTTGAGCATGTGTTTTGGTCATAAGTACTCTGACTACACTTAATTCGTTACTCATTTGATTGTTTAGGGGAATTAATAGTGAAACACTGTCGATATTCGACAAGGCTCATTTTTAACGAAAAGCAAAGACCACGTCAGAAAATATGTAGTTTTTCAATGTGTAGTAAATAAATAAATAGTAACACATATTGACATGCAGATTGTGTGTGTGTGTGCGCGCGCGTGCGTGCGTGTGACTGCATTTCAGAATTTTGACCTTTCGGTCTAAGACAAGACAATTGCACGCTGGATGTTTTAATTGTTTTATTGTAACACCTTAGTCATTGAGAATTGATCTGCAGAAACCAGTACTAGCAATTACTGATCAGTAGATTAGAGCTGTTAACATACCAAGTCCTAGTGGGTATATCATCTTTTTAAGATAGCGCTGAGAACATCGTTTCACAATCATCAGGTTACTTCATTATCCCAGTTTCGACACCAACCTCAACACATACAAAGAACAGCCTAGCTATTTGATTTTTTCAGGGGTGTGGGTGTGGGTGGAGATGTTTGCACTGCTGCAACGCGGGGTCGTGTGAGCGCGGGGTCGTGTGCGCGCGGAGAGGATTCTTGACGTGACGCCGCGTGCAAGCTAGTGAGAAGCACGTGTAAGCTTGTAAATTTGTTTCCAACTCGCACGTGCGTCCACACCGACTTTTTAGAAGATCCCCTGCTCCTTGCGTCTGTCTATGTCTCTCTTCAGTTGGCAGGTCGCACACACCAAGCAACACCAATTGGCCATGAAGTCGCTACACAAAGACCCCTGCGATTATAAACAGAGTAAGTTAGTCTCAGAAGGAGTTGGAAGAGTTGTTACTGTCATTCCTTGATATCCTGTTGTCAGGCAGAGGAGCGCACTCACTTCAATGTTGTATTTTGTCCTGTACACGCTGCGTATGGCCATGCTGACACCACACAGGCAGCATTCATCCATCTCACTGGCTATGGAACAGCCCAGGCACGGGAAACAGAAGAACCCATAACACACTGAGGGAGGGAGAGAGAGAGAGAGAGATAGGGAGGGAGGGAGGGAGAGATAATGTAAAAACATTGTGTTTAAAATAAATATATATGTAAATAAGAGAAATTAAAACAAAAAGTATTCAGTTGCCAATCAACACCCACACCCTGAACCACCCAACCCCTGAGAAATACGTGTGTTACAGGAAGGTCGATAATATGGAGGCTGTAAATCAGTTTTGTATGACATGTTTATATTGGTTCATAGGTGAACAGAAAGATGTTGAAATCTTTGAAGGTAAATCCTTACTTGTGCCACAGTCACTGCAGCAGTCCAGCAGTCCTGTCTGGAACTCTGAACGTTCATAGTTCTTGGGTTGCTGGGTAACAGCCATGACCTACTAGGAACCATCACATACCATTCAGTTTTCAAATCAGGGGTGGACTGGCCATCTGGCATACCGGGCATCGTCCCGGTGGGCCGTTGACCCAATGTGGGCTGGTCCGGTCCGCTATGTTTATTTGTTTAGTTTTTTTGTCCTCTAAATTCCCTCCAATTGGGCTGGCCGATTGGCTGCAGTGTGTTGCCAGCATCGACACATATTATTTCCGTGTCTCTTTTAGGTTGGCCTATATATGAGAGCCTAAGGAGTTGTTTTCCCTCTGTCCCCTTTTGAGGACCTGCTTTGTCTCCTCCAGCATTCACTGGGCCACTTTTGGGTTCCTGAGCTTATTTCCTCATCTCATGTGGTGAGAAGAATGCAATATGTGTATGTTTAAAGGTTTATGTGAAGAAACATACTATATGTGTGATAAAATGACAATTGGTAATTCATAAATGTCTCTTTATATTCTCTGCTACCATTACCTCCTATAAACAGGTTTTCCTGACCTGAAGTTATTCTATGATGCTTGTGTCATCCATCATATCTGAGAGCTTCGTCTTGACTTTGTGAGTTTATTATGCAACTTGTTTTGTCTCAGATTGAAACAAAAGGTTTGATTATGATTATTTCCTGTTTGAAGATTTTCATATTGATGGTTTTAATTTCAAACATCAAGACATCATGACAGATGAATTAGTTTACTAAGTGTCACTATGCCACAAAAAGGCTACATGGCTACATATACTCCTCAGTACGCAGATACTGAGTAGAAGATCTGTTTGCTGTTTCTTGCAGGTCATGAATTTGGTAAGGAGCAGAGCTGGCTGGCTGCGGACGAGGAAGTAGGGCAATACATACTTGTGCACATACACGTATATGAGAAAGCATATCTATTCAGACCTGTAACCCATGTCTTAGACTTTTCACACAGCTATATATATTTGTTCTTCTTCTTCCCAATTCTCAATTTATGGTTTCATAATGACTGAGTCACCATTGAGTGAGTTTCAGCTGTAATGCTGCTACTGTCTGTAATATGTTTCTAATTAGATTGACTGACTATTTGTCAGGATATTTTATTTATTTATTATTGTTCGAGTCTGGTTTTAACTAATTCTGGGCTTACACCAAAATATTTTCACAGTCACATACTAAAAACTAAAAGGGTAGCATAAGGGTTCTTCACATTAGTCTCGTCCCACCCCTAGTCATGATGACATAACTTCTGTTGTGATTTGACCATATAATGAATAAAGATTGATTGATTGATTGCTATAGCTGTCAATTTTAGTCGTTGAGTTCATAGTTAAGTTGAGTGGACTTTTTTTGTCCCAGTCCACCCCTGATTCAAATACAACTAAATGAAACATATTCCCCAACCCTCAAATCATTTATAATTTAACAAAGAAAAACGTCAAAATTCTTGTAAAGTAAACGTAGATTGCCGAGACACTGAAGGGTGCACTATGAAATAGATGTTTGTTTTTTAATCCTCTTAAAAATTGTTAAAAAGTTCAAACAAAGTTCTTCTGAATTCTGTTCTTCTCTGTGGTCAAACCGTGTAAAACAGCATTCAAGTCAACATTCGTTGCTTTTTAAATAGTATTTTTCTATGAATCTTGAAAACAATATCTTACCAGTTAGTTGAGCTGGGTGACAAGGACAGCAGGAACAGGACGATAGTGAAGCGTACCTTTGAGATGGGAGCCCCCTCAGCCTCTTATATACTGTAGTGTGTATTAGTGTGACAGGAAGCCATACTAGGTGATTGATGGGACCATTATATTTAACTACCTCATGGCCTTCCCTCAAGTTTAGCAATGTTTATTGCCTAGTGACAATAAAGAGAACTCAAAAACATACAAAGGAAGGTATTTCAAAATGTACAATTATTGGGTGGTTCCTTGCTAATAACTAATTTGGTTGACACTATAGTGAAACAATATTTGTAAAACTAAACAGGAACAATAAAGTAGGTTGTGTTGATGCCCAGGTCCATTCTCTTCCGTGTTCCTGACATTTGATACAAATATGATCCGGTTCGGTTTATTGGTATAGGTTTACTGCCACTCATCCCATGAGTAAGTGTGTGTGTGTGGGGGTGTGTGACAGAGCAGGGGATGGAGAGAGATAGGGAGAAACAGAAAGAGAATATGTAGAATAGCCTATCAATTTGGGAAAGCAAACATGAGTTCAAATCATGGACACCCCTCCCTTTTTGTCAACAAAGGTATTTCAAAGGTCACTACAACTTCAGGGTTTGTGTTGTTGATAACCATGGTTAGACCTCTTCATGGCGTCATGAAAGGCGGAAGGAAATGTCTTAGTTGGGCTACAGCCTGACCATTCATTCTGTTAGGTCCCATTGTTGCAACTCTGTGTGCTGTACTTTACCCTGCTGCTGTTGTGAACTGCAATTTCCACCCCCTGGAGGAAAAATAAAGGTTTATCTAATCTAATCTGTGGGTGTCAGATAGCTCAGCGGTTAAGGCGTTGGCCTCATGATCGGAAAGTTGTAAGATCGAGCCCCAGCTGTGGCTATATGACTTTGCGTCCTTGGGCAAGGCACTACACCCTACTTGCCACAGGGAGAATGTCACTGTACCTACTGTAAGTCGCTTTGGATAAAAGCGTCTGCTAAATGTGATCTAATTATGGAACAACCAAGAAAATGACAGAGCAGCAGAAATCAACACGCTCCATTTCCCATCCTGATCAGTGTCCCATGCTAAAAGAGTGGGGGAAAATAATTGATGTTTTGAAGCAGACAGACATGTCATTACCATTTTACAGATTTCCAAGTCACCTTCTTCAGTGTAGTGCCTTGGGCTTCAACCCCTGAGTAACTGCAATACAATCACTACCCACACGATGGCGTATTAAACCAAGTGAATATTCCAGATAATAATCTCTTTAAGAACCCCTACATTATTTTGACGACCTGAGATGCAACTTTTTTAAATTATTAACGGAACTGTTTTGGGTGGTGATACAGCTCCAGGTATATTGAGACACCAATTATTAGGCCCAATGCTCTTTAATATGTGTATTAAAAATAGTCAATTAAACGGTTCCGTTCTTGAATAGTTTCAAGAAGGTTTTTTGACCCATTTCAGCAATTAGATCGATGTTCTACAGATTTCCTGTCGTAGAACAGATGTCACTTCTTGTAACGTGTGCTTATATTAAACGTCCAACTTGGTCTAAAACCTATACATTTTTCAAATACTAATAATCCAAAATATCCTGGAACCAGATAATTTTTTACAGCTTCATTGAAATATAAAACATACAGAATATGCCAAGTTTAACAGAGTTTATAAACCACAAGATCAAAACGTATTTGGATAGACAAAGTGTAAAGAAAAACAAAACAAAAACTCAAAGATACAGATAAAACAAAAGCAAAACAAACAGAAAAATAAATATAAAATATACTTCAAGTCTTTCTTGAAAAGGTAATTATATACTGTCAGTTTTTTTGTTAATACTTTTCTTGTTCAAAACAATAGGATAATGTATGGATGAATTTCTCCAACTCACACTCAAATGCTGAACATGCGCACAGCTGATGCACATCTGCAAAGGAACATGACGTCAGCTGAACCTCCCAGGAAAAAGGCTGCCAATGTGAAGCAGCTCAGAGCTTCACTATGGGACAGACCATAGGGTACAGACCGGGTGAAATCTATTGGAGGGGAGCTACTTCAACTTAGCTGTGTTTTGCATGCACTATACTTGTGCTTGGTCATATTTTGCTGTGTTGATCCTATACTGAAACATACAAAAACAATCAACTGAATCAACTCCAAGTTTATAGCGTTTTTAAATGAACAGATCTGAACTGAGTCCTTGGAGTAAGTCCAAAATTGAACATGCTGAAATAGTTTTTTTTTTCTTTTCTTTTTTTTTGGTGCCAAGACAGTTGTGTCTGAGAGACAATCTCTGTCTGGAGGGGAGAGAGACTTCTGCAGTTTCAGAGACTGTATGAGACCAGCAGGAGATGGACAGCAGTTTAACCAAACTTCTGTGCTGAAGGAAATCTTTACTGTCTTCTAGTGAAGTCTTCTTTTACACATATGGGCACAGCTGACACTGAAGATTAACACGGTAACGATCTATCACTGCTCTTAACCACTGTAGAAGATATAGGGATATCTGTCTCGTTTAAACATAGTTTCACGTTTTGTCTATAGTGTATAGTCTGCCTGTAATATTTATGTAAATAGCCAATCTTTCACTTATACATATATTTTAAGTTGAAAATAAATAATGTTTGACACTTCACTGAAATAAGTTAGGATTAATAGAGTGCAACTGAAGCATATTCTTATGGTCTGCATAGTTTTCAAGCCTAGTTGGCACATTCTGCTTTGCAGGCATATGATGAGGTGCACAAACTGTTATTTATTACAGACAGACCACATCTGGTCTGTCTGTCTGTTCCCAGAAACTAAACAGAACCATCGTGTTATAATAAGATAATGAATTATTTCCATATTCGCGTGAAGCCTTGGTGGTGGAAAGTTGCGGCAACGTCATTAGACTAGATGCTGAATTAAAGATGCATGCCTAAGATTGTACCGGTAGTGAAAAGTCACTTGTTTTATTTGAGCAGCCGGTGTAATGCATGTGGGCTCATAGCCAAGTGTCTGGGCAGACCAAGGAGATTTAGGGCTGCAGTCTGGATATTTGCATGTAGAGATGTTCATTAAATAGACTTTAACTTAAAACCCTCTCACTGTCGACCCAAGTAGAAAGGTGTCAGCAGATATATATATATATATATATATATATATATATATATATATATATATATATATATAATTTTTTTAATTGACAGTGATCACTATGTGATTTAATTCCTGGAAATCAACACTTTAGCTGACTTTTGTACAATTTGCCAGGCTTGCTCCTGGCTTTGGTATCTCAAGTGTGAAATGATCTTCAAATGACACAACTATCTGACTCCAGGTGGAGTGATGATTGAAGGTGCTTGCGGCAGAAACTGTTTTCAAAGTATTTTTTCTCTTTTAGACTATTTTTTTGTTGTTCCGCTTGTGGTTGTGACTTGCTGTTTTGGATAGTTTTCTATCGCTGTGCTGTGTCAAAACCCACTAACCCAGTTAACTAACGAATGCAAGTTTATCCACTTTAAAAAGAAGCATACCTCATATGTTGAAACCGCATATTGTTTTGGTATATCCCTACCGATTCACCATGGCAACCGTTCCTTGACAGGTCTGCAGATGGACAGCCCAAGACAAGCTTCCAATATAGATCCACTGCTTTGGAGTTATACTTGAAGTGACTGACCGATGGATTCTAGCGCAGCCTGTGAGTTGTTGACATGAGCTCAAGGGCGCCCAGCGCTCAAGTCTGGAGGTGTCCGCTTTCTGGAGAAATCTGAGTCCACCCCATCCCACCCCCCCACCCCACCCCCCTCGCTAGGCTGCTGCAAGGAGTGAGGCTGTTTCGCTGCGAGGACGTCAAGCCATGGGCCTGTTATGGTGCGGCGTGGGACTGATCGTGAGCTTCTAACCTGCCTGTAGTACCCCCACCCTTCCCCCCTTCTCTCCCCCCTCCCTCCCTCCCCCCCCCCTCTCCCGCACCCCTCCCCTACCCCATGTCAGATCGTTCTCTGAATTATGGAAATTTTGTGGAAGACGCTGACTTGGATGATGAGTCTAGTCGCCATGGCCGCTGCGGAATTCCAGAGCGTCGACAGACTTTCTCACAGCTCTCAAGGTAGGTTTGCCCCCCCCCCCACCACCACCCCACACCCCCCACCCACCCCCTCCACCTCTCTCTGAGGTGAGGCAGGTGGCAGGTAGCCCGCACCACCTGCGGTGTTGTTGCTGTTTTCTAATGGGATGGAGCGCCACCCCACTGTAAACAGGATGACCTCAGGCGTCAGGAACACAGTGAGGTCGCGTCTCTGCTGTGGAAACGCCACTGGCCGTCCTGGCGTGCGTGTGTTCGTGAATGCAGCCTTGTGTGAGCGTGCTCAGTAATGACCCTGTTCGAACCCTGCTCAGATGTGCTGACTCACTGAGCCACAAGGACAGGTCTCGCAATTGACTGAGTAGGTAGTGGTGTAGGTTTGAATGCCTTTCATTGATAGAAATACTGATGTCTGTCTCTCTCTCTCTCTCTTTCTCTCTCTCTCTCTCTCTTTCTTTCTTTCTCTCTCTCTCTCTCTCTCTCTCTCTCTCTCTGTCTCTCTCTCTCTCTCTGTCTCTCTCTTTATCTCTCTCTCTTCTTTGTTTGGGGTAAAAGAGGAGTTCCTGTCCTACCTGGAGCATTACCAGCTCGCTGTGCCCGTACGGGTGGACCAAAACGGAAAGTTCCTCAGCTACACTGTGAAGCACCACCGTCCGGGCCGCCGGCGAAGAGGCACGGCCGACCCCGCCTCCGACCCCCACCCCGGCCCCCACCCCGGCCCCCACCCCGGCCCCCACCCCGACCCCCACCCCTCAGAGACCCACCTCTTCTACAGGCTGTCGGCCTACGGAAAACACTTTCACCTGAATCTGACCCGCACCCCCCACCTGGTGTCCAAACACTTCACTGTGGAGTACTGGGGCAGGGGGGGTCTGGAGTGGAGGCACGACATGCTGGATCACTGCCACTATGTAGGCTTTCTGCAGAACCAGTTCAGCACCAGCAGGGTGGCGCTCAGCAACTGCAAGGGCTTGGTAAGTTGAAGTTTAACAGGCTCTCTGTTTGTGTCTGTGTGTGAGGGGATGCTGGAGGAGGTGGATTGTGTGTGTGTGTGGAGGGGGGTGTGTGTGTGGGGGGGGGGGGGGGTGTTTGTGTGTGTGTGTGGGGGTGTGTGTTTGTGTGGAGGGGTGTTTGTGTGTGTGTGTGTGGGTGTGTGTTTGTGTGGGGGGGTGTTTGTGTGTGTGGGGGGGCGTGTTTTTGTGTGTGTGTGGGGGGGGGGGTGTTTGTGTGTGTGTGTGGGGGGGGGGGGTCATTGGGTTCGATTTCATAAAAGAAACGGATAAATGATGTCTAGTGCAGTATCTGTGAGCAATACTGTTGTATATGTGGCATGAGTACTGTTAAGTATAGGTTCAGGGAGACCTTAAGAGGGCAGGAGCTGCTGAGTGGAGGATAGTGTCTCTGGTTTGTCTGCCTTGGGTTATCTCATGAATCCTTAGCGGTTAATGAGACGACTTGACTGTGCTTACCTCAGACAATCCCCTAGACCGAATGTCAAAGGATTAGACCACGTGGAGTTTGCTAAATAGCATTTTGGCTGCGGTCCACATGGCACGATGTCCGTGTCTCAGTGTGGGGTGAGGTGCTGCGAGGAGAGGGAGAACTCTCCAGAAGATCCTTCTGCAGCTTTCCCTTTGAGGCCGTGCAGAGGAGAAACACACACCTGAGGTGTTCCATGTCCCCGAGGCAGACAGGAATCAGGGTGTGTCTAGTTGTGTTGTTGTCTACTAAACAGTCCTGTTGTTGTTTGTGTTGGGTAGCTTCTCTTTTAAATGCCCGTGCCCTCGAGGGAAGAACCCAAGCGTTTCTAAATGACTTGTTGAGCATTTTGTGTGGTTGTGTTTGCGTTCATCTTCCACTGTGTGTATAGAAGAGGTCAGGAATAAAGGCTGATTTGGCATCTGCGTTTAGTGTGGAGAGAAACTGAATATGTTTGCCTTTCTAAAAGCCCTTAACAAGGCAGCTAATTACTGAGGCAGTGGCTTTGTTGCTGGAGGCTATTAGAGTCAGACTCTTAACAACTGGCCTCAGTCAACTAACAGACTTGGAAGCGTTTGGAAAACTCTCTTATTTTGCTTACTTTGAATTTCAAAACAAGGTGAAAGCCCCTGTTTCTCTCTGCCAATTGCAATCATGTGGAGAAAAACATGCATCACTGTCATTTTCCCGCCAAGCGAATTGGCAAACTCTTGAGTGGAAGGATCATAAATTGAATTAGCGTTAGGTCTGCTTACCTTCAGACAGTCTATAGAACCAAAAATGGACAAAACCTTAATGAATACTAAGTTTCAATCTCTCAAGTTGCCAGACGCTGATATCTTGACATCAGTGTGAGATAAAAAAAAAAAAGATCAAATATGAAGTTCTTTCGGTTATGTGCCAGTTTGGGCTATTTTCTTAACTGGTTTCATTGCGGGTTTTATGGAACAACACAACCTGCCAATGTTTTCTATAAACACATTTTAAAGTACTTTTTCAATATATATTATAAAAGGGGGGGTGTGCAAGGGCAGGTCTCTGTGTTCTTTGGTGGGAGGCCCAGTAATTATAGTGTTGTTCTTGGTGTAATTGGTTGTTATAACATGATTTATCAAATTGCTTCAGAGTGTGGAGTGTTTTCATGTGTGACTGTGCCACAGAGCGATAAGACTTTTACACGCTGCAACGTGACTTGGAGTTTAGAAGAAGAAACAATTATCTTCTAGGATTGCGATCGTTTATCTTTTATTACCTGTGGTGTGAAAGCCTTTATTCGGGTTCATGATAGGCTTTAGTAAAGCAGAGGGTTGTAATGAGCAACATCGGAACGTTTGTCAAATGCAATCTCATGAACATGGCTTGACTTTTGTACTAACGAGAGATACGACATACGTATATCACGCTGACATTAGAGTTGAGTCCACCGTCCTGATTAATGCGATGTACCTGCACCGTCTCTGGTCTTAACCTCACCTTTCATATTCTTGTTCCCAACAAGCACGGCGTTATCACAACAGAAGAAGAGCAGTATATTATAGAACCGTTAAAGAACGTCTCTTCTCCGGCGTCCAGTTGGGGGGAGCAGGACGAAGCACAGCAGCACGTTATTTATAAGAAGTCTTCCATCCCGCTGCCAGCAGACCACAGCCAGGAGTTTGGCTGCGGCATCTCAGGTGGGTGAACCTTCCATCATGGTGGATCGAGGCTTCTTTAGTCATTTTTGTTCAATTTTAGTTATTCATCAGACGCTCTTATCCAGAGTGACTTACAGCAAGTGCAGGGACATTCCCTCCATGCCTTGCCCAAGGACACAACATCATGTTGACACAGTCGGGATTCGAACCAGGGACCTGCTGATCACTAACCTGACAACCGAACCGACTTTGCCACATGACTCTGTTGCATGTGTAGAAGGTTGAACAAATTGTCTTTGTTTCACTGCGGCCTACAGAAATACACAGAACACGCTAAAACAGGCCCAAATCATCTGAATATCCCCGTACTTAATACACTCCGGACTGGGATTTAAGCCGTTTAACTCAAACCCAGAATCATGCATGACGACCGATAGCAAAATGAGGTCAGTCGTTCAATGAAGCCATGGAAACCTCGACCGTGGAGAAAGGCGAGCGAAGCTTTCTCCAGCTCTGTGATTCTGGAGCTTCCACAGGCAGAAGAGTCAGGCTGGGAGAGGGAAGCAGGCTGGGAGAGGGAGGCAGGCTGGGAGAGGGAGGCAGGCTGGGAGAGGGAGGAAGGCTGGGAGAGGGAGGCAGGCTGGGAGAGGGAGGCAGGCTGGGAGAGGGAGGCAGGCTGGGAGAGGGAGGCAGCCTGGGAGAGGGAGGCAGCCTGGGAGAGGGAGGCAGGCTGGGAGAGGGAGGCAGGCTGGGAGAGGGAGGCAGGCTGGGAGAGGGAGGCAGGCTGGGAGAGGGAGGCAGCCTGGGAGAGGGAGGCAGCCTGGGAGAGGGAGGCAGGCTGGGAGAGGGAGGCAGGCTGGGAGAGGGAGGCAGGCTGGGAGAGGGAGGCAGCCTGGGAGAGGGAGGCAGGCTGGGAGAGGGAGGCAGGCTGGGAGAGGGAGGCAGGCTGGGAGAGGGAGGCAGGCTGGGAGAGGGAGGCAGGCTGGGAGAGGGAGGCAGGCTGGGAGAGGGAGGCAGGCTGGGAGAGGGAGGCAGGCTGGGAGAGGGAGGCAGGCTGGGAGAGGGAGGCAGGCTGGGAGAGGGAGGCAGGCTGGGAGAGGGAGGCAGGCTGGGAGAGGGAGGCAGGCTGGGAGAGGGAGGCAGGCTGGCTTCCAGAGCTGCTGCAGGTCCCAACATGTCTTCAGCCCCCGTCCCAGAGCGTCTGATCCATAAAGCTGTGTTCAGCCTCAGGGTCAACAACACAGCAAGCACATTTTAAACCGTTTTTTTTGTCCCCCTCAAAGTTTTTCTAACAGACCCTTGTCCTGGGCGCTCTGTCGTTCACAGACGTCACAAAAAAACAGACACCCTGGTCGGTCGCCCCGGTGACTGTCGCTCCGGGCAACAGCAGTGAGTCCGGCCGGGGGCGCAGGCAGAAGCGCTCCGTCAGCACCGAGCGTTTCGTGGAGACCCTGGTGGTCGCCGACAAAATGATGGTCGGTTACCATGGACGCAAAGACATAGAACCCTACATCCTGTCTGTGATGAATATTGTAAGTTTTATCCTGCTTTATGAATGTGATTGTTTCGTTTGTTGTTTGGTATATGTGTGTGTGTGTGTGTGACCTGTCCAGTGTTTGGACACACTCATGGACACAATTTGTCTGACTTTGTGTGTTTTTTTCTTTTCTGGAGGTCAGGTTGCCAAACTTTACCGTGATGCCAGTCTAGGAAACGTTGTGAACATTATTGTAACCAGGTTGATTGTGCTAACTGAAGATCAGGTGAGTGGATCTCACTCTGGACACACACACACACACGCGAAGAGAGAGAGAGCGAGCATCCACATGTGAGAGAGTGAGAGAGAGAGACAGAGAGAGAAAGAGAGTGACAGAGATAGACAAAGAGACAGAGCGAGAGAAAGAAAGAGAGTGACAGAGAGAGAGTGACAGAGAGAGAGTGACAGAGAGAGAGTGACAGAGAGAGAGTGACAGAGAGAGAGTGACAGAGAGAGAGAGAGAGTGACAGAGAGAGAGTGACAGAGAGAGAGTGACAGAGAGAGAGTGACAGAGAGAGAGAGAGAGTGACAGAGAGAGTGACAGAGAGAGAGTGACAGAGAGAGAGTGACCGAGAGAGAGTGACAGAGAGAGAGTGACAGAGAGAGAGTGACAGAGAGAGAGAGAGTGACAGAGAGAGAGTGACAGAGAGAGAGTGACAGAGAGAGAGTGACAGAGAGAGAGTGACAGAGAGAGAGAGAGTGACAGAGAGAGAGTGACAGAGAGAGAGTGACAGAGAGAGAGAGAGAGTGACAGAGAGAGAGTGACAGAGAGAGAGTGACAGAGAGAGAGAGAGTGACAGAGAGTGACAGAGAGTGACAGAGAGAGTGACACACATTAAAGAGCTATGGAGGGGATTCAGACCCAGTCTTTCCAGGGACTCAGCCTGGCTTCTGTGCTCTGTGTCGCAGCCCAACCTGGAGATCAACCACCACGCTGACAAGTCTCTGGACAGCTTCTGCAAGTGGCAGAAGTCCATCCTCTCTCACCACGGAGACGGCAACAGCATCCCGGAGAACGGAATGGCTCACCACGACAACGCGGTTCTCATCACGCGGTGAGTGTTTCCGCACCCTCTCCACCGTCCTCCCCGCGCGCCAAATATCCATCTACCTCACTGCCGATGAGGTGGTCAGAGGTTACACCAGTTCCAAACTGCCGCTCGGATTCGAAGCCGGTTCGAACCTTTTCCTGACAGTGTTTTGACTGCGCCCTGCTCCTCGGAGGGTTGGCGTGAAGCGAATGAGAAGGCGCGTCTCAGCCGTACCTCTCTGCCCCACAATTAATGGGCGTCGACAACGCTGGAGCCAAAACACGGTTATTACCTGGAATTGACTTCCTTGTTGCCAGAGCTGTTTTGACCCACATAACCTGGCAACCACAGCGTGAGTTCCCCTGCTTGTTTAGTCTGGAGAGGAGGTCTGTGATCGAGTCGGGATAAAGTCCAACTATCGACTGGCTGGACTCTACTCCACACTGCCTGCTGCCTTTCCTATCTCCTTACCTGTCTCCTTTCCTGTCTCCTTACTTATCTCCTTTCCTATCTCCTTACCTGTCTCCTTTCCTGTCTCCTTTCCTGTCTCCTTTCCTGTCTCCTTACTTATCTCCTTACCTATCTCCTTACCTGTCTCCTTTCCTGTCTCCTTACTTATCTCCTTACCTGTCTCCTTTCCTGTCTCCTTTCCTGTCTCCTTTCCTATCTCCTTACTTATCTTCTTACCTATCTCCTTACCTATCTCCTTACCTGTCTCCTTTCCTGTCTCCTTACTTATCTCCTTACCTGTCTCCTTTCCTGTCTCCTTTCCTGTCTCCTTAGTTATCTCCTTTCCTGTCTCCTTTCCTGTCTCCTTTCCTGTCTCCTTACTTATCTCCTTACCTATCTCCTTACCTATCTCCTTACCTGTCTCTTTTCCTGTCTCCTTTCCTTGCTAATGTGGAGGAAGCTGTAGTATTCTCCTGACCGACGAAAGGAGGTGTGTTGTAGACCGTCAGGGTCGATGTAACGAGACAGCAAGCTGCGGGGGGAAACACTGTTGGAGCCCGAGGATGCGGACGTTAGACGGAGTATAAATATCTGCTGGCGGACCCAGGAAGCTCTTATTAACCACATGTCTGGAGGAACAGTCCAAGGTTCCGCGGTGGAATGCACCTTAAAGAGGGAGCACACGAGATCTCAGGACTGTTTGTGCTAGCAACGCTCTTGTCTGGAGACGTTTATTGCCGCGTGGGTACTTCGTCTTAGACCACATTTAGTCTCTTTTCCTCCCCCCACTTTTTTTTTTTTGCAGACGCTCTTACTGACTAATGATACCCTGCGACTATAATAAGATTCAAAAGCATTTTTACGATGATTCTGTTTGATGGGGAACTTCATTGCTAAGCAGCTTGGAGGATGTGCAGGATGCGTTCAGTGCTGCGGCTGTTGCAGTGTGTGTGGACGAAGGTGCGCAGGTTTTTTAAGGCCGATTTCTTTGGAGCTTTTTTTTTACCGGGTCCCGTGTGTGTAGTTGAAAAGGGCCCACGGTTTGCGTGTGTGTGTCTCGACGGGGTTGCGTTGACTGAAGGGAAAATCAATTGAGATGTTCTAAATAACGGGATCGTCCAATCACGTCAAAGCGTTTTGGCTTCCTCGGCTGTAGCAGTAACAGGGACAACCATCCCGGCGAGGAAAGTTCCGGTCCCTCTGTGGCCTTGTCAACACGACGTCACAGCAACGGTTGCTATGGCTCCTGTGGCCGTGGTCACACACTGAAGGAGAAGACATTATCCCTGGCGTCCTGCTCGTCAACGTCACGGGGGGCCCACGCGTTCCTGCTACCACGGCCCTCAAACTTGTCTTTATCCTTCCAGTACTTTCCAACAGTCCTTATCCTCTCAGTCTTGTTTGTTCAGTGAGCTCAAACTCTCTCTGTCTCTCTCTCTCTGTCTCTCTCTCTGTCTGTCTCTCTCTGTCTCTCTCTGTCTCTCTCTCTCTCTCTCTGTCTCTCTCTCTGTCTCTCTCTCTGTCTCTCTCTCTCTGTCTCTCTCTCTCTCTCTCTGTCTCTCTCTCTGTCTCTCACTCTCTGTCTGTCTGTCTGTTTCTCTCTCTCTCTCTCTCTGAATCTCTCCCTCTCTCTCTCTCTCTCTGTCTCTCTCTCTCTCTTTCTCTGTCTCTCACTCTCTCTCTCTCTCTCTCACACACTCTCTCTCTCTCTCTCTCTCTGTCTCTCTCTCTCTCTCTGTCTCTCTCTCTCTGTCTCTCTCCCTGTGCTATTGCACGGCCCGTGCGCGGTGGGGCTGTGACTTTATTAGGTTGTGCGCTAACGCGGAGGGTTCGAGTCGCAGTGCCTCATTTGGAGCGCGGCCCCGTCATGTTTGAGAAGACACAGGGGGAAATGAAAGGAAATAAATCCAAACGAATAGATGTTCCAAATGAGGTTGAGTCTGGTCGTCCCTGAGACCGTACCTCACCGGTTTGGAAGCCCTCCATCTGGGAGGGGGGAGGGGAAAGGGAGGGGAGGGAGGGAGGGAGGGAGGGGAAAGGGGGTGAGGAGGAGGACAGCGGAGCGAAATTGAATTTGCGGGGCGTCCTTGTTTTTTTTTTTATAGATTAAAAGCTTTACGAATGATTGGATCATTGGTTTGAAACGTACGGTGTGTTCCTTTAGAGCTGCCGCTCTGCAAGAGGGTCTGTTTTCCCTCCTTTGTTATATTGGATTATGAGACAGGGAAGGGAGCTGGGCTGGGATGCCTGGGTGCTAAGAGTGTTAGCCGCTTGACATTTAGGGCGCAGGTTTTAGCCAAAAGGGCGCCAAGTTTGAGCAAAAACCCCCTTTATGGGTTCTGTGGTGGACGTTTTCGGGGAGGTCACAGTTCTCTTCTGTGGCAGTTGGGAAATAGCTCTGAAGGTCACAGCCGGTCGATCATCTGGACTGTCGAAACACAAACACGGGTTAAAACGACGGTTAAGAACGGGGGGGGGGGAGGAAATCAACAAAATCCCAATTTACAAAAAGCTTACAGTTAAAACCCAATCTGACATCTGTGTTCCTGTTCTGCCCACAGGTACGACATCTGCACCTACAAGAATAAACCCTGTGGTACCTTAGGTGAGTGCTCCTCAATCTCCCACCATGATAACGTGTGTGTGTGTGTGTGGGTGTGTGAGTGGGTGCGTGTGTGTGGAGGCTGGGGTGCGGGGGGGGAGAGGCTGGAAAAGGACTCCGGGGAGTGTTTGCGAACACCTTCCCTCTCCCCTCCCCTCCCTCCCTCCCCTCTCCCCCTCCCCCCTCCCATGCCCCTCTTCATCTTATCTTTGTAGGGCCCCCCTCCAGGCACCACAGTATATCTTGGAGGTAATATTGTGACTCCGGGGGTGGTTTGACAGACTGACCGCATTCGCCGCATTCCCCAGTCTCTTTAATTGCCCCCGGCATCTGCTTGGCTTCCTCGTTGTGTTCCCCCCACCCCCCTCCCCCTGTCCTCCTCCCTAGTCCTCCCTCCCTCCTCCCTCCCTCCTCCCTCCCTCCTCCCTCCCTCCTCCCTCCCTCTCTCCTGGTGGGGTCATGCCCCCAGGTCACCCCCCCCCCCCCCCGCCCTCTGAGGTCATGGGCTAATCCAGGAGCTGGAGATAACACCCGGCCAACCTAGTGTTAGAAAAACACATCCACACACACACACACTCACAGACACACACTCACACACAGTCACACACACACACACATACAGATATACACACCGTCACACAGATACGTTACAACCAGGCGACCAGTGCAAAAGAGTATTTGTTGCTTTTCGTCGCTCTCTCACCCTTTCTCCTCCTCCTCTTCTCGCTCTCTCACTGTCTGTCTGTCTGTCTGTCTCTCTCAGAGGCTGTTCCTTTTGGACGGCCTACTTAGTATAAAGGATGTTCAAGCCGTGTCCTTGTTGGATAGGAGAGGGGAGGGGGGGAGGGGGGGGAGGGGGGGAGGTAGGGAAAGAACCCAGCTGTGTGCGTAACATGGAGATACAGTCCCTGTGTGTATGTGAGAGAGAGAGAGAGAGAGACAGAGAGAGAGAGAGAGAGTGTGTGTGAGTGCTTGTGTTTGTGTGCGAGTCACAACAAACAGAGATATCCCGTTCCCAGCCCACTTAGTGGGGTCTGTTTAAGTGCAGAGTTAATGTGTTTTCACACTGGGTCATCTCTTCAGCTCAGCCCTGCTCAAAGAAAACATTTACAACATCATTGTTATCACCCCTTAAAGCTGTCCTCAATTGCATTAGGAAGGACACGCACAGGCATTCGCGCGCGCACACACACACACACACTCACACACACACTCACACACACACACACACACACACAAACACACAAACACACACACACACACACAGCCGCCATAGGAAACCCTCCTGTCTCACCTATAGATGATAGCAGATAGCAATCTAAGAGGAGCCTCTCTCTCTGTTTGTTTGTCTGTCTCTCTCTCTCTCTGCCTCTCTCTCTCTCTCTCTGTTTGTCTCTCTGTCTCTCTCTGTCTCTCTCTGTCTCTCTCTCTCTCTCTCTGTCTCTCTCTCTCTCTCTCTCTCTCTCTCTCTTTGTCTCTCTTTCTCTCTCTCTGTCTCTGTCTTTCTCTGTCTCTCTGTCTCTCTCTCTGTCTCTGTCTCTCTCTGTCTCTCTGTCTCTCTCTCTGTCTCTCTCTCTCTCTCTCTCTCTCTCCTGTCAGGCTCAGAGGGAAAAGTACCTGAAACACCTGGATTGTGGGAAAGCTCTACTTTACCTTCTCTCTCACACACACACACACATGCACACACATACACACTCTCTCTCACACACACTTCCCTTTTATGGCAGCAGTGTTTGTGAATAGAGACCCAGGTGTTCAGGAGTGCATGGAGCCCCAGGTTAGCTTTGAGCTCTCACCCCAGCAGAAACACTCTAGTCCTGCTCTGGTCAGAAACACTCTAGTCCTGGTCTGGTCAGAAACACTCTAGTCCTGATCAGAAACACTCTAGTCCTGGTTTGGTCAGAAACACTCTAGTCCTGGTCTGTTCAGAAACACCCTAGTCCTGGTCAGAAAACACTCTAGTCCTGGTCTGGTCAGAAACACTCTAGTCCTGATCTGGTCAGAAACACTCTAGTCCTGGTCTGGTCAGAAACACTCTAGTCCTGGTCTGTTCAGAAACACACTAGTCCTGGTCAGAAACACTCTAGTCCTGGTCTGGTCAGAAACACTCTAGTCCTGGTCAGAAACACTCTAGTCCTGGTCTGGTCAGAAACACTCTAGTCCTGGTCAGAAACACTCTAGTCCTGGTCAGAAACACTCTAGTCCTGCTCTGGTCCAGGCAGCCTGGTCTGACCCTGCTGCTGTTCAGCTGACAGTAATACTGGAAGTTAAACATTCAAATCTTCTTAGCTTTAGCCCTTTGCTCATACATGTGGGTGTCTGAGAAACATGAAGGCTCTTTCTCTCTCTCTCTGTCTTTCTCTGTCTCTCTCTCTCTTTCTCTGTCTCTCTCTCTCTTTCTCTGTCTCTCTCTCTTTATCTGTCTCTCTCTGTCTCTCTCTCTCTGTCTCTGTCTCTCTTTCTCTCTCTCTCTGTCTCTGTCTCTCTCTCCCTATCTCTCCCACCATCTCTCTCCCCCCTCTCAGTCCCCCCCTCTCTCGCCCCCCCCCCCTCTTGCTCTCTCTCTCTCTCTCTGTCCTGCATGGTGAAAACAGCTATATTTTCAGATGGAGGGTGTGGGGGTTAGCATTTTGGGGGGCTGGAGGAGTAGGGGTGGGGGGGGTGGGGGGGGTGGGGGGGGGGAAGGAAAATGTTTTCTTAAATTCCCTTCCTTGGCTTGCATTACTAGGTGGTCCCTTGTTACTCGGAGTGAAATGGATAAATCTAACCCCTCGTCTAGACATTTTCCAGCAGTGAGTCTGGTTAGAAGAAGAAAAAAAAGCTGCTGTCTAGCCAGTGATGCTAACTGAACTCGGCTCCCTGGTGAATCCAGCTTCTCTGCAGACCAGCCTCAAACACGCACAGGTCACACAGGTGGAACTCGGCTCTGCACCCTGGACTCATCCTGTGTGTGTGTGTGTGTGTGTCCAGGCTTGGCGTCCGTCGCTGGAATGTGCGAACCGGAGAGGAGCTGCAGTATCAACGAGGACATCGGTCTAGGCTCCGCCTTCACCATCGCTCACGAGATCGGCCACAAGTGAGTTCACCTGCCGACCCCGCAGGCCACGCCCCCTACGATGCTTCCCTCCGCTAATAAACCAACTGGGACTTGGTGAAATCGAGTCATTCGGAGCTGGAACTTGCTCGTACGAGCCCGTGGCAGAATATGTTACCTCAGCTGTAAATGTTTCAGAGTTTTCTCGGTGTGTTTCTGTCTGGAAGGATCCCAGCTCATGTAGAATCTTCCAGAGAGCATCACCCTTCTCTCTGTGGCCGTGCCGACCGCTCAAACTAACCACCGCATTCTTCCTCATGCAAACCCCAGTGTCCGTAAGAACCTGGCCCTTCCTCCTCCGAAACGCGAGGCAAAGGAACGATGATTTATTTGACCCTGCGTCGTCCTCCCGATGGTTCGACAAGATGGCGGCTCTCTACATTGTGTCCTGTGTTTGTTTCTGTTGTGAGGGCAGTTGTAAAAAATAGTCTCCCCGCTCCGAGAGGACTTATACAAGAAAACGCAGCTTCAGGTTTCAAGGGGGCTGATTTATATCCAGAGGAGGTAAAATGTCATAACGCAAGCCTTAGAAAAACAGGTGGGGCTTTTTTAGATGTGCTGGGGTTTGTTATATGCATTAGACCTGATTTGTGCTTTTAGAACGGTAAGGAAAAGTCCTGCTTCAACTTCCTGCTGTAACGCAAGCTTTTCTACTGTACGATGGTAAGACAGATAGGGGGGGGGGGTTCTTTCCTCAAAAAAGGGAATTGTAGAATTGTGGAGCATTGTTCCAATGATTTATGGAAGCAGATCCTTGTTATAAAAGTCAAGCTGACTTTCCAAGGAGATACAGAGAAGACATACAGTAGGTCAACAGAGAGAAGATGGGGGAGGGAGATGGGGAGGGAGATGGGGGAGGGAGATGGGGGAGGGAGATGGGGGAGGGAGATGGGGGAGGGAGATGGGGGAGGGAGATGGGGGAGGGAGATGCTCTCTCCTCTCCCCTCCCTCCCTCCCTCCCTCCCCCCTCCCCCCCAGTCTGAGTGTGTGCACATGTCCTGTCCAGACCTGTAATGACAGTGTGACAGGCAGCTATCAGGGTGGTGATTAGAACTTTCTCGTTCCTGTGGCACTCCAGACAGGTTCTGACCTCTGACCCTGCCGTCTCATACAGCTGTTTCCCAGCCCCCCCCCCCCCCCCCTCACGACAGACACATACTCAAACGCTAAAGGCCCCGCCATGTTGTCCTGAGCAGCGCTAGCTCGCTAGCTGAACCCCCACAGCCTGAAACCAGGGTGACCTGCCTAAAGAAGGATGGATGTTTTTCCAAAACGTTCACGTTAGATTAGGATGCAGTCATGCCGTAAACCGATTGGTCGACGGGCGCGTGATGCAGCGTGTGTGTTCTGCTCACGTGTGTCCGGCAGTTTCGGGATGAACCACGACGGGATCGGCAACTCGTGCGGGACGAAGGGTCACGAGGCGGCCAAGCTGATGGCCGCCCACATCACCGCCAACACCAACCCCTTCTCCTGGTCAGCCTGCAGCAAGGACTACATCACCAGCTTCCTCGAGTAAGTGGAAGAGAGCTTTCTCCTGTGTGTGTGTGTGTGTGTGTGGGTGTGTGGAGATGTGTGTGTGTAGGTGTGTGTGTGTAGGTGTGTGTATATCCGGAGGGGTCATTTT
>CM059339.1:2709542-2738815 GCA_030340685.1 Protosalanx chinensis | reverse complement strand
AGGAGGGGGTGGGTGTGAAAGGAAACGAAAGGAGGGAGGAGAAAGAGAGGGAGAGAGGAGCGAGTGTGAGACGAAAGAGAGAGGACAGAGAGAGAGAGAGAGAGAGAGAGAGAGAGAGAGAGAGAGAGGGAAGGAAGAAAAGAAGGAAGGAAGAGTAAGGGACATAGAGGGGGAGGAGGAAAGAGACAGGTTGACAGTCAGCCAGTCAGAGAAGTCGAGGACTTCCTGCCCAGGCAGATGGAGACTTCCTGTTCCTGTGGTCCTCTGAGTCTTGCAGGGGAACAATTCATCTGGGTTACTGTTCCTCCCAGAGGTATGGTAAGGTGTCTTCATCTGCTTGATCTGCCATCAACACTCAACCCTCTCTCTCTCTCTCACTCTCTCTTTCTCTTTCTCTCTCTCTCTCACTCTCTCTCTCTCTCTCTTTCTCTCACTCTCTCTTTTTCTCTCTCTCTCTCCTTCCCTCTCTTTCTCCATCCATCCCTCCCCCCGTCTCTCTCTCTCTCACTCTCTCTCTCTCTCTCTCTTTCTCACTCTCTCTTTTTCTCTCCCCCTCCCTCCCTTTCTCCATCCATCCCTTCCTCCCTCTCTCTTTCTCTCTTTCTCCCCCCTCTCACTTTCTCTCTCTCTCTCTAACACACACACCTATGGTAGCAATATCACACCATCCCATCCCTTTAGCAGGGTGAGCTGTAGATAGTTCTAGCACACCCGCACCCCCCCCCCCCCTACACACACGCGTACATACCAAATGAAACATACATTCTCTCACAAGCACACACACACACACACAATTCAAACAGAAAGCAGCTTCAATAAAACAGCAGCGCTAATTCATACGTGTGTGTGTGTGTGCGTGCGCGCGTGTGCGTGCTTCCTCTTTTCAGATCCATTCAGAGTCCCTATGGGGGAGTGGTTGGCAGGTCTCCAGCGAGCGAGGGTGTGTGTGTGTGTGTGTGTGTGTGTGAGGAGGCTGGGGACAGGGGCACACACAATAGGAGAGACGCTCTGCAGTCTGCAGGCCACACAGCTGACATGCAGTCAGGGCAGAACACGGCCTGTCACACACACACACACGCTCACACACACACACACACATTCTCACACACACACACACACAAACGCTCTCTCTCACACACACACACACACACACACACACACAGGTCCAGACACGCTCGGAGACATGCATGCGTACACACGAAGCATGAATACACACACACACCTGAACACACACACACAGAGAAATGCACACACACATGCAGGATCCCACAAACACACAAACCAAGATGCAATCATGCAGCATGAGCTGTTCAATCCATGTCTCCACAGGTCAGAAGCACACATGCAGAAAAACACCTTACAGGGGTACACACACACACTGACACACACACACACACTGACACACACACACACACACACACTGACACACACACACACTGACACACACACACACTGACACACACACACACACTGACACACACACACACACTGACACACACACACACACTGACACACACACACACACACACTGACACACACACACACTGACACACACACACACTGACACACACACACTGACACACACACACTGACACACACACACTGACACACACACACACACACACACACACTGACACACACACCCACACTGACACACACACACACAGCAGCTGAGGGAACAGACATGACATACCATCGCTGACATACTATACGTATCTCAGGGGATACAGGGTTTAAGATTTCTGCCTTGCCTTATCTCCAAACACACACACACAGACACACACACACACAGACACACACTCTCTAACACACACACACTCTCACACAGAGCCACAGCATGCCACTCATGCACACACATGCCGGAAATAATACTTAGAAATTATTATTATTAAAGAGTACAACAATAAAATAATAAGTATTTTCAACTAACCTGAATTTGAACATAATTGTCCATAATGTATGGGTTGTTTTTTTCTGCTGTACTTTGTATATCTACCATAAACAAATAATTGGATTATATCAAGAAAAAACACACAATGTCAACAGGTTTAAAAGTTCACAAACCCTAAACTGAAAGGTGGATTAATTAAACATGTTTAATTGAAAGTAATTAAAACCTTCAAAAGTTCCCTTGTTTCCAAAGCCGAATTCATGAAATTAAAGTAGAACAAAGATATATTCTTTGTCACTTAATTGAAGTGTAACAGTTTTACCACACACACCACACATGCACACATTCGCCACACCTTTTTAAATGTATTTTTAATTGGTAGATGATTAAACTCCCACCATTCCATTTTGTTTATACATTAGACTTCAATTAGCAGTTCATAATCAAAGCACGGGGATTGCTTCTCTCTCTCTCTCTCTGTCTCTCTCTCTCTGTCTTGCTCTCTCGCTCTCTGTCTCTCTCTCTCTGTCTCTGTCTCTCTCTCTGTCTCTCTCTCTGTCTCTCTCTGTCTCTCTCTCTCTCTGTCTTGCTCTCTCGCTCTCTGTCTCTCTCTCTCTGTCTCTCTCTCTCTCTCTCTCTCTCTGTCTCTCTCTCTCTGTCTCTCTCTCTGTGTCTCTCTCTGTCTGTCTCTCTCTCTGTGTCTCTCTCTTTTTCTCTCTCAGTCACACTGCATCCCCTCATTTC
Organism: Protosalanx chinensis; assembly: GCA_030340685.1. Taxonomy (NCBI): domain Eukaryota; kingdom Metazoa; phylum Chordata; class Actinopteri; order Osmeriformes; family Salangidae; genus Protosalanx; species Protosalanx chinensis. The sequence goes on along the minus strand of CM059339.1, from coordinate 2,736,180 downwards.
TTTGAGAATTCATTCACATCCCTGATATCTTTATTGGTGGTTTTGAAATTCTAGGCTAACTTTAACCAGGCTGGTGCAGGTGTCACATGACAGGTGAGGAGTCACGTGACAGGTGAAGAGTCACATGACAGGTGAGGTGTCACGTGACAGGTGAAGAGTCACATGACAGGTGAAGAGTCACATGACAGGTGAGGTGTCACGTCAAACAGGAAGTGCGCCTTCCTCCCCGGTCCCTGTCACACGCGGTACGTGCCTCCGTGCGGGCGTGCGAGCGAGCGAGCGTGCGAGGGATGTGTGTTTAAGCAGACAGCACGCCACGCGGCGGGGGGCCCAGACAGTGTCAACTTCCTGGGCTCCCACAGCTGTTGAAAACAGAAGGAAGGAACAGCTTTTCACTAATAAAGCAAATAATTAAATAAACGCTTAAGAGGCCCTGTTTACCTCGTCTGCATCCAGTTATCGATGGCTGGCAGCAGGAAGGGGCGCCCTAGCTTTGGAAACCTCGGTTAATCGACTTGAAACTCCGAGAGGGTCGAGGTCGAGGTCGCTGGCTGGCTCCGGCCCAGGCCTTGTGTTTGTGTTAATACAGCATTCAGTGGTTAACATTCCAGAACACGATTACGGGTTGTTGAGGAGAACCTGCAGAACCGTGCCAGGAATGGAACGTGAACCCTGACTGCAGCGACGCCCAGAAGGACCTCAAACGACCGACTGTGTGGAAAATGGACGTGTTTACATGCCTTCATTAATGACACGTCAGGGATATTTGAGATCCAGGAGTATTCCGTCCCTGGATACTGTTACTGATCCATCAGTGGAACTGCAACTGCGCTGCCGCGTCAGACAGACTCCAGAAACTGCAGCAAGGAAAGGAAAGGAGAGAGGAGAAAGGGTGTTATGGTAGAGAGATGGGGTGAGAGAGAGAGAGATAAGGAGAGAAAGAGGGAGAAAGAGCGATCGTGAACAAGAGAAGGGGTGGCTGGAGCTAGCACGAGATGGTTAGTGAGGGGAGGAGAGAGGGAGAGAGAGAGAGAGAGGGAGAAAAAGAGAGGGAGAGAATAGAGATAGAGACAGAGAATTGGGGTGTGGGTTGTGGAGGGGGGAGGGGGGGCTAAATGTGGAAGGAGGATGAGGGAGGGCAAGATGGAGAGCGACTGCCTGCACACACTGTCAAGGCAGTTAATATAAGGTTTGGAGATAAGGCCCCACAGACAAACATTGACCAAATCAGGCATTTCAGCAGCAAAGCCTGGGCTGTCAGTCAGCATGAGAGACAGGCCAACAATCAGCACTCTACCTCTGATAAGGGCTCTACTGGGCGTGTGCGGGAAACGGCCAATCTACAGGCTGCCTCGCGTGCGGGTGGGGGGGGGGGGGGGGAGGGGGGGAGAGTGAGGTGGTGTGTGGAGAGAGGAGGGGGGGGGGAGAGGTTATGGGAAAAGGGGAGAGAAGGAGAGAGAGAGTGAGACAACAAGAGCGAAAGATGGGCCATAAATCCACAGACATGGCTGGGAAGGAGGCAGCGCGGAGGACATAAAGAACAACAAGGAGGACAGAGGACCAGAGTCGGCAGAACACTCCCAGCCCCCCCCAGCCCCCCCCCCCCCCAGCCCCCCCCAGCCCCCCCCAGCCCCAGCCCCTCGCCCCAGTCTCCTCTGGCGAAGACGAGAGGAAATAAGCCACACAGGGTGGGAAGGAGGGAGAAAGGTGTGACATCGTCTCTTAAAATAATGTCTCCCCTGCTGCTCCCTCCTCACCGGAGAGCGTCACGAGCCTGATGGGAGGCTGTTTGAAAAGCAGCCGCAGACCTCGAAAAACCCTCTCCCTTAATGACGCGGGCTTCCGCTCGGTCTGCCTCTCGCGACGCCGCCAAGGCGCCGTGGCCCCGTGCCTAACGCGGCTAACGGAGCATATGTTTACGGTTCCTGAGGAACCTATGGAACCTCGTACGGAACACGGGGCACGCACCACGTGTGATACTTGAGCGTGGGTGAAGGTAACACTAGCTCTTCCTTGCTACTGTATCCTATTTGTGTTTTTCGAAAAATCAACTCCTGGCAGTATAAACCAGTATAAAAGGAAAACGAATGCCAGAGACTGAATGCCTTAGCTGGGGCCCAAGCCTTCCGTCCAGAAGCCTCTCTCTCTCTGAACCCTGGAACCACACTGACCCCTGTGGCGGCAGGAGGAAGTGCAGCGTGGCTTCACAGCTGCTGGGGAGAATCCCACTCCCTGTCATTTACCTTAGTCAAACACATTTAGGATCAGCGGAGCGTCACGCCGCGCTGTAGCTACCGCTGAAATGTGTTCTGAAGTCAAATACAGAGGGTTCAGCTCCTTCCTGTCCTCCTGATGCAGACTGCACAGTGTTTTAGCCGCTCCAGCAGGAAGTGTATGATTAAACATCAGGACACAGTACAGGAAGCGCAGGGTGTGTGTGTGTGTAAACACACAACCCCACCAAACACACACATGCACACACACACCTCTCAGTGCACCACGCAGGGAGCCGAGGGAGTGTGTGTCTGAGGGAGAAAAAAAACACACCAAAACCGTGTGTTTCTGTAGTGTGTACACGTGTGTGTGTGTGTGTATGCACGTGTGTACCCTCACCCCCCAGAGCTGAGGAGTCGAAGGCGAAAGGGTTAAGTTGCCTCCCTATCGGCGCGCTGCTTTCCCCTCGCGCTGTCAAGCCCCATTAAACCTGCTACACCACAGCAATATGGTGCCATCAATTACAGGCACGCCGCCATCAATGAGGAGCCGCCGAGGGGGAGGAGGAGGGAGGCAGGGAGGCATAAACGGGACAAACGGCCGCATAAAAGACCCGCAGCAACATAAAACCTGGCAGGCCGCAGCCCTGAGACGCAGGAAGCGCACGGTCGATCGCGGCGGCGCGCGTCGTCAGGCGAGGCGTCGTCAGGCGAGGCGTCGTCAGGCGAGGCGTCGTCAGGCAAGGCGTCGTCAGGCGAGGCATCGTCAGGCGAGGCGTCGTCAGGCAAGGCGTCGTCAGGCGAGGCGTCGTCAGGCGAGGCGTCCTCGTCTCTCTCTCTCTCTCGCTCAAGTCCTGAGGTAGACGCCTGCGATGGATCTAGAGATAACCTCCCCTGACGCAAAGACTGACCCACAGCACGAGCAAACACAGGCCTTAAAGGCTCTGCTCAACAACACGCACTCCCAACAGCACCACGCCAACACCCAGGCTCTCTTCGGAGGAGGATCTGCAGGAGATCGAGGTTTGTCCATGTACAAGAGGGGGGGGGGGGGGGGGGGGGGGACACCCTGTAGAGGAAATAGGGAAATAGAGATCACAAAAGCTCCTGACAAAGCAGGACAGGACCTGTGTTCTAGACCAGGAGAATGGACACACCCTTCAGCTGTGTGGGAAACACTGCCCCCCTGTGGCTTTACAGTATACTACAGCATTTCACTGAGGCGAGCAGACCACACATAATGCCTGAGGTAGGTCTAAAATAACAGTGTGTCGTAAGCGTAAAACGAGTGCTTACAACCAAAAATGAAGGGTTGCTTTGGTAACGTAATAAGAATGTCAATAGGCTCTGCAGGAGCCTACAAGGGTCTATAAGACGCCTGAGAATATCTGGCTTGGTCAGACTTGACTCTCTGAAAGGGGCCCCAAGACTGGGAACTGGAATGTTCCAAGGAGCCTTTCCTATTGACTGTAGTTTTCAGCCAGCACAATAGCTTTAAGCCTTTATAGCAGATCATATTGTAAAGCAATGGCACATTCCTTGTACACTGGTAGCAAAAGAGTACAATTTTATTGCGTCTCCAACAGTACAGAAACCGTTGGCTCCACCACGAGTGCTATTTCATTACACTTATTTTGTATTCAATGTCCATTTAGTCCAAATGATAAACAATAACCACAGAAGCAGATATAAAACATCGGCAACGGACGCGATCAGAAGCATAGCATTAAACACCGCAAATCACAACCTACAAACTTTAGCGTTTTCACAGCAAACAGACCCCAAAAAGTTGTTTTGGGAATGTTCCTGTATTCATGTCATCCACTTTACCCGATCGACAGTCTCTCTCTCTCTCTCTCCAGAGCTCATCCATCCAGCGTCTGAGTTTAACAGATGAGTTTGCTGGAGTGGCTCCAGCCAGTAAGGACACAGAGAGGTCAGAGGTCAGCGTGCGGGAGGCTCTCGGTGACCTCAGAGTGACCTCTCTTGCGGGCTAGTTGGAGGTCATCTGCGAGGAGCTGCTGCTGCTGGCTGAACTCTTTGTGGTCTTCTGCCCCCTGGTGGCGCTGGCCTGTCGTTGCAGCCGCTGGCTGGATCCCTCTCTGTCCCTGCTGCTCTTATCACTGTGAACCACACCTGCTTTGCTGCGTACTGAGGAGAGAAACCAGACAGGAAATGATGAGGCAGAGGTAGGGGAGAGAGAGAGAGAGACAGAGAGAGAGACAGAGAGAGAGACAGAGAGAGAGAGAGAAAGAGAGACAGAGAGAGAGAGAAAGAGAGAGAGAGAGAGAAGTAACAAAGTGATTTTAAACACTGGTTTGAATTCTTGTACAACTTAAGTACGATATAATCATGCAGTCTAGAGCAAAAACAAAGACGATGATAGAATGGCTGAAATGGTGCGACTCTTCTCTCAGTTCTTCTCATGCCATGCACGCTTACCTCCTTCACATTTACAAGACAATATTAGTCACTGAAGCTCGACACAACAACCACAATCAATATTCAGACTTCCTGGTCACTAATGACCGAAGGTGGTGGATGGACTGTGATCAATTTCACCTCGAAACAACCAAACAACTAGAATGCAGGAATGCAGAACGTTCTCTCTCTCTCTTAAATACATAAACACACACACACACACTCACACACACACACGCAGCATACTTGAGTGTGGTTGGGCAGACAGACAAAAGCAATCGATCAACGGCCAGCGAACACAGAGGGAGCGAGGAGTGGGGGGACCTGGAGGGTGAGAAGGGCTAGCGTCTTGAGGGCCGTGGATCTTAGTGTTGACTCGTGAGACTCGGGGGCCCGAGCCAGAAGGGGGAGGAGCCAGAGCTCTGGACCCTGAGCCGGAAGGGGGAGGAGCCAGAGGCTTACTGCTCTTGACTGGCACTACAGTAGTGTCATCTTCTTCAGGAAACGAACCATGGATACCGTAGAGAACACAAACGCACACAGCATACACACACAGTGCGCGCACACACACACACACACACCATACACATAGTGGCCGTGCACACGCCACATTGTGTAAACAAAACAAACATATAGAGAAAGGAGTAAGAAAATAATTAGAGATCTAACTAAAGTATGAAGTCGGAGGAGTTGGACATTCAATATGTATTACACCCCCCCCTTTCCTCCCATTGATTTTCATTAACTTAACGATGAGGTGAACATGTGTGTGTGTGTGTGTGTTTGTGTGTGTGTGGGCGGGGTCATGCCAGTAGGTCACAGCAGAAGCAAGACTGTATTAGGAAATATCAATATGGCTATGGAGGGGCTGCAAGACGAGAAGAGTATAGGTTAAGATTAAAGGGAGAGATGACTTAATATTATCGCAGTGTACTGTGAACATGTGTGTATGAGTGCATGCGTAAGGAAATGTAGAGAGAGAGAGAAAGAGAGAGAGAGAGAGTAAAAGAGAGTGAGAAAGATAAGACATATCTTCTGATCTAAACATAGTTTAGTTTCCACACCAGTTAGTAAGTGTGTGTGTGTGGGCAGATCCTGACACTGACCTCTGGGTTCTGCTGGAGCAGAGCTGGTGCTGGTGGCTGTGTGAGAGGCAGCGGAGGAGTCTCCTCCCAGTGAGATGTCAGCCACCCTCTGACCTGCACACATAGCCTTCAGCGTCTGGAAGACAGCTTGCGGCGCAACGTTCATCTTCAAGAGGTCTACGATGATCCTACAGGGGAGGGAAAGGCAGTTCAGCGATGTTTATTGGTAGCTCATCTGCCCTGTCCACGTACCATTATGAATTGATGTATCTTTCTTTCTTGTTTTTCTTTCCGTTGACGTACTTGAAGACTTCTTGGTCGATGGAGATGCCTGCAGCCTGGGTCAGCTCAAACAGCTCATTCTCCTCCGCGTTGAGGATCTTCTTCTTTTTAATGGCATACTTCTGGACGTTTCCGCTCACCGTGACTCCCAGAGCAGGGGAGTCCGGGGCTGAGGGGAGGGGGCCGGGATGGGGGGCTGAGGGGAGAGAGCCGGGCTGGGGGTGAGACATCACCGAGGTGTCTCTGGAGGTCTGGGGAGGGAGGGGGTTCAGATGGGGGGTTGGTTAGCCAAGCTAGATTCGATTAGATAAACCTTTACTTGTCCTCCAGGGGGGGAAATTGCAGTTCACAACAGCACTAGGGTAAAGTACAGCACACAGAGTTGCAGGGTAATATAACAATAACAATAAGGGGGGCACGATATAGTACAGTATAAAAAATATAAATAAGTAAGTTAAGTATGTGGTTAAGTGAGTGGTTCCTGTCTCGAATGTGAACCAGATATAGACAGACATATAGACAGTTATTGCACTTAAGGATTATAACACCCAACAACATTCACATGCAGACATTTTAGCATGAATAGAACATAGGAAATGACTATTTAGAAATAGTATGATCTAATAATTTACCTAGATCGTTGCAGAATTTGGAGATAAATGTGGAGAGAGACAGTTACTACAACACTTTGAAATCAGACGCACAATGATGACGTGCTGTGGCTGGATCGTGAATGACGGGAAAAAATACTTTACATACTGTATTTGTAATATTTTTTTATTCGAAGATATGTCATAATTTTGTGCTAATTAAAAAAATACAATAGATCACATATGCTAGGTGTTCAGTTGACGACATATATCAATGAATAGCTGTGCATATTTTCATGTCAACACATTAGGGGGAATAAAACTGTCATGTCCTGATTTTTAATAAGTAAAAACCTTTAGAATATTCATTAAAAAGATTTAGAATAATAATGAAATACAATGATCGTAAAATACGACTTTCTGCTGCGAACAAGGAAACAGCTGACGGACTCTACCAAGTGTATGCAAAGGGGGGGGTCACCAATGTGATTTCAAGGGCTGCGGTTACAGCGTAACACAAGATGTTTTGACGAATGTTTTGATTTATTTATGACTACTTTTGGTTTTAGATTAAGATATACGTGAGTACATCGTGAGTTTTAAATTGTATATTCGCAACCGTCACCAGATTATTGTTTGATTCCCTGATCTGCAGAAGGCAGAAATGGTTTAGTCCCAGGATGGCGCACGGCGGCACAGCAGCAGCATCGAACATGGACACCTGCGTTCGCCATGGAAGAGGAGCGGCAGGGAACACGGTTAAGGTTGGTGCAATAGTAACTAAACATGCTTAGGGTCGAACTGTCTAGGATGCATCGTTTGCAGTAAAGCTTTGAAGGAGGTTTTCGGACCCTGGTGGCAGTTGTGTGTTCGTGGCCCGCTGCTCTGCCGCTTGGCTGCCCGGGTAACACCGCTGTCAGGGCGGATCAAAACACCACCCTGCACCCTAGCTGGTCCCGTCTGGATGCGTCTCTAAACCTAGTTTCATGCAACAATTCTCGGTTTTCAGTGTATTTAGAGAACAAGAGCTGGATATCATAGGCTTGTTGCAGCCTTAACCACAGTATCCAGCAGCTGATGTGGTCCAGCACCTGGTGTTGCTCTGGTTATCTAAACGACACCCTGGCAAGATCATGTCTTATGTTTGAACCATAACTAGAGATATGCATCCGACTGGAAAGCAAGCAAGCAAGCTTCAACGAATTGTTTAAATGACGTTTTTATGCAAATGCTTACATCCAAGTTATCCACGTCCAGTGAAGTCCTTCATTCTCCTTGTTTCCAGGTGCTGGAGTGCGGAGTGTGTGAGGATGTCTTCTCCCTCCAGGGGGACAAGGTTCCCCGGCTCCTGCTGTGCGGTCACACCGTGTGCCACGACTGTCTAACCCGGCTGCCCCTGCATGGCAGGGCGGTGCGATGCCCATTCGACCGACAGGTCACCGAACTGGGTCGGTACAATATAAAAAAATGGGCGACTAAACTGCTTAGTCTGCTTTTAAATGTCATTTGAAGTGATGCCGAGTTCTAATCCTGCTTCTTCCAGGGGATTCTGGAGTGTGGGGGTTAAAGAAGAACTTTGCCCTGCTGGAGCTGCTGGAGAGGCTGCAGAATGGAGCGTCCAACCAGTCTGGCATGGCAGAGGAGGCCCTGAAAGGCATGGGAGAGGTAGAGAGAAGGGGCCCCGCACATTCACACGAATGCATTTTGATCATCAAATTCCCGGCATTAGAACACCCACAGATCGCCCACAGCAGGTGTTCAGAGTTTATCATATTCAAGCCTTCAGATTTCACCATGGACCAGTTTGTGGAAGACTTTTCGTGTTTCCATTTTGTTTATATATATTTTTCCATTCATACATTTTTTTCTCCCTCTCCCCTTTTCCCCACTCTCCCCCTCTCGTCCCCCTCTCCTTCCCCCCAGTGTATAATCCGCTGTGACGAGGACGAGAGCCACACTGCCTCCATGTACTGCACGGTCTGTGCCACCCACCTGTGCGCCGACTGCTCCCAGCTCACCCACTCCACCCGCACCCTGGCCAAGCACCGCCGCGTGCCCCTGGCGGACAAGCCGCACGAGAAGACCCTGTGCACCCAGCACCAGGTCCACGCCATCGAGTTCGTCTGCCTGGAGGAAGCCTGCCAGCCTGGCCCGCTCATGTGCTGCGTGTGTAAAGAGTACGGAAAGCACCAGGGTCACAAGGTGAGAGAGGAATCAACTGTCAGGCAGGAGAAAAACAAGAGAGCTAACAAGCTCAAGCTATGTGAAACAGCTAAACGAGCCTCTTAAGATCGACACACACACAAGCAAACAGACCGTTTTGAGTCATGACACGTACTCCTGTTCCCCTTCAGCACGCCGTCCTGGAAGCGGAGGCCAATCAGATCCGGGCGTCCATCCTGGACATGGCCCACTGCATCCGCAGCTTCACGGAGGAGGTGTCCGACTACTCCTGCAAGCTGGTGGGCATCGTGCAGCAGATCGAGGGCGGGGAGCAGATCGTGGAGGACGGAGTGGGCATGGCTCACACCGAACATGTAAGAGCAGCACAGTGTGGGGGGATGTGAGATGGGGGGGGGGGGGGGGGGGGTTACTGTGTATACAGCACCAGAACTACTTCAGGCGAAGTCCGTGTAAACGAAAACGCCCGTGTCGTGAACAGCGTCTATAAACCCTCTCCCTCGCCCCCCCTCCCCCCTGCTGACCCCTCAGGTCCCCGGCACGGCGGAGAGCGCCCGCTCCTGCGTGCGCGCCTACTTCGCCGACCTCCACGAGACGCTGTGCCGGCAGGAGGAGATGGCGCTGAGCGTGGTGGACGCTCACGTCCGAGAGAGGCTCATCTGGCTCAGGCAGCAGCAGGAGGACATGACCATCCTGCTGTCCCAGGTGTCCACCGCCTGCCTGCACTGTGAGAAGACCCTCCAGCAGGTAGGAGGAGGAGGAGAGAGGGAGGGTGTACGCGAGTTGTGGTGCTTCTGGAGGAGGAAGAATGATGCTGCTGCCTTCTGTAGACTTGAGAGGGTCAAAGGTTACAGGTCACATCATTATCATCATCCCCTTTTTCGTTGCAGGATGACTGCCGGGTCGTTCAGGCCAAGCAGGAGATCAACCGTCTGCTGGAGACCCTGCAGAAGCAGCAGCAGCAGTTCACCGAGCTGGCCGACCATATCCAGCTGGACGCTGGGATCCCCGTCACCTTCACCAAGGTGGCCGGGCCACGCTGCCAACACTTCACCCTTCCTTGACAGTGTCATGCTGCTGGGCTTCATGGGGTTTATTTTTTGACCTGTGCTCCTCAGGACAACCGGGTTCACATCGGTCCAAAGATGGAGATCCGGGTGGTGACGCTGGGTCTGGACGGAGCGGGGAAGACCACCATCCTCTTCAAGCTGAAGCAGGACGAGTTCATGCAGCCCATCCCAACCATAGGTACTGCTCCAACTGCTGTTCCTTCCTCCTCTGTCCCTCTGTGTCCTCTTCCTCTGTCCCTCTGTATCCTGTCCCTCTGTCCTCATGAACCTGTCCTGATGCTTGTGGTTCTGCCACTCTCATAAGGGTTTAACGTGGAGACCGTGGAATACAAGAACCTCAAGTTCACCATCTGGGACGTAGGTGGCAAGCACAAGCTCCGCCCACTGTGGAAGCACTACTACCTGAACACGCAAGGTACAGCCCCGACCAGACACCAACACCAACCAATCCTCCGTACTTAATCATGCATGAACTCCGCTTCCCTAACCCCCCCCCCCCCCCCCCCCCTCCTGTTCCTTCCTCTTCCTCCCTGTGCAGCGGTGGTGTTTGTGATTGACAGTTGCCATAGAGACCGTCTGATGGAGGCCCACAGCGAGCTGGCCAAGCTGCTGACAGAGAAGGAGTTAAGAGACGCTCTGCTGCTCATCTTCGCCAACAAGCAGGTACGGGGGGGTGGGGGGGGGGGTGGGGTCATGAGTGTTTACAGGTTGTCATGTGTACCTTGTCCCCCTCCCTGCGCTGTGCTGACTGAGCCTCTGTCCCCCTCCCTGTGCAGGATGTGCCGGGGGTGGTGTCTGTGGAGGAGATGACCGAGCTGCTCAGCCTCCACAAGCTGTGCTGCGGGAGGAGCTGGCACGTCCAGGGCTGCGACGCTCGCAGCGGCATGGGGCTCCACGAGGGGCTGGACTGGCTCTCCAGGCAGCTGGTGGCTGCAGGGGTCCTGGACGTGGCTTAGACCTGGCTCCCTTACCATCCCTGGCTCCCTTACCCTCCCTGGCTCCCTTACCCTCCATGGCTCCCTTACCCTCCCTGGCTCCCTTACCCTCCCTGGCTCCCTTACCCTCCCTGGCTCCCTTACCCTCCCTGGCTCCCTCCCTTCCCTGGCTCCCTCCCTCACCCCTCTTTCTCTCCCTTTCCTCCTTCGTTCAATCCTCCTGTCTCCTGCTCTTCCCCTCTTCCCTCCCCAGATCACGGACTTGTTACTTGTTGCCCCAGCGTTATGCCCCCCCCCCCCCCCCCACCCCCCCCCCTGGTCAGTGCATACCAGCTGGCTCTCATCCTGCCTCAGTATCGGCTAGATCATCTAACTTGGTTCATCTTTCACCAACTAACTCTGAAAGAGAGCAGTGGAATAACAACGTCTAGTTCTGGAGTCCAGATGTTATCAGATGTGTCCAGATGTTACCCATAGCTAAAGCCCAGCCTTGGCTCTACACCTCCCTCTGCTACTCAACATTATTTCCATATTACATAAGTCTGTAACCTAGCAGGAATCAAATTCCTGTGCAAGATATGAGTATCTATCCTGTATAATAGCATGGTTCAGAACATCTACAGACCTGTGATGATTCTCTCTCTCTTCATGGGGGATAGCTCAGCTTTAGCTCTGATTGGCTCCTACGCTCGTCACATGGTCCAGTATCTTAAAAGGCTGCATCTCCGCTGCCTTGATGTCTTAGAAGCAATAGGAGGAAGTGAGGTCACATGTCGTGGCTTCTGGAAGTACATGTGGGGTTTATTTGGGGTACTACTTCCTGTGGTGTGATAACTGGGGTTCATGATTCATCCAAGTTAAGGCAGTGGGTGTTTTATTGAGAAGCCGCGAAAACAAAGAAGTTATAAAAGAACTGCAGTTTACTGATATTTGTTTTTATTTTGGGTTTTGGTTGAGAAGAAAGTGATGGAAGTTGATCGTGGGAAATGTAAATATGTGTTCGTTTTTCCTCCTATTTTGTGGAGTGTTGTACGCAGAATACACTGGGCTTCTGCTGTCATTAACCCACCTTCATTTGAAAAAAGTCTGTTTATTAATAAGAGACACACCATGTTCTAAATTATTAGTGTAAAGTAATGTTACTCTTTTTTTTTTACTGTGACTCACACCCATCTCTTCAGTCATGTGTTCTGAGCGCTGAGGAATTGTTACGCGTTACATTAACTATGCAGTAGCTGTGGCACCTAGATAAAATAAGTCCTGTGTTGTTGTATCGGAGAACCATCCTACGATCGGAATTAACTTTCCTCATTGCTATGTAATGTTGACTTCTTGTATCTCTGTAAAAAAAAAGAAATACACACAAAAAAATAACTTGCATGTCTTGGTGAAAGCCTTTCCTCGCTTAAGGATCTTGATTTGTGGAAAATATTCAATTTCTGATGTGATTTTTTTGAAACGTTGAACATTGCACACATCTACACATTTGTTACAAGTGGACTTGATAATGGCTTTTGTAAATCATTCATGATGTGGCGCTATGAAATAAAAAATTAATAAAAAGCAGGTCAATCATCTGTTGTTTCTAAGCTCTTTACAGCCAGTGGAGTTTGAAAAAGTAGAAAAACAGTGTGAGAAGCAGAGGTGAAGTCAGTGATGCACACAATGACATGGATCGATGCTTTTCTTCAGGCTTTTATTATTATAAAAAAAAAGATCTTTGTACATTTGCAGTGTGGTAACGGAGGCTGCTCATTTGACGGTGATGTTGATGATGCTGATGTCTTCGTAAGGTTTGTCTGTTTTGGGATTCACTTTGACGTTGGAGATCCTCTGAACCACCTCCATCCCCTTGGTGCTCCGGCCAAACACTGTGTGCTTGTTATCCAACCAGGGCTGCGGAGACACAGGACAGATCAGTCTGAAGCTCGTCCAGGGATCTAGACCAGGGGTAGGGAACCCTGGTCCTCCAGAGCCACAGTCCTGAAGGTTTTAGATATTTTCCTACTCTAGCACGCCTGAATCTAATGAAGGGTCGTTATCAAGCTTTGTGGAAGCCTCATAATTAGAATCAGGTGTGCTGGAGAAGGGAATCATCTAAGACCTTCAGGACTGGTTCTCGAGGTCCAGGGTTCCCTACCCCTGATCTAGACTCAGTTCAGTTTCTAAAACCCCCTTAAAACACACCCTCACACACTCACACACACTCTCTCTCTCTCCTCACCGTGGGTACGACAGTAATGAAGAACTGAGATCCGTTGGTCCCAGGTCCTCCGTTGGCCATACTGAGAGTGTAGGGCCGGTCGTGACGCAGCGTGGCGTGGAACTCATCCTCAAACTCCCCGCCCCAGATGCTCTCTCCCCCCATACCTGTCCCCGTGGGGTCCCCCGTCTGGATCATGAAGCCCTGGAGACACAACACACACAGTTGCACAATCACACACACCGACCTCCTACGTGAAACTTTCTGCGGGCGCAGAATGAAGACCTGACTGTGTCAGTACCTTTATGACCCTGTGGAAGATGTGTCCGTTGAAGTAACCGTTCCTGCTGTGAACGCAGAAGTTCTCCACCGTTTTGGGACACCTGAGAGACGGAGGAAAGAGACGCAGCGTCAGCAACACACGCCACGCAGGACAACCAATCACACACAGGCAACACAGGCTGACCAGCTATGCTGATTGGCTAATGAAGGTTTACACGGGCTGACCAGCTATGCTGATTGGCTAATGAAGGTTTACACGGGCTGACCAGCTATGCTGATTGGCTAATGAAGGTTTACACAGGCTGACCAGCTATGCTGATTGGCTAATGAAGGTTTACACGGGCTGACCAGCTATGGTGATTGGCTAATGAAGGTTTACACTGGCTGACCAGCTATGCTGATTGACTAATGAAGGTTTACACTGGCTGGCCAGCTATGCTGATTGACTAATGAAGGTTTACACAGGCTGGCCAGCTATGCTGATTGGCTAATGAAGGTTTACACTGGATGACCAGCTATGTTGATTGGCTAATGAAGGTTTACACTGGATGACCAGCTATGTTGATTGGCTAATGAAGGTTTGTCATGTAAACCTACTCCACAGGGAAGAGCTTGATGTGGATGTCTCCCATGGTGGTGTGGATGATGGCGCTGTCCGACACTCTCTTGGGTCCCTCTGCCTGGGTGGCAGCCATCACCTCCTCCTTGGACGGTTTCTCGTTGAAGATGTCTCGGTCCGACTCTGCGTTCTTCGTATCTTCCGGCTCCCTCTTGGAGAACTGGAACCGCAGAGAAATCAGAAAAAAAGGCTTCCTTTCTCCCCTAGAACCCGCAGGATCGCGGTCCAGGCGCTGGGCTCACCATGTAGAAGCGGTTCTTCTTGAAGGCCGTGCAGAAGATGGTGGGGTCGGGTTGGATGTCCTGCAGGGCGGGGTTGTCCGACGCCTTCATCTCGATGGTGGGGGCCACCTGAGAGGCCTTGGCCACGCCCTGGAACAGGCTCAGCTTCACAACACGGATGTTCTCCAGCTTCCCCAGGATCCGCACACACCTTCAGACACACAGGAAGGGAACACACAAGATAGAACACATGTATGTTCTATACAGAACGTTCCCACTAGATTGTCCAAAATCACTATTCACGACCACAAACCCTCATTTAATCCTAAACGCCCCGAGTTTTCAGGTTTTTCTAGAAACCTCTCTAAAACTAAACCGTCATCGACAGCCAGGGTTAGGGATGTTGTTCCGGATGTTTCTCCTTCCTGTCGTACCTGTTCGTTTCCAGGTTGATGACCTTGATGCCCAGCATGGTGCCGTACAGGACGAAGTGTCCCGTCTCGTCGAAGATGACGTTGGTCAGCCGGATTCCGTCCACCTTCTCCAGCTCCCTCTCCACCGCCATCCTGCGGCCAAACTCCATGTCCGGAAGCTGCTGCCTCATCTGCTGCAGCTCTGTGAACATCTAGCAGAAAAAAACACACACCAGCCACGTTAAGAAGAAGGTTCCCGGTTCAAATCCCAGCTGCGCCACATGTCCTTGGGCAAGGGGTTTGGAAAGGAAACAAGATACGTTGAAGAACTTACCGTCAGCGACTCATCGAACACCCTCATCAATTTCCCCGTCAGGAAGCGGAAGACCCTCACTTTGCGGTCGGTGGCGATGGTGGCCATCTTCTTACCGTCGTAGGAGAACGCCAAGCTTGTCGGGTAGGTCTTGTTTTTGGCGAATTCGTACAGATCTGTGTCCGTTTTGAATTCCCAGTCCACGTATCGGGGGAATTTGAACTCGTTAGGGAGGCCCGTCCAGTACTCCAGCATGCCGGCCTTGTCAGCTGACACTATGACCCTGAACTTGGCGTTCAGGCGGATCTGGGTCAGAGGAGAGGAGTGCATCTTGTCGAAGGTGTGCAGCCGCTCGTTGTCGCCTCTTCCGTCGAAGACGAAGATCTTCCCCGTGGTCTTCTCCGAGCAGGCCACCGTGGAGATGGCGTCTCCTGGGTTGTAGATCCACTCGCACTGGCCTGGGTGGAAGCTACGCACCGCAAGAGCACCGCTATCGTTATATGAACACAGCTGAGGATCAACACACACCAACGGTTTGTAGTATTCAGGAAGTGGTGGGAAAACGTACCCCAGTTTCAGCATGTTGATCATGTCGAAGTTGACGACGTCGAAGACTTTCATGGCTTGATCGTCGCCCACCGAACAGAACAGAGCTCCATCCGCGCTGACCGATATGCATTCAATAACACCTGCAGACACACACAGTTCACAGTCAACATCCTGGACCTGACCGCACCGTGGAGGTGTGAAGGATCAGAAGCAAGTCTGGGATCAGAAACAGGTCTGGGATCAGAAACAGGTCTGGGATCAGAAACAGGTCTGGGATCAGTCAACATACCCAGATGGCTGCGGAAGTGTTTGACGAACTCGATCCCGTGATCCTCCTTCTTCTTCCAGAACTTCACGTGGCCATCTTGACTGGCTGTGATGATGAAGTCTGTCCTGAGAAGCGAGGAGGTGGGAGGTACGAGAATAAGGCCAAGAGATAGACGTTTCATGATGGTATGTTTATTAAAGTTCTCTGTAGTAAAGATGACCCCCCCCCCCCCCCCCCCCCCCCCGCCCTCACTTACTTGGAGCAAACGATGTGCGTGATAATGTCTCTGTGCATGTAACTGCGTTCGTACATGGCAGCTGAGGGCAAATTATCCAGGTAGACCCGTTCATATTCAAGCACTGGTGAGGAAAAAACACACAAAATGTACACACACACAAAACACACACACATACACACACAATCACTGATGTGAACGTACTTGTGCAACAGGCTAGGCTAACTCTTCTTGCCTCTCGAGTTTTTTTTTATTCATTTTCTAAAAGCTTCTGTGTCTCGCTAACAAACCTTTTCTCTTTTTAGTCGGTATGGCTTCTTCAGGCATGGGTCCGACCCAGCCTTCCTCCTCTTCACCTCCTTCTTCTGCCTCATTATCGGACAGTTTTCGCTTCAGCTCCGTACTCTCCGTGGCGGCCGCCATTGTTCCTGTGATCAGTGTTTCCGTACTGGCGGGATCCAGACTGGCGAAGGTGTAATGCGCCCCCTGCAGGCCAACACTGGCATAGCGGACAACTTTATACTTACATGTATTCGTTTATCAGACGCTTTTATTCAAAGCGACTTACAGTAAGTACAGGGACATTCTCCCTGAGGAAAGTAGGGTGAAGTGCCTTGCCTAAGGACACAACGTCATATAGCCACAGCCGGGGCTCGATCTCACAACCTTCCGATCATGAGGCCAACGCCTTAACCATTGAGCCATCTGACGCCACTTTACTCTCTGTTTCTGGTTTATTAAAATCATATAAAAATGTGTGCGACAATGACCACTGCCAAATCATATACGAGAGACGAAACACTTGGTAAATGTTATAAAAACATTTTTATTACTTAAAAGTAAATGAACAAAAAAGCAGTACACCCACTTCCCAGAAAAGTGGAAAATATAGAGGGGTCTAGCTTGTAACGATACACACACGATGAGGAAATGATTTGTGAATACATGAGTATTAATCATGCCATCAGGGTAATATTCATGAATTCAAAATCGACCAAAGAAAATTGACTCATTTATTTTAGTCGGTGTCTGATGAACCAGTCGAGCTGTCAGACGAGGACGATTCGTGTTTCTTTTTCTGCTTCTTCTTATGACGTTCTTTCTTTTCCTTCTTGCCTTTCTTCTTGTGGCTCTTGTGTTTTTTCCTCTTCTTACTCTCTTCTTCATCACTTGAGGAATACGTCCTGCAGAGAGAAAACCCGGAATTAGGAAATTATCTGTGACGGTGAAGACTGGTATTCTCTATTTCGATATACATACCTCTTTCTTGATTTGCTGTCTTTGGTTTTCTTTCGTTTGTGTCGTTCTTTTCTGGAATCCTCATGAGAAGCTAGATAAAAGGAAAAAACGACATTCAAACACCATGAATGATAACGTTTGGGCCACACACACACAATAATAAGATGCATCTCAGCAGTGCAAAATATGCTGTGGATGAATGGATTATGATCTTTCCAGTGCTGGTTTACCTCGGACCGGCTTTTCAGTGCGAACCTCCGGCTCGTCCTCTTCGCTCTCCTCGGTGCTGGTGCTGCTCACATCCAGAACTATGTCCTTCTGCGGGTCCACGCGTACAAAGTTGCGGCATTCAAAAGTCAGATGTCCGGCTAAAGACGAGGGGAGAAAGTTACATGAAAGAACAATAAATAAATAAAACCCATGTGATGTTTTCAAGTTATGAATCACACGCATCACTTTGTTGTAATCACATCGTGGTGAGGGGGGTTGTTATTATAATGCAGTGTTGTTCAATAAAACTCACGGTATCCGCATTTCTTGCACCCAGCCCTGATATTGTCTTTATTGGGACCTGGAAATGATGGATGAAATACTGAACATTACTGAACAGTACTAGAGTAGAGAACATCACTGAACCTGCGTCGTTGTTAGCAAAGTTTAGTTAGCTTGTCTCAGCTAACGAGATATAACGAGGTAAAAACAAAGTCAGTAATAAGCTCTACTGGAAATTTTACAAGTAATAAAATAAACTCTCAGTTTGTGCTACATACCTGGAACAGCCATGATGGAATGTAAAGTTATAAAATCGTGATAAACTGAAAGTGTGGCGACGTTATCAAGGTGGCGGAACTCCTGCTGAGTCCTCAACAAAATACCGCCGACTAGAAAACAATGAGGACCTACATTTAGACTATCATGTTTAGTTGAACCCTTTAATAATATTAATCTCTTGAAATTATATACCTATTTTTGTAGTAATATTATTGTGTTATTAAATAAATAATTTTAATTCTCTACTTAATTCTGTGATTAAAGTACTTCGACATTCTAGCTTTGTTTCTTTAGGGATGGGTTAAACTGTAACATTGTAGGTGCTATGGTTTTGTACTCCAGTGTAACTGCTTGTTCTAAACCGGCGTAAAGCAACATAGAGATGATCCGCGGGATGACCCGGGTATATTTAACTAAGTCAACCAAGGAGCCAAACCAATGTTTCAGACATGTAGGGCGACGTTACAAAAATGCGAAATTATACCGTTTAAAAAATTACTTTAAAAAAAGAATATCAGCAACACTTACTAAATTGATCTTGTAGTTTGATACGTTTTTATTTCTGTGACTATATATAGTGAAAGTACACGTACAGAATAAATATAATATATATAAACGCCCCCCTGTGCATAGGAGGTAAACAAAAAGAGCCTCATGGCAGTTTGAGCTCTGGAGTCACAGAAGTCTGAACATTAAACATTAATTCATACTTTTTAACTGTAATATCTCAGTAGGATAGTTATCTTCACTCTTGGAGGATAAACATTACTACTCTTCTGCGGAAAGTAACGTTTTTTCGGTCTCTAGTTTTGCATCTAACCCAAGAACGCCATGAGTAACATCTACATTCAGGAACCCCCTTCAAATGGGAAGGTAGGTGGAAACCTTAATATGATGACTTATCCAACTATATTCCTCTTTTTATCATATTATTATATTCCCTATATTATCAAACAATGTTCCTATTTACAGACAATTCCTTCAAACTCTTTTTATAACTGTATCTGTGTTGTTACTGTGGATCCACCTTAAGGTCCTGTTGAAGACCTCAGCTGGTGAAATAGACATCGAGCTTTGGTCCAAGGAGGCTCCGAAAGCTTCCAGAAACTTCGTCCAGCTGTGCATGGAAGGTACCGACAGACCGCCCAGGGGATCAGGAACACCCAGATCATGACAGTTCACAGAACTGCTTCGGTGTTGTCGGTTGACTTGATCGTGCTGATGTCTCTGTGCGTCTCCAAGGTTACTACGATGGCACGCTGTTCCACAGAGTCGTGCCGGAGTTCATCGTCCAGGGAGGAGACCCAACAGGGACCGGGACGGGGGGGGAGTCCATCTACGGACGTCCTTTCAAGGTTCGAATTCACTGCCTCGAAACTTTAAATGTCATTAGAGGCAGGTCATGGTGTTTTACGATGAGACAGCAGCAGCTAGATAGTCCTGCTTGGGGTTTAAATCTATATAAAGAGTCAGATGTCTCAACGGGTTAAAGCGTTGGCCTCATGATCGGAAGGTTGTGAGATCGAGCCCCGGCTGTGGCTATATGACTTTGTGTCCTTGGGCAAGGCACTTCACCCTACTTGCCTCAGGGAGAATGTCCCTGTACTTACTGTAAGTCGCTTTGGATAAAAGTGTCTGCTAAATGAATAAATGTAATACATGGATGTGTTTTTTCCACTGTCTTGCGTGTTTATTTATTCTCTCACCTCCAGGATGAATTCCACTCCAGACTGCGCTTCAACAGAAGGGGCCTGGTTGCCATGGCCAACGCAGGGCCCCACGACAACGGAAGCCAGTTTTTCTTTACGCTGGGCCGAGCGGACGAACTCAACAACAAACACACCATATTTGGAAAGGTAGACCCATGACACACGAACAACATGGAGTCACAGGAAGGCGGAAAAAGAAAGTTCAAGAAATGGTTTGGAAGCCATTTTTGTCTTGATGGTTGTCTTATGTC
The DNA here is from genome assembly GCA_030340685.1 of Protosalanx chinensis. Lineage (NCBI taxonomy): Eukaryota > Metazoa > Chordata > Actinopteri > Osmeriformes > Salangidae > Protosalanx > Protosalanx chinensis. The sequence goes on along the minus strand of CM059339.1, from coordinate 2,716,330 downwards.
AGTGTCCTCTCCTCGCAGGTGACAGGGGATACAGTGTATAACATGCTCAGACTGGCTGAAGTGGAATGCGATGGGGATGAGAGGCCGCTCAATCCACACAAGATTAGGACTGCTGAGGTAACGTGGCTAACGAGGCTACCTGGTGTACGAGTAGCAGACCACTAGACCAACCTGGAGGGTTTGGAAATGATGTATCTCTCTCTCTCTCTCTCTCTCTCTCTCTCTCTGTCTCTCTCTCTCTCTCTGTCTCTCTCTCTGTCTCTCTCTCTCTGTCTCTCTCTCTCTGTCTCTCTCACTCTCTCTCTCTCTGTCTCTCTCTCTCTCTCTCTCTCTCTCTGTCTCTCTCGCTGTCTCTCTCTCTGTCTCTCTCTCTCTGTCTCTCTCTCTCTCTCTCTCTCTCCCTGTCTCTCAATGTCTCTCCATCTTCACAGGTGTTACATTGTCCCTTCGATGACCTCGAGCCTCGTGAATCGAAGAAAGCCAAGAAGGAGAAAGATAAAGAGGAGGGCAAAAAGTCTCAGTCCAAAGCCACCAAGTAAGAAGCCATCCTGCCTCACCTTAACGCTGCCTCACCTTAACGCTGCCTCACCTTAACGCTGCCTCACCTTAACGCTGCCTCACCTTAACGCTGCCTCACCTTAACGCTGCCTCACCTTAACCCTGCCTCACCTTAACCCTACCTCACCTTAACCCTGCCTCACCTTAACCCTGCCTCACCTTAACCCTGCCTCACCTTACCCCTGCCTCACCTTACCCCTGCCTTACCTTAACCCTGCCTCACCTTAACCCTGCCTCACCTTAACCCTGCCACTCGGAGAGCTCTGTTCTGATTCGCTGCTCGTTTTAACCAGGAACTTCAGTCTGTTGTCCTTCGGCGAGGAGGCCGAAGAGGAGGAGGAGATGGTCAACCAAGTGAGCCAGGTAACCACGGATACGGATCTCGGGTTATCTCAGTTTGCGTTCCAGTTATGGTATACTGTCACACTGATCCCCACGCTGTGTGTTTTTGGCCAGACGATGAAAGGGAAAAGCAAAAGTAGCCACGACCTTCTGAAGGACGACCCCAGGTTAAGCTCCATCCCCGTGGTGAACAGGTGAACGGAGTCACACGATTTTAATCAGGCTGACCGGATGCTTTCAAAGCCATTCAATACATTTAACACACGTCTTCATCTTCATAGGAAAAAAGACAAGAATGCTTCTGGTGACTCAGCAGAGGTATGTTAGGATTCTGCAATGGAGTCGCGTCCAAATTATCCCCCCCCCCCCCCCCCTCACCTAACCCTTCACTGAATGTGTGTTAGGGTGAGGAGGTCGAGGGAGACATGGAGGCGGACGACGACATCGACTCCGACGAGAGGGAGGAGAGGCGGGATCGGATCTCTCAGAAGCTGAAGAAGGGCGGGGCCGGGGAGAAGAAGGCGGAGCCGAGCGAGGAGGACCGAGGGAAGAAGACCAGTCGCAGGTGAGACTCCGCCCACTCCGCCCCTTGGCATCGCCTCAGCATGCAGGATGCGTTTACGGCCAGCCCAGCCTTGTACTGGCCCAGAATGCCCAGCGGATGGCGGTGTCGCGTAAAAACGAAATCTCTTCCCTCGCGCCACCGCGATCGATCATGCTGGACTGAAAGTTGTAGCACGTTCCCCAGTTGGGTCACCTCGACCCCCCCCCAGCTGTGTGGCGGAGTCACGTGGCTCGGCGGTTAAGGACTCGCGATCGGCAGGTTGGGAGCTCGATTCCGGCAGAGCCGCACGTCCATCTCCCCTGTCCACTGCTGCGCGCACACACACACACACCCACACACACACACCTGGCTCAGGTCAGCTGCAGCAGCCTCACCGGGCCCTGGCCTGGACAGACGTGGTGAAGGACTCCGAGGCACGGCCGCCTCGGATCGGAGGCAGAGCGAGGTAGGTGGGGGGGGGGGGGGGCATGTGTCAGGAAGAGGGAGCGTTAGCGGGCGGTGGCGATGCAGTGCAGGGCCGATGCCGTGCACTTTCCATCTGTCCCGGTCTTCTCCTTTCTCTCTCTCTCTCTCTCTCTCTCTCTCTCTCTCTCTCTATCTTCTCTTCGGTTTTTTCTCTCGCCTCCTCCACTCTCTCTCTCACACACACACACACACACACACACTGACACACATACTTGCTCTATCTGGAAGCGGGCTGTTATCAGTCTGTGTGTTCTTGTCCCCCTCCTGTCATTGGAGCGGCTGGGATAAGGAGGCCTGTCCCAGTGTGCCGTGTGTCACATGACTGACAGCAGAGCCACTGAGGACACGGCTCAGCTGGGTCCAACACCCTGCAGATTGTTTGGCTACAAGAGCTGGAAGCCCAACGCGCTGGTTTGTCTTGGCAGCGAATCAGAGAGGGGGCTGGTAGGTACGGTGGTCGGGGGGGAGGGGGGGACGGGACAATGGGGGTATTGTCAGAGGGGGAGCCCCAGCCCCCCCCCTCTCCCCCTGAAGCCAGAGAGAGGAGGAGACCAGGACGGCTCACCTAGCTGACACCAGAGGGTGAGGGGGCGGAAGCTTGGCACCGTTGTGTCTTTTATTATTTTAGTGGGTTTTTTAATATAACCGCTTGATTGAACAGTGAAGCGTGACAAGAAAGGAAGGAGAGAGAGAGAGGGGGGGGGGAGGGAGAGGAAGAGAAAGAGAGAGAGGGAGGGAGGGAGGGAGAGGGGGAGGAAGAGACACACAGCAAAGGGCCCATGAGTACCCAGACTTCAGTGTATTTCCCTTTCCTATTTGATGTATAAAATAAAATTAAAAAATACATAAATACCACTTTAGCCTCGATCAGAATGAGTTCAGTTCAGCGGCTGAAAGTCTGAGGAGAAAGCTGACAGTTTTTTCGGACGTTCAACAGAGCCCCCACAGGGCTGTGTTCCTGCCCCCCACCCCCCCTGGCTCTGCCCTGGCCAAAGAAGAAGCCCTGTTTCTGGGTAAACAGGATCAGCCTCGACGCTGTGCCAGACAGCAGCTCTGGATCAGGACCTGACCTCTCTTCATCCAGGGCTCGGAGAAGGAGCCTGCGTCTTTAGACTTCAGGAGAGCCCACGCTTTGCGTGGCCCTTTCGGCACATTCCTCCCACCCCGCGGACAATGGAAGTCCACTCTTAAGTGGGATCCCAGACACCAATTACGGTGACCATGTGGCCTTGCGCTGGACGCCGTGTCACTGAGGGATAATTGGCTGCACCTGTCTCTCGTCGTTGGTCATAATCCAGCAGGTTCTTAGGAGAAAGGTCACGAAGGTCAGGGAAGCATTGGATACCGTGTGTGTGTGTGTGTCGAAAACAGCCAGCGATAATCCAGTTCTTGGCCGCTGGGCTGTCGGTGTTTTGGTCCTGCCATTTTACTGATCTCTGGCCTGGCGTATTATGTCTGCTTCACATGGGGGCGCTTACTTCCTGTCTCTCTCTCCGTCTGTCTTTCTCTCTCTCTCTCTCTCTGTCTCTTTCCCTCACCCCTCCTCCCTCTCTCTCTCTCTCTCTCCCCCTCTTCGTCTCTTGCTATGTCTCTCTGTCTTTCTGTGTCTCTCCCTTCCTCCCCCTCCCTCCCTCTCTTTCTCCCCCCTCCCTCTCTTTCTCTTGCTCTGTCTCTCTCTCCCTCTCCCTTCCTCCCCCTCCCTCCCTCCCTCTCTCTCCCCCCTTTCTCTCCTTGGCAGGAAGCTGCTTCAGTGAGTTTATGTTTTGCTGCAGGAAACAGGGAGCTCAGCCAGACTTGATATTAGCTTTGTTGACAACCATTTGATATTCCTATATTGTCTTATGTATTATGTAAATTACGTAATTTGCTCTGCTGTAAAACCTCTAGTTTGCCGGTCTTGTCCCTGGTAAAACAATTCAAAGGAAAAACCTGTATTTTGGTTTAATAACATGAAGAAAGAAGTTTGATTGTTGCTTTTGGGTCTGCTTGACGGTTCTTAGCTTTCTCCCGAGGCAGCGCCTGGCTGGCAGAGTCAGGCCTGTGGATGATCCCTGCCAGTCCCCCTGTCAGGTGGACCTGCTGGGGAGGCTCTCCCAGTTTCCCCCCCCCCCCCCGGGCAGAGTTCATCCAGCCCTGCTGTTATTGCAACACATGCATTCAAATCACTTGTTCAGTCGTAATAGTGACTTTGAACGTGGCTGGGTTCCACCACGGATCGCAGTCTCCGCACTCCCCCCCCCCCCCCCCACAGGGGCGGGGGGGGCGGGAGCCTGGCAGCGATACAGCGGACCGGCAGCCTCAAATGTAAACGATGATGAAATCAGCTGGAGACGATCCTCCGCAGACAGGAAGCCCAGCCCGAGAAGACAGGAAGTCGAAAGCGAAAAGGGACGCGAGCCGGCGGCCGGGCTGGAGCTTAACCCTGAGACCGGATCAAACACAGCGAGCGAGCGAGGAGAGAGAGGGGAGAGAGAGACAGAGAGGAAAGACAAGAGAGAGAGAGAGCGGGAGAAGACAGGCATGATTGCATGGCTTCCCCTCCTTCCGAGGCAGGGACATTCCTGAGTGTGTTCGGAGAGCTGCCGTGGGCGTGCAAGGGTTAAACGGCAGGGTCTGATTCATGAGGGAGCGCTTGGTCCACAGCCAGTCTCTTTGTGTGCTCTCTTTATGAAGAGTAAATCATCCACAGAACCCTGGAGTTTCGCCTGCCTGAATTATCTGAATGAGTGACAATCGCTGGCAGCCCCATAGAGACCAGAGCCGCTACAGAGGGGTGACGAAAAAGGCCCCTTCCACCCCCCCCTCGGGAGGACGCTCCTTCAAGCGCAGACCTGTCCCCCCCCCCACCGGCCCCACCCTGGCCTGTCTGTCCACCACCTTCTTAGCAGATCTGGGGTCGTCTGCCCCCCCCCCCCCCGGGTCTGCTAGTCTGAGACAGCAGCAGCTTTCCTGCTGGCAGGTGAGGAGGCCTGGCTGAATGGCTGTCATTGTGCTGGGGGCGAGGGGGAGAGGGGATGGAAGGGATGGATGGATGTATCTCTCCCCTCCTCCTCCTCCCTGGCTGGTGGATGGAGGGATGGAGAGACGGGGGGGGGGGGGGGGGGACGGGACACTGGCAAACCTTCAAAGGAGATGTGTCTCATTAACACACTCGGCGAGGCTGAGATCCCACTGTTAACACTGGCCCTCTGTGTTCCGCCCGGGACTCAATGAAGTGTTATTCTTCGTTTTCAAGGGGGGGGGGGGGGGGGGGGGGGGGGGGGGGGGGGAGAGAGACCTCACCTCCAGTAGGTCTTGGGAGTGGAGCTCACCTCGTCGGGGATTCAGTATTTATACCCCCCCCCATTACCGCTCCCTCTAGTTCAGACACCGTCTCAAACCCGTCGATTGGGGGGGGGGGGGGGGAAGAGGAGCCCCTCTTGTAAACGCTGATCTCCCTTTGAGAGATCCCGCTTCTGAAAGTGGTCCTAGCGACGACGCGGCACCGCCCGCTACGGTGGGGGGGGGATCCTGAACGAGCCGGGCGAGCCGTCTGTCTGAAGGGAGGTGGTTGCTTTTGTGTGGAGAGGGAAAAACATGGCCGGTGTTTGCGATGCGAGGGCTCGTCGGAGGAATTCGCTGAGCCCTAAGGAGACGCACTAAACAGGTGTTGCCAGGTCTCTACCGCCCGGGCCCGTTGTTTGGCCGTTGCTGAGGTAACGTCTCTCTTGTTTAGCGGCGGCGTGTCACGGCAGGTCGTTAAACGTCAGTCAGTCAAAAGGTGCTTCCCCCTCTCTCTGTCTCTCTGTCTCTCTCTCTCTCTCTCTCTCTCCTCTCCCCCTCTCTCTGTCTCTCTCTCTCTCTCCCCCTCTCTCTGTCTCTCTGTCTCTCTCTCCCCCTCTCTCTGTCTCTCCTCCTCTCTCTGTCTCTGTCTCTCTCTCTCCCCCTCTCTCTGTCTGTCTCTCTCTGTCTGTCTGTCTCTCTCTCTCTCTCCCCTTCTCTCTCCTCCTCTCTCTCCTTCTCCTTCTCTCTCTCCCCCTCTCTCTCCTTCTCTCTCTCCCCCTCTCTCTGTCTCTCTGTCTCTCTCTCCCCCTCTCTCTGTCTCTCCTCCTCTCTCTGTCTCTGTCTCTCTGTCTCTGTCTCTCTCTCTCCCCCTCTCTCTGTCTGTCTGTCTCTCTCTCTCTCTCTCCCCTTCTCTCTCCTCCTCTCTCTCCTTCTCCTTCTCTCTCTCCCCCTCTCTCTCCTTCTCTCTCTCCTCCTCTCTCTCTCTCTCTCTCTGTTAGAATATATAGTCTGCCTTCAGATGTTTGAATCTCCTAGATCTTTCTGCTGATCTAACTCTTGCCGCGCTGCAGAAACGACAACTTCACGGCCCCCGGGGCCTTTGCCGTCCTCGGCGTGGCGGCCTGTCTGAAGTCACAGCAGGAGGCCTTGTCCTCGCCTGCTGTTGATTCACATGGCCTAAATGAAGGTTTTTTTTTCTTCTCTTTTTTCCTATCCGTGTTTGGAACAGCCAGAGAGCACGGCTTCACCTCACCTGACCCCCCCCCTTCACTGTGGGGGAGTTCGGCTCGTCAGGAAGCGATCCAGCCGCGTCTTCCCTGGTGTCCGGGACCTCCGGCTCTAAGAGGACCAGAGCGCTGTGCTCCTCCCGCCCCCTCCTCTCTCCCAGCTTCCCCCCCCCCCCCCCCCCCTCCCCTCCCCTCGAGCTGGGGCAGGTTCCCCGCAGGACAGACTGTCAGGAGGCCACCCGACCCTGCTGACCTCGTGTACCTGCTGGAGGAAGGAGACACCCTGTCCCGTCCCGGCACGGTTTCCGCTACCCAGAGGCTCCTTCACAAGGTCGACTCGTCAGACGTCACCTCGATCTTGACGCCTC
>CM059339.1:2668781-2709042 GCA_030340685.1 Protosalanx chinensis | reverse complement strand
ATCGTCAACACGCTGATTCTGTCTTCCTCGCTTTGCTTTCTCTTTCTCTCTGTGTCTCTTTCTGTATGTCTCTCTGTCTCTCTCTCTTTCTGTCTCTCTCTCTCTCGCTCTCTGTGCCTCTTTCTGTATGTCTCTTTGTCTCTGTCTCTCTCTCCCTCTCTCTCTGTCTCTCTCCTTCTCTCTCTGTCTCTCTCACCTCTCTGTGCCTCTGTGTCTCTTCCCCCCCCCCATCTTTCTCTCTCCAGCCTCTCAACCCTGGGTTAAATGTACTGCAAAGCAACCTTAAAACAAAACGGCATTCAATAAAAAGATGGAAGGTTTTAAAGGGGCGTGTAGCGTCCCACTGCTTTTGTTAGGCTCGTATCCGAGTGACTTGGTTTTCTCATTTCTCATTACCTCCGTGCCCTGAGGAATAGTTATCCTTACCCTCCATCCAGCCTCAAGGCCAAACCATCCCGGTTTTCTCCCTTTCCTTCAGAAAGCACCTTTACAATATCTTGGACGAAGTTCATGCTAAGCGGTTTCATGCCTGAGAGCGTCCTTTGTTAAACCGGGAGGCAGTCATTCATTCAGCAGCCTTCAGATCAACTTTCCCAGCCTTTGTAGTTGACAGGCTGTTTCAGTATGGTAAGGTCGGAGTGACCGCCTGTTCTCAGGCCTGGTCTAACTGGGTTTAAGGGGCTGAGCGCTAAAGTTGGGCTGGTAATCAGAAGGTTGGGAGTTCTAACCCCCCCAGCTGTGGCTGAGTGATGTTGCATGTCTAGTTTAAATGTGAGGTGTTCTTTGCCTGACGTGTTCCTATCTCTGCCGTCCTGCGCAGAGGTCAAACCTGCGACCAGCGAGGCTGTGGCCGAGTTCCTGGAGGGCAGGAAGAAGTACGAGGTGCAGAGGAAGGAGAAGCTGAAGAAGGGCTCCACCAGAGAGGCACAGGTGAACCACGCACACACACACACCTCGCAGCACGTCTGCGACAGGGAAGCCCTTTTTAAACCATCCTTTGCCCTTCGACCCCCGTGCGCCCCCCCTTCTCCCTAGACTCTGGCTCTGCTCGACCGCTTCAAGAACAAGCTGTCGTCCGCCATCAGCGAGGAGGCTCCTGAGGTGGACCTGGAGGAGCTGGGAGAGGACGAGGACAGGGGATGGTCAGTTCCCTTCCCCCCGCCCCCCCCACCCCCACACCTAGACAGACCCTCCCCCACTTCAGCCCTGTACAGTGCACAGCACACATCTGTGTCTCCTCGAGGCAGGTTGTCATCTGGCTCAGAAGCTGCTCCCGGGCCCAGACAGCACCGCCACCGTTAAACCAGCGGGGTCTGTTTGTTTTCGCAACGCTCCACGATCGCCCGCGGGCCCGCTCCGGCCGCCCAGCTGACTTAACAGAGCAAATACAGTGACTCTCCCAGCCGGAGGCAGGCGTGGCGGCGTCCGAGCCCAGGACAAAGCTCCAGCGCGTCAGGCTCCTGGTGCTGAGCGGGCCGGGGGAAGCAGAGCTGGTTCCGGTGGTCGGGTCATGAGCAGATGGGCCCGCTCACGTTGCTGTAGCAACCGGTCATCTTCCTTGACCTGGTCCATTTCAGACTTTTGGAGATTTCAGTCCAAACGTTTATCTTTTCTCAACCTCACACTCTTTAAGTTCTAATCGGACAATCTGGGCTTGATTTGTCCCCCTGGACCCTGAACGTTCAGTGTAAATGAGCTCTGTGTCAGAACTGAGTTAGGGTTAAGATCCCGGAGAGAGAGAGAGGAGGTGAGAGAGAGAGAGAGGAGAGAGAGGGTTAGAGAGGGAGGGAGAGAGAGAGGGTTAGAGAGAGAGGGAGAGGGTTAGAGAGAGAGGGAGAGGGTTAGAGAGAGAGGGAGAGGGTTAGAGAGAGAGGGAGAGGGTTAGAGAGAGAGAGAGAGAGAGAGAGGGTTAGAGAGAGAGGGAGAGGGTTAGAGAGAGAGGGAGAGGGTTAGAGAGAGAGGGAGAGGGTTAGAGAGAGAGAGAGAGAGAGAGAGAGGGAGAGAGAGAGGGTTAGAGAGAGAGAGAGAGGGTTAGAGAGAGAGAGAGAGAGAGAGAGGGAGAGAGGACATTCCTGTCCCTCAGCGAAGCTCTGCATTGGATGACAAAGGAGGGAATAAAATAATTGCCTTGTCAGCAATCTTGCTAAGCTCTAAATCACCGACACCACTCGCCATGGCAACTATAGGATCTGCAGGGTCTGATTTCACACCCCGTTAAATATCAAGACTAAATACTGTTATTTTTGTACTACCTAGAGCTGGGCTGGAAGTAGACTTTCTGAGGGCGGGGGCTAATGTGTGATTTTAGGCTCTGTGTGCAGGCTCCAACACCAGGGGTGTGTGTGTATGTGTGAGAGAGAGTGTGTGTGTGTCAGAGTGTGTGTGTCAGAGTGTGTGTGTGTGTGTGTGTGTGTGTGAGTGGACAGGCCGTACAGCCAGCCTGGAGTAGCTCCTGATGTTATCCTTCTGGGTAGGAGGGCCCCTGACAGGACAGCAGGCTGGGTAGGAGGGCCCCTGACAGGACAGCAGGCTGGGTAGGAGGGCCCCTGACAGGACAGCAGGCTGGGTAGGAGGGCCCCTGACAGGACAGCAGGCTGGGTAGGAGGGCCACTGACAGGACAGCAGGCTGGGTAGGAGGGCCCCTGACAGGACAGCAGGCTGGGTAGGAGGGCCCCTGACAGGACAGCAGGCTGGGTAGGAGGGCCCCTGACAGGACAGCAGGCTGGGTAGGAGGGCCCCTGACAGGACAGCAGGCTGGGTAGGAGGGCCCCTGACAGGACAGCAGGCTGGGTAGGAGGGCCCCTGACAGGACAGCAGGCTGGGTAGGAGGGCCCGTGACAGGACAGCAGGCTGGGTAGGAGGGCCCCTGACAGGACAGCAGGCTGGGTAGGAGGGCCCCTGACAGGACAGCAGGCTGGGTAGGAGGGCCCCTGACAGGACAGCAGGCTGGGTAGGAGGGCCACTGACAGGACAGCAGGCTGGGTAGGAGGGCCCCTGACAGGACAGCAGGCTGGGTAGGAGGGCCCCTGACAGGACAGCAGGCTGGGTAGGAGGGCCCCTGACAGGACAGCAGGCTGGGTAGGAGGGCCCCTGACAGGACAGCAGGCTGGGTAGGAGGGCCCCTGACAGGACAGCAGGCTGGGTAGGAGGGCCACTGACAGGACAGCAGGCTGGGTAGGAGGGCCCCTGACAGGACAGCAGGCTGGGTAGGAGGGCCCCTGACAGGACAGCAGGCTGGGTAGGAGGGCCCCTGACAGGACAGCAGGCTGGGTAGGAGGGCCCCTGACAGGACAGCAGGCTGGGTAGGAGGGCCCCTGACAGGACAGCAGGCTGGGTAGGAGGGCCCCTGACAGGACAGCAGGCTGGGTAGGAGGGCCCCTGACAGGACAGCAGGCTGGGTAGGAGGGCCCCTGACAGGACAGCAGGCTGGGTAGGAGGGCCACTGACAGGACAGCAGGCTGGGTAGGAGGGCCCCTGACAGGACAGCAGGCTGGGTAGGAGGGCCCCTGACAGGACAGCAGGCTGGGTAGGAGGGCCCCTGACAGGACAGCAGGCTGGGTAGGAGGGCCCCTGACAGGACAGCAGGCTGGGTAGGAGGGCCCCTGACAGGACAGCAGGCTGGGTAGGAGGGCCCCTGACAGGACAGCAGGCTGGGTAGGAGGGCCCCTGACAGGACAGCAGGCTGGGTAGGAGGGCCCCTGACAGGACAGCAGGCTGGGTAGGAGGGCCCCTGACAGGACAGCAGGCTGGGTAGGAGGGCCCCTGACAGGACAGCAGGCTGGGTAGGAGGGCCACTGACAGGACAGCAGGCTGGGTAGGAGGGCCCCTGACAGGACAGCAGGCTGGGTAGGAGGGCCCCTGACAGGACAGCAGGCTGGGTAGGAGGGCCCCCTGACAGGACAGCAGGCTGGGTAGGAGGGCCCCTGACAGGACAGCAGGCTGGGTAGGAGGGCCCCTGACAGGACAGCAGGCTGGGTAGGAGGGCCACTGACAGGACAGCAGGCTGGGTAGGAGGGCCCCTGACAGGACAGCAGGCTGGGTAGGAGGGCCCCTGACAGGACAGCAGGCTGGGTAGGAGGGCCCCTGACAGGACAGCAGGCTGGGTAGGAGGGCCCCTGACAGGACAGCAGGCTGGGTAGGAGGGCCCCACACCTTTAACATCCTTAAAGACACTGAGTCCAAAATTCATATCCGACATCTTCGCATTTGACATTTTTTCCTGGAGCTCTCGTTCAGAGTCAGATTTGAGAATGCTGTCACTTTGACATTGGGAGTCGTTCACTGTTTAGAAACTCCTGGTTCATGCGAAGCTTTTCATTTGCAAATGCATGAAAGTGTATTCAAGGTTCTGACCAGCTGGAGAGGTTTGAGAAGGTAACTGCCTCAGACTAAGATTTGTGTGAAAGTTCACGCGCGTGTGTGTGCGTGCGTGCGTGCGTGTGTTTGGAACCAGCATCAGGAAATCAGCTGTGACATTGTGTTTTCCTCTCCTATTCTGTTTTTCAGCAAAGTCTCTCAAACCTACACCTATATAAAGTCAGGCTTTGAAATGAATACCATGTGGTAGAATTTCGAGGAAAGTGTCTGTGTGTGTGTGTGTGTGTGTGTGTGAGATTTAGAATAGCACAACCTGTAGTTCCTATTAATCTCAGACAGACCCCTTCAAGTATGCTGTCTGTCTGGGGGGGGGGGGGTCTTCATACCAGGCACAGCTCAGTGTACAGGTAGAGGGGGGGGAGGAGATGGAAGGGCAGCGGAGGGAAGCAAGAATGGGGGGGGGGGGGGGGGGCAGGATGGAGGAGGGAGGGCAGAGGAGTGAAAGAGGAATGGTGGAGGGGGTAGGGGGAGGGAAGGAGCGAGGGAGGGCAGGATGGGGGAGGGAGGGAGGGAGGGCAGGATGGGGGAGGGAGGGAGCAGAAGCCCACCGGTCTTAGAAAAACAGCAGCTCTGCCACTCTGCGCCTGGTTCAACGGAACCTGGGTTACGACAGGTCAGACGGTGGAAGTCAAGTCTGGGCCAGAGCAGAGTAAACTATTCCATCTGTGTCTGTGTCTACAAACTCCAGTTCTCTCTCTCTCTCCCCTCGCTCTCCCCTCGCTCTCCCTCTATGCCCCCCCCCCTTCTCTGTCCCCCCCCCCCCACTCTCTGCTAACAGACTCACACACACAGTCAAATACACACAGACACACACACACACACTCGAAGAAGCCAAAGACCCAATCATTCCCTTCCCTCCCTCTTTTGAAAAAGAGAGAAAGAAAAATCCATTCAGGAGAGGCTTCTGAGGCCTTGCATCATGGCAGCAGAGACTGGGTTTGATAAGCCGAGAGAGAGAGAGAGGGGGGGGGGGGGGGGGGCAAGAGAGAGAGAAGGGGGGGGGAGTTCTGAGTTGTCCGAGCCCACAGGCCCGGGGTCTGGGTGTATGTCTGGGTTAGGAGGCCGGCAGGCTGTCATCACTGTGACTGCTAGACAAATTATCAGAGTGGACCGACTCTCACCATGGGACTCCTCCAGGTCTGCCAGAGTCTAGCCATGACACCCTGGATGAGCTGTCACAACACCTGCTGCTCTGAGGGAGGGAGGGAGGGAGGGGGGGAGGGGGGGGGAGAGGGGGAGGAGGGGGGGGGGGCACTCTGCACACAGTCCAACACACACACACACACACACTTCAGACATGCACATACATTTCAGACAGACATGTGCGCACACACACACTCGCAGATACACACACACACACACATAGGCACACACAAACTATGCACACAGCCTATACACACAGACCGGCGAACAGACAGACACACACACACGCCTCACACACCAGACCAGCCAACAGACACAAACACACTGACACACTCGGACAAGAACGCTAAAATACATGCGATTCCCTGCTGGCTGGCTGGCTGTGTTTCTGCAGAGAGGGATTCAACCTCAGGACCTGCTGTTCCCTCACCTGTCCCTGCTGTTCCCTCACCTGTTCCTGCTGTTCCCTCACCTGTCCCTGCTGTTCCCTCACCTGTCCCTGCTGTTCCCTCACCTGTCCCTGCTGTTCCCTCACCTGTCCCTGCTGTTCCCTCACCTGTCCCTGCTGTTCCCTCACCTGTCCCTGCTGTTCCCTCACCTGTCCCTGCTGTTCCCTCACCTGTCCCTGCTGTTCCCTCACCTGTCCCTGCTGTTCTCTCACCTGTCCCTGCTGTTCCCTCACCTGTCCCTGCTGTTCCCTCACCTGTCCCTGCTGTTCCCTCACCTGTCCCTGCTGTTCCCTCACCTGTCCCTGCTGTTCCCTCACCTGTCCCTGCTGTTCCCTCACCTGTCCCTGCTGTTCCCTCACCTGTCCCTGCTGTTCTCTCACCTGTCCCTGCTGTTCCCTCACCTGTCCCTGCTGTTCCCTCACCTGTCCCTGCTGTTCTCTCACCTGTCCCTGCTGTTCCCTCACCTGTCCCTGCTGTTCCCTCACCTGTCCCTGTCCCTGCTGTTCCCTCACCTGTCCCTGCTGTTCCCTCACCTGTCCCTGCTGTTCCCCTCACCTGTCCCTGCTGTTCCCTCACCTGTCCCTGCTGTTCCCTCACCTGTCCCTGCTGTTCCCTCACCTGTCCCTGCTGTTCTCTCACCTGTCCCTGCTGTTCCCTCACCTGTCCCTGCTGTTCCCTCACCTGTCCCTGCTGTTCTCTCACCTGTCCCTGCTGTTCCCTCACCTGTCCCTGCTGTTCCCTCACCTGTCCCTGCTGTTCTCTCACCTGTCCCTGCTGTTCCCTCACCTGTCCCTGCTGTTCCCTCACCTGTCCCTGCTGTTCTCTCACCTGTCCCTGCTGTTCCCTCACCTGTCCCTGCTGTTCTCTCACCTGTCCCTGCTGTTCCCTCACCTGTCCCTGCTGTTCCCTCACCTGTCCCTGCTGTTCTCTCACCTGTCCCTGCTGTTCCCTCACCTGTCCCTGCTGTTCTCTCACCTGTCCCTGCTGTTCCCTCACCTGTCCCTGCTGTTCCCCTCTCTGTTCCAGGATGGCTCACGTTCTGCAGTTCGACGAACAGACCAGGAAAGTCAAAGATGCCGCCGTCCAGGACGAGGACACGTTTGAGATCTACGACCCGAGGAACCCTGTCAACAAGCGCCGCCGAGAGGAGAGCAAGAAGATCATGAAGGAGAAGAAAGCTAAGAGGTGAGGTCATAAGTCGCCCCCCCTGTCTCCCCCCAGTACCTGAACCCCTGTCAATCTGGCTCTGGGACCAGAGGCCCGACAGTGGAACATCCTTCCCTTGGTTACTCTCCTAACCGATCCTCTCTGCCTCAAACCATCCTTCTGAACTGAGTGAACTTGGGGGGGGGGGGGGAATCTGCGTTTAACATCTGGAACTCACAGAAACAGAACAATCGAGGAGGGGAGGTGACGTACCTGTCCGTCAGAGTTCTGGAACGTTCCGCTGCTTGTCGGTTCTTCAGTAGTTAGATCGGAGGGCTAGGTGTCTGTGGACATGGCCCAGCTGAATGTGTGTTGAAACGCGCGGATGGAGGAATACTGAGGAGATCCAACTGTGATGTGGAGTTAGAACCGTCAAGTATCTCAAGAAATATTATCTACTGTTATAAAAAATATATATCTTCTAGTTGGAAAAGTTCGATTTAGCAACATCAGTGTCACTCAGTCTGTCATTCTATCTCTTTCCTTCACACTCAATAAATGAAACTGAAATCAACCGTCTGGTTTTATTCTGCAAAACAGTGGTGACACTGAGGCAGGGGAGAGGCGAAGGAGAGGAAGGGGAGAGGAACGGGAGAGGCAGGGTAGAGGCAGAGGAGAGGAAGGGGAGAGGAACGGGAGAGGCAGGGGAGAGGAAGGGGAGAGGCAGAGGAGAGGCAGGGGAGAGGAACGGGAGAGGCAGGGGAGAGGAAGGGGAGAGGAAGGGGAGAGGCAGGGGAGAGGAAGGGGAGAGGCAGAGGAGAGGCAGGGGAGAGGAAGGGGAGAGGCAGAGGAGAGGAAGGGGAGAGGCAGAGGAGAGGCAGGGGAGAGGAACGGGAGAGGCAGGGGAGAGGAAGGGGAGAGGAAGGGGAGAGGCAGGGGAGAGGCAGGGGAGAGGCAGGGGAGAGGCAGAGGAGAGGAAGGGGAGAGGCAGGGGAGAGGCAGGGGAGAGGCAGGGGAGAGGAACGGGAGAGGAACGGGAGAGGCAGGGTCGAGGCAGGGGAGAGGAAGGGGAGAGGCAGGGGAGAGGAAGGGGAGAGGCAGAGGAGAGGAAGGGGAGAGGCAGGGGAGAGGCAGGGGAGAGGAACGGGAGAGGCAGGGGAGAGGCAGGGGAGAGGCAGGGGAGAGGAAGGGGAGAGGCAGGGGAGAGGCAGGGGAGAGGCAGGGGAGAGGAAGGGGAGAGGCAGATCAAAGCCAGTAGCCAGTTACAGAAGACACATCAGGGGTATGAGTCTATACGAGTGGCCTTGACTGGAACCATAAAGATCTCTGCGGGCAGCTGTGAAGAGAGGGATTCAAGTTCTGTTAAACCCATGACTCATCCCTGTAGAACTCCGGGCCTAGCGTGGACCCAAGCCTGCCTCGCCCCTCCTCCTCCTCTTCCTCCTCCTCCCACACCACACATCTTCCTCCGCCTCACTGCGGCGCTGCGGCGTCCGGCAGAAAGCAGACATGGGGTGCGTTCCTTTCGAGACACCGCATCTGCCTGCTAGCGTAGCGGCGAGGATGAACGATCGAGCGCTGCCGTGTGTGCGAGCGGCACGCTCCTCTTTACTGCTCTTCTGGGATCCCGCTTAAATGTTCATATGGAACAGGAAGGAGAGTTAATGTTACTGTACGAGGGCTGCAGCAGCGGGGCCGACGCACGGCAAATCGAAACCAGGTGAGATTCATCCGAAAACACACAGTAGTCTGGCGGGGCTCCTCCGAGAGGGGCCTCTTCGTTTCGGACGCCCCCCCCCACCTCCCCCCCCCCCCCCCGCTCCCGCGCTCATCTTACGTGGAACGAACGGCTTAATGGTTTTGTTGCTCGCGACGAGGAGGTGCCTCGGTGCCTTTTTAGAAGACCCCCCTCCCCCCTCGCCCCCCGCCCCTGTCGAATTCCTCTGGTTCCTCGCGAGGTTAGGGGAAGCTCGGACGGTGCGGGATACTTGCTCAGTCAGACTAATGTGTGTGAAAGGAAGGAGGTGGAGGGAGGGAGGAGGGGAGGGTGGAGAGAGACAAGACAATGTCAGTCCTCTCCAGCAACACCAGCAGAATACTTAACATGCTGCTGCTTGTCGTCGCAGGCTCAAAGCAGGAAATACCTCTCCTCACAGCTGGTCATGTGACTGGCGGGGAAGAGATGGAACAGTAATAGCAGTATCATGCTATTCCACAACCACTATCTCCCACTGCCCATGTGGACAAAGGCTAAGAATAGATGCCAAATCCTTCCTCTCTCTCTTCCTCGCTTTCTCTCTCTTCCTCTCTCTCTTCCTCTCTGTCTCTTCCTCTCTGTCTCTCTCTCTTCCTCTCTCTGACTCTCTCTTCCTCTCTCGCTCTCTCTTCCTCTCTCTTCCTCTCTCTCTCTCGCTCTCTCTTCCTCTCTCTCTTTCTCTCTCTGTCTCTCTTCCTCTCTCTCTTCCTCTCTCTCTCTCTCTCTCTCTGTCTTGCTCTCTCTCATTAGAAATACAAGCCAGCTTCCTCCTGTGTCACTCTGAACTTGAGGTCTCCTGCCTCTCTGTTTGTTCCTGTCTTCTGTGCGGGCTTGTTTGGGAACCGTGCAGCTGGCTGGGAGAAACTTAGAGCTCAGTGGTTAGAGAGCTTCACAGGTTGGAATCCCTCCCTGCACCATGTGTGTCTGCTCCAGGAACATGTTAGGATTATTGTAGCCGCCTGAACAACGGACGCGTTCAAAACCACCGGAGCTTCTGAGTCTGTTTCAGGCCAAGTCGCAATATATCCAACATGTTTTTCCCGCTTCTTTTGACCTTTCACCCCTGCCCCTCTTGTGCATCGATGTCTCTGCGGAGACTCGCCTGATCTCTAGCCTACAGCGTGATTCCTCCTGCTTGGTGTAACGTCCTTGGAGAGGGGGAGAGCTGAGAGAGAGCGAGAGGGAGAGAGAGGGGAGAGAAAGAGGGAGAGAGAGGGAAGGAGAGGGGAGAGAGAGAGGGAAGGAGAGGGGAGAGAGAGGGAAGGAGAGGGGGGAGAGAGAGGGAAGGAGAGGGGAGAGAGAGAGGGAAGGAGAGGGGAGAGAGAGAGGGAAGGAGAGGGGAGAGAGAGGGAAGGAGAGGGGGGAGAGAGAGGGAAGGAGAGGGGAGAGAGAGAGGGAAGGAGAGGGGAGAGAGAGGGAAGGAGAGGGGAGAGAGAGAGGGAAGGAGAGGGGAGAGGGAGAGAGAGGGAAGGAGAGGGGAGAGAGAGGGAAGGAGAGGGGAGAGAGAGAGATAGAGGGAAGGAGAGGGGAGAGAGAAAGGGAAGCAGAGGGAAGGAGAGGGGCGAGAGAGAGGGAAGGAGAGGGGAGAGGGAGAGAGAGACGGGCAGTACGTTCATATAAGTGATCTCAGTGAGTCATAGGGAAGGTGTTCAAAGAGGGCGCGTTGGGGACAAATGCCTACAAGCACTTCTGCCTAATGGTCTGGTGGTACTGAAGGCCTCAAGGACGAAAGGAAAATGTCCTCGTTTCTCAGCGAGGTGCCCTGGACGTCTCGTAACTTATTTATCTCCGCTTCTGAAGGCTACGGGTTGAACCCAAGGGGGTTGGAGGGTGGCGCGCGGCCCAGTTAAGACGAAAATCCTAGACAGATCGGCCTCCCAACCTTCAGCAAGGTTAACCTGCGCTAACGTCCTCATGTCATGGATCATATTACACCGTTGCTTTATGAGATTTCGTTTTTCGGCAGCCAGGTTTTCCTCCCTCCCTCCCTCCCCCTCCCAACTTTGTACGATATCCTCCAAAATGTGCTTCTTGCATTACAGCCGAGCTGAGTGAGCGTGTGTCGCTGGGAAGTCTCCCTGAGATGAAGTATTAGGAAGCAGTCTCTGTCTGGCTGCTCTTCAAGGCTGGGAGGCCGGACGCTCCTGCTGCTCTGGAGCCGGACGGTCGTCCTGAGCCAAAATGGCCGACGCCGGCCGTCCTGAGCCAAAATGGCCGACGCGAGACGCATCTTTTACACGCCTCATTAAAGACGCTGAAGAGGCTAGTGTCAGGAGCTCTAGGTCTGCCATGGAGTACGACCCAAGGTTTGAGGCGGGGGGGGGGGGGGGGGGGGGGGGTATTGAAGCATTAGTAAAACCACCAAATCTGTGCCTCTTCGATGCCAAGCATCAGATTCAGACGAAGCCTGCCCATGAAAACTCCCATGACTGGATGAAACCGATCAGGAATGAAGACTATTTCCCTGATATCCTTAAGCACAGAGAGGAACCCGTCAAAACAATAAATGAAGTCCAATACTACAACCAGGACCAAGGTTAAACTCTAGGAAACCTCCGAAATATTTCACCTTGAACTGAATGAACATTTTGCATTGAATTACATGCTGGGTGGTTTGGTAACCAACCTTCCAGTTGGATTCTGTCGAAATATTTCCATTTAAGGTCTGGATAGATTTCTACCACATTTTTGAGAAACAACTGAAGAAGAGGGGTGGGGGGGGGGGGGTATTTGGGGTTAGAATGGTTTCAAGTTCAAGTCTTCAGTCAGGAGCTTCCGTGTGAACAGAACAGTTCTCAGTCCCCAGCCTCTCCTGGCCTCTATGTTCCCTCTCCCAGCCTCCTGGCCTCTTCTTCCCTGCTCCCAGCCTCTCTCAGCCTCTGTTCCCAGCCTCTCAGGTATGTAACCTGTGTGTTCTCACCACAGTGGACAGAGCCTCAGGTGAGGATAAAAGTGATAGATGGTCGGCTAAACGACTGGTTGTCTATCTGCTATTGGTTGTCATAGAGCGCACACACCTATCTCTCTGTGCATACCGGTCTTCTCCTGTACGTGCATTTTTGGTCAAGTTCACTCAGGTACCTTGAAGTAACGTTCTGATGTTCCTCTGTCTGTTACCCTCTGGAGGCTGGAGCTCAGGATCCTTCAGTTATTCTCCGGTCAAACAGAAGAGGAATCGGGTTGAATTAATAAATTAATCAAATCAAGGCACAAATTCACAGATCGTTCCGAAAGTGTGTCGTCCCCCTCGCTATTGGATGCGATTGTGAACTTCCTGTAAGTACAGATGTCATATCCTGGGACTGTCTTTGGGCAGTCGTTTGAGAAACGATCAAAGCTCTAAAACAGGAGGGGGGGGGGTGGGGGGCAGGAAGAACAGAGCACATTAAGGAAGATGACTTTGCCAGATATCCAAACGGCCTGTTCCAGCTCTGCTCTGCGCTCTCTGTGGGAAGCTCTTATTTACACCCACAGGGCCGGAGATCCATCGCCATTGGACACGACTCTGGAACGCGTCGGCTTTCGCGTTCCCGTCAACGTTTTCCACCTTGAACAGACCGTGGTTGATCTCTTAACGTGTGCGACAACCACCTTGAACATCGTATGCACGGCCACCGGCTGTCTTAAAGCACGGAAATAATACCAAGTAAAGCAAAAAAAAGCTTAACGGAATTGTTCCCCTTAAGTGGATCGTGGAACGTTTGGGGTGACAGATGTAACGAGCGGGGAAGTGTATGAAGAAGACAAACATGGAGGACGGTCTTTACGACTCACATCACAAAGTTAACTTTCCATCACCTCCCTCATAAAATGTTTTTTTTTTTTTTTTTTAAACAATCAAATCAAGTTAATTCACTTGTTTATGACTTGGAGTCAAGCCCAGTTTAAGCCAGTCCAGGTGTATTTTAAATACTTCAACCAATGTCCTTTACCCAAAGTAGTAAGTCTGACTCTTATTGTCCTCAGATCAGACGAGGATATGTCTGGATGGCTTGTGATACCTTAAACCCAACAAATCCAGAACACTCATAAGTTAGTGTAGAAACTCATAACCATTTCAAGTGCTTTTTCAGCAGTGTCAACTAAATACTTTAAACTAAATATTCTATTCATAGTTTCCTTTCAAATGATTTTCCCTCTGAGAGATCGAAGTCCTGAGTTTCATGTAATCAGTTTTATGTAAACCCTCTTAATGGGTTTGGCAGTGTAACTAAGAGCAGTGTGTCCCCTGTGCTCCTATTATAGACCCATCCCCATTCATACTCATTAGTCCTGTGTCATTCATTAGCTGGGCTCATCAGCTTAGGGAGGAGTGGTGGCACAGGAGGCTGGATCACTGCATAATTCACCCCGATCAGACTGACTGTATGGCCTTGCAAGCCAATGAGCCTTCGGTAAAGGGGGCTGCTGTTTCTCCTCCTGTCCTCAATGCTGATGGGGATGGGGGCTGGGGGAGGGTGGGGGTCCGCACACACGCACATTTGTCTCATCAAAGCCCATCCACGCTCGAGAGATCTTTTGGCTGCATGCCCTCCAGCCTAAGTGATTGTCTATCGATTTGTTGAACTCTCAATCCACCTAATCTACTTACTTGCCCCGCCTCGCAATCCGCCCGGCGACAGAGGATATGATTGGAACAGGCGAAAGTCTTCTCTGAAGGTGACCTGCTGTGCTGTAAGCAGCCAGAGGACCTGCTGGTCCCTCAGGGGCCCCTCAAGGGCCCCTCTTAACTGTTCAGCCTCGGACATGACGACTGCAGACGTCCTTCATGTGTGTTCCTCCATCCTTCCCTTTAAAGGGAAAACCGTCCAAACTCGTCCAGACTGGAAGCGTGAGAGAGAGAGAGAGGGTGCCGTTGTCACCCAAACAAGGCTTTGATCCTCCCACCAACAGCCCAATCTGGGCCTTGGCTGTGGGAGAGGGCGGCGGGGCATCATCCAGGAGGGGACCTGAACAGACCCGGAGCAGATAGCAGGTGCTTGGAACCGTGTCCTCCCCCCCCCCCAAGCCCTCAAACCCAGGCCTGCATTCCAGTCTGTCAGCCCCCCCTGGGTTCACACGTGCATCATCTCCAGTCACACCAGCCCAGAGCGGCACGAACCCAAGGCCTGCTTCTCTCCCGTGAAAACAGTGTCCGGAACACTCCGGCCACTCACAGACGACACCGGGAGGTTCACGCAAGCTTCGATTGGAGGGCGATAAATCTCGGAGGAGCGATTTTGGGGGTGGTGGGGTAGGGGGTGGGGGTTGTCATCGTGTTAATCCTCACACCCCCGCAGTGGGCAAAGGGTCAGGCAAACAGCCAGGAGGAACACTGGGGGGGGGGGGGGGGGGGGAGGGGGAGAGAGAGGGGGAGAGAGAGGGGGAGAGGGGGGACATCAGAGACCTGATGAGTGCTGTTATCACGGCTCCAGGTCAGACAGCAGTGTCCTCAGCCCAGCCTAGCTCAGCACAGACTCACTCAGATTGGCCTAGCCTAGTTTAGTGCAGACTAGCCCAAACAAACCCATATTAGCCTGCTCTAGCCTAGCCTACCTTAGTTTATTTGAGCCTAGCCCAAACAAACCCAGATTAGCCTGTACGCCGAGCCTAGCCTACTTTAGCCTACCTTAGTTTATTTTAGCCTAGCCTACCTAAGTTTATTTTAGCCTAGCCTACCTTAGTTTATCTTAGCCTAGCCTACCTTAGTTTATTTTAGCCTAGCCCAAACAAACCCAGATTAGCCTGTATGCCTAGCCTAGCCTACTTTAGTTTATTTTATCCTAGCCCAAACTAACCCAGATTAGCCTGTATGCCTAGTTTGGCCTACCTTAGTTTATTTTAGCCTAGCCCAAACAAACCCAGATTAGCCTGTATGCCTAGCCTAGCCTACCTTAGTTTATTTTAGCCTAGCCCAAACAAACCCAGATTAGCCTGTATGCCTAGCCTAGCCTACTTTAGTTTATTTTAGCCTAGCCCAAACAAACCCAGATTAGCCTGTATACCTAGCCTAGCCTACCTTAGTTTATTTTAGCCTAGCCCAAACAAACCCAGATTAGCCTGTACACCTAGCCCAGCAGATGGCCAGCATCAGGCTGCATCTCAGAGCAGGCAGCCAGTCCAGCTCTGGATGTACCAGAGTGTTCATCTAGCATCAACCACCGAAATATCTTCCAGGATATTCTGATGCCGTCCAGGGTTCCCCCCTCCAAGCTAACAGTGGTGCGTGTACACGGGTTTGTGCGTATGTGTGTCGATTGAAGTGGGAAGCACTTTGATATCCTAAAATCTTGGAATGCTGTTCGCGTCCAGTATGCGTTATTAGAAAGTCTAGTGAGTGTGTGTGGCTGATAAGGTTCATCTCCTGGCTTCTCTCACTGACGGTACCCGAGGAGAGAGCGCTGTCCCTGGGTGTGGAGGTGTAATCTGCTCCTCCCCTCCACACGTCTTATCAGCAGCTGCTGCTCACATCTCCCACCTCTACATCTATCTAATGCACTGGCCAATCACATCAACACATGTTCCGCTTCACACACATGGCTCACGTCAGGGAGGCTAATATTATCCGCAGGACAGCATTACAGACAGACAGACAGACGGTCGGACAGACTGGGTTTATTTGAAACACCAGAATGTTTCAAAGCACTGCGTTTAGAGATCTGCCCTGGGCCCTGGGACAGTACGGGCGATCTGGGAAACAACTCGCTGACGGCTTCGAGAAAAATGGAGAGAGGGAGGGAGACTGTTAGAGAGGGAGAGAGGGAGACTGTTAGAGAGGGAGAGAGGGAGACTGTTAGAGAGGGAGAGAGGGAGACTGTTAGAGAGGGAGGGAGACTGTTAAAGAGAGAGGGAGACTGTTAGGGAGAGAGGGAGGGAGGGAGACTGTTAGGGAGAGAGTGAGGGAGGGAGACTGTTAGGGAGGGAGTGAAGGAGGGAGACTGTTAGAGAGAGAGGGAGGGAGACTGTTAGGGAGGGAGGGAGAGAGGGAGGGAAGGAGGGAGACTGTTAGAGAGGGAGGGAGGGAGACTGTTAGGGAGGGAGGGAGGGAGGGAGAGAGGGAGAGAGGGAGGGAGACTGTTAGGGAGGGAGGGAGGGAGACAGGGAGGGAGGGAAGGAGGGAGACTGTTAGGGAGGGAGGGAGACTGTTAGAGAGGGAGGGAGGGAGAGAGAGAGAGAGAGAGAGAGGGAGGGAGACTGTTAGGGAGGGAGGGAGGGAGACTGTTAGGGAGGGAGGGAGGGAGGGAGACTGTTAGGGAGGGAGGGAGAGAGGGAGGGAAGGAGGGAGACTGTTAGGGAGGGAGGGAGACTGTTAGGGAGGGAGGGAGGGAAGGAGGGAGACTGTTAGAGAGAGAGGGAGGGAGGGAGACTGTTAGAGAGAGTGTTAGAGTGAGAGAGACAGAGGGAGAGCGGTGGACGGAGAGGGAGAGAGAGAGTGTAAAAACAGCGAAGGTGTGCAGGACTAATGACATGCCACGATGACATGAACAAGTTGATAGTTAACTACTCCTATTACATGACACACAGGCCGGGATTGTCTTGAGTAACTGTGATTGTTATGTTCCAGTGAACCACACATCCCATCGATAACAAGAGACTCACGCAGACGATATGTTCCCCCTCATGATAAAGTTCAGCTCCACACCGTCCATATATGGCGTTCTGAAAAGAATATATACCAAATAAAAAGGAATGCCATTTATTTCAGAATTGTGCGTCACCTCTTCTCTGTTGTGGCTGAAGAGAGAACGGCATGTAAACAACCGTGTGTGTGTGTGTGTGTGTGTGTGTGTGTGTGAGAGAGAGTCTTGTGTCTAGTCATATCTGTGTACATCCACAGTTTCTCGGTTTGTGTGTCATCTAAACAGCTAACTCGATGCTTGTGGTTAGCGAGAGGCTGCTTAATTCATCTCCCTGGACCCTCTCACCTCTCTACCCCCCCCTCTCTCTCTCTCTCTGTTGGAAGAGCTTCGCTCCTTCTCCTCCTACAGGGACCACAGTGTCCAGTGCTCTAATGTAATCACAGTCTCATGCAGCCCAGGCCGAGATGGGCCCAACGCCAAACACACAGGTATTCTAAACTGGTTACATTCGACCAAACAGGCCGTCCATCTCAATCTGTAATTGGAGGCCCTGTTTTGACTGTGTGAGTGTGTGTGTGTGTTTGTGTGTGTGTGTGTGATTCCGTCAGGAGGCTTGATCATGTGTGTTTGGAAGGTTTTACCCAGGAGGCTTGAAACCTTTCCAAGTGAGAGAGAGAGAGGAGGCGAGCAGGGTAAAGGGGCAGGTTGAGGACTGATGCATGCAGGTGATCTCTTCTGATCCTTTCTAGAAAGATTCCCTGCAGAACTGGGGCCAGGTCTTGGTGTCGTGTCCCGTCTCCCGGTCCCCCCGCCCGCCCGCCCCCCCCCCCCCCCCCCGCCTGCCCCCCAGGGGTGAGAATAAACTCTTCAGAGGAGGGGGCCCCCTGGAGAGGCGCCAGCCTGGCCCCCCTCTCAGGAAGTGAATGGATGGTGTTGTTCTCTGGTGAGAAGCGCTCTTCCTTGGTCTCCTGCCATGAGGCTGCCGAGACCCGCTGGGGCTCTCCAGGAACTAAGTGGAGGACCGAGGCAGGCTGGAGGATCGCTTTTCAGGGCCAGGCTGAGTGGAGAGGAGAGCCAGGCTGAGGGGAGAGGAGAGCCAGGCTGAGGGGAGAGGAGAGCCAGGCTGAGGGGAGAGGAGAGCCAGGCTGAGGGGAGAGGAGAGCCAGGCTGAGGGGAGAGGAGAGCCAGGCTGAGGGGAGAGGAGAGCCAGGCTGAGGGGAGAGGAGAGCCAGGCTGAGGGGAGAGGAGAGCCAGGCTGAGGGGAGAGGAGAGCCAGGGTGAGGGGCTGTTAGCTGCCTACAGGCCTGGGTTTGTGGGTGTGGAGGGAGGGAGGGAGGAGCTCCTCTCTTGGCAGTGTGGCTGTGGAAGAAGAAGGACGACACAAGGGCATTCTGAGAGTGAGCTGGTCAAGTCAGAATCTTTAGACTTCCTGTTCCTGCACCCTACATTCTGAGCGTGATAATCTCCGACCTTGTATCTAGTATATAAACAGCTTAACTAGTGACTTTATTCTGAATAACGGCACGTTGTTTGAAAGGAATTTTATCAAGTGAAATTTGTATTAATCTTTATTTTTCTGGCAGCCAAAAATGAACAAGGTCGTAACTGTTGTTTTTGCGTGTGAATTTGACAGGGAGGCAGTTTTTCACAGCGTGTCAGGGGGGAGGGGGTGTAAAAGATGACATCACACCAGGTCTCTTTTGAAGCTGATCTTTTTATTGTCCTAATGTACGTACGTTTAAACAGGAAGGGCCCATATTTCACTGCATTTCTGTTTTGACTAGGCTAAATTTCATCGCATGCAGTGAAATAAATGCAAGACAAGTGACACAACGCAATAAATTAGCATATAATTTACAATTAAGGAAAATTAGTAACAGTGTACGAACATTAATACTGAATATAAAATATACGCATTGACTAATCACATGATGTTTGTCATTCCTCTTGCATGGTAGGTACAGGGTTAGCAATCTGACATTCAAAAACGAGCAGGTTCACAGCGAGAAGGTACCAGTTCTGTTGGGTATGTTTGTAACTCGAGGTTCGAGTCTAGAGGCCTTTGAAGACCAGAACACCTCCATCCATCAGGATTTTGACCTTTGAAACATGAAGCTCGGCACTTAAGTGTCAATAATGGTTTGGAAAGCTCCATCGAACGTTCCTCTCTGTCCTTCTTTTTTCCCTCAGACGTTCCGCTTCAAAGGTTTGACTGACACCAGATGCAGGAGACTCGGGTTCATCACTGTGTTTTTTTCTGAAGGTGGCTACGCTAATGGTAGCAGCAGCAAAAGAAATGAAGGGTCTTGGAGGTTTAGCAGTTTGAGGGGGGGGGAGTGGGGGGTGGGGGTGGGTTCTGCCCCCGTCCACAGCCCCCCTCCCCCCCCCCCCCCCCCCCCTCTCTCTACGTCTACGCAGTCCCAGAGCCACAGCGTCCGTGTCTGTGAAGAGGGTGGGGAGGGGGGGTGGGGGTGGCGGGGGGGGGGGGGGGGGGTTGGTTCAACCAGGGATCGCCGGCCATGTCGCTCTGGGCCATCTGTCCCCCACCCTGCCCCCCCACCCTGCTCCCCCCACCCCGCCCCCCTGTGAGGCCCCCCCCACATACCCACTGAACTAAATCGATGCAAAAATTCCCAGTGTGAGGTAAGAAGAAAAACGACACAGTAACACGGCCCGCATGAACCAAACACAGATACGGAGCTGTTTCATATCGCTGAGCGGTCAGGTGACGAGTGGCTGCTGACCGGATTGAATGGGATTGGGCCGGTTTGGACCGGTTTGGAGAAGCACCCACTTGATAGCACCAGGAGCCTGGGAAGACTCTTCAGAAACAGGAAGTACTCGGGAGGCTCACAAACATCCCTTGGAGTTGAAAACAAAACAACAACAAAACAACAACAAAAGACATAAAAGAAGCCCGATGTTGAGAGGGGCTGACTGCTGAGTCTGTGGAGGGGGGGGGGGGGGGGGGAGGAGAGGGGGAGGGCAGGAGGTAATACTGTCTGTAGTCTGGGAACATGTTCACCCCAGTGTGTGTGTGTGTGTGTGTGTGTGTGTGAGAACCACCTGGACTTGGGAGAGTCCAGACTCAGAGTGTCTCATCCCACACGCTATCACAGATTTATCTGAATGTTCTACAACCGTTCTCATTTTTATGAGTAAAAAAAAAAAAAAATACAATCTCATCCAAGATGCAGGTCCTTCAAAATCTTTCCTTCAATACCAAACAGCGGTGGTGCCCGGCCCGGCCCACTGGTGTACCCCAGGCTTGCAGCACTCATCCTGGGGTGTGTCTCGTCGATCCTGGGCTCTGCTGCCGGCTCCAGGCTCCGGCTCCAGGCTCTCTCAGGACAGAGGAAGGAGGCACTGCTTGGCTTCTCGAAGTTTACAGAAGAAAACAGGACAAAGGACACAGGAAGACAAACAGAGAGATCCAGACCTGGAGTCTTGAGTGTCTTTGTCTCCTTCCAGCTCACTGGATCTGAGACCTGGTCTGTCGGATCCAAACAGGAAGCGCATCACGAGGACAGGAAGTGTGACATTAACGCTAACCTCTCTTCGACAGTGGGGGTAAATATACCGCTCCGACACAAAACGATAGGAGAACAAATATGTTGATTATGTCTCGTCTTGAGTTGTACAATAAATATACAGTACATGTATGGGACTAGTTGTACCTGGCGGGGGGGGGGGGGGGGGGGGGGGGGGGGGGGGGGCGAGGGGGAAGGGGGGCAGCCAAAGTGCGTCTGCCCATTTAGCACCATCACAGTCTTAAAGCAGGAACCCAACACAGATCGTTCCTCAACCCCCAGTCCTCCCCTCCCCCCAGTCCCTCCCCCCCCAGCCCCTCCCCCCCCAGCCCCTCCCCCCCTCCCCCTCAAGGTCCATCCTCCGTGTGTGAGTGTGTCCAGCACTTTGGATTGAAGAAAAAAACAAAAACGACGACAAACGGATGACAATAAAGGATAACAATAATATCAACAATTATTATTATAATAAAAAATAACATTACTAACAAATGATCCTCTAAGTTTCCACTTCACAGAAGTGAACATAAAAACGGGTCTGTGTCAGCGTGCGGGCTGAGCAGTGGTTTGGTTTCCAAGGTGATAGGGGGGGGGGGGGGGGGGGGACCAGGTATGGAGGGGGA
Source organism: Protosalanx chinensis (assembly GCA_030340685.1). NCBI lineage: Eukaryota > Metazoa > Chordata > Actinopteri > Osmeriformes > Salangidae > Protosalanx > Protosalanx chinensis. Next base: position 2,688,462 of record CM059339.1, on the reverse strand, counting down.
GGGGGCCCCTCCACCCTTTTCATCTTGTCTGTCTCCTCCGCTGTGCCGTCCCTGGCCTCCCTCCCTCTCTCCCTCCCTCCCTCCCTCCCTCTCTGGTAGGTCAGTGTCCTTGGCACGTCTTGCAGCACATCTGCCTGAAATAAGCACGGCTGCAGAACTTGAACTTCAGCACCAGCGGGCAGTACGCCACCTTGTTTACGTCTTTGCATTCTGTGGAGAGAGAGAGAGAGGGGGAGAGAGGCAGAGAGAGGGAGGGAGGGAGAGAGAGAGGGAGAGAGAGAGGGAGAGAGAGAGAGAGAGAGGGAGAGAGAGGGAGGGAGAGGGAGAGAGAGGGAGAGAGAGAGGGAGAGAGAGAGAGAGGGAGAGAGAGGGAGGGAGAGGGAGGGAGAGGGAGAGAGGGAGAGAGAGAGAGGGAGAGAGAGAGAGGGAGTGAGAACAGAAATATACCAGTGAAATGGAGGATTACACAGCCAAGGTGGAGGGGGTTGGGGGGGGGTAGCAGGCCCTGATAGCGCTTTGTAGTTGTGTTTATGGCCTGAAAGAACACCTTTAATATGAACGTTGCACAGAGTGTGAGACGCTCCAATGTTCTCTTGTCTGACAATAAGTACTCGCTGTAAATCTGTCCCCATGTTAATGGTGCGTCCCTGGTGATGGATGGGCGTACCTGCAGTAACGTATTACCATGGCCGCCTCATATTTACGCAAAGGAGGGAAGACACGCTCTCCGGCCGATAATGGCCGAAGTCGTTTACCGGTTCGTCAGAAACACCAGCATTTTTTTTTGGGGGGGGGGGGGGAGAGAGAAGAGAACAGAAAACACCTGTTCTGTCTGTCTCTCCGTCGTAAATCCCCTCATCCCCTCCACCTTTCATCTCTTAGGCCCCTCGTCCATCTTTGTTTTCCGCGCGACCGTTCGACTTGCCGCCAGTTGTTGTTCTGGTCAGAGACAGTCTCTGTCTCCTCCAGACCGCAGACCGCCACGGGAACCATCTGCAGTCCCTCCAGAGCCCCACGTCAACCGCAACCTTAATCCAGGTGATGCATCACTGTCGTCCGATGACATCACCGGCCTGCCTGGCAACCTACGCGAGTGCCTTCTTCCCTTCAGCCAATCGGACGTCCCGCGCCCTTCCCTCCGCCGTGCCTGACCTCCGACCCTAACGCCGCTTTGCGTTCGGGGGTCGTCCCTCGCGCCTGCGTACGTCCTCACCGGAGCTCGTTAACGTTATCTAGGTTCGGGAGACCTGAACTGGAGGTTTCAGTATCTTGTCAGATCTCAGAGGAAGGTCTGACTTTAAGCAGCCCAGCTAAAGGTCATAGAGCTCATGCACGTCTTCTCCTGAAGGATCATGTGATCGCAGGAGCACCTCATCGCTCTGCTGATGAGAGCAGAGCTGGGCAGAGAGGCAGCGTCTCTCTCAAATCGTCACGGTGATCACCACGACAACACTGGTGAGACAAGGACCGCGAACAAGACAGAACCTGGCCTGGCTCAACATCTGGGCACCCTGCCATTCCTGCAGCACTTACACACACACACTCACACTGTCATCCACATGCCCTACCACAGCTAGACTCTCTTCCCTGGTTTGAGGTTCGGCCTGTGGGTTGAACAGGGACGTTGCCTCACCATCTCTCCTCTGGGGACAATTAGCCTCTCAGCTAATCCTCTCAGCTAATCCTGGGATTCTCCAGCACACTGCTCAGCTTTTCCAAGCCTGATCAGAGGCTCCTTCTCTGGGCATCAGAGCCGACATCCATCATGAGGAGTGGATGAGTCAAGCCTTCGGGTCCTGACCAGGAGCCAGGCCGCTGTGGGAGGATGAATGGATCTGGGCTCGCTAGGCGTGTGTGTGTGTGTGTGTGTGTGCGTGTGTGTCATCCTCAACGTGTTTAGGTCACGGTGAAGAAGCTGGAAGTGACATTGAGGCAGTTTATGACCTTCTTCAATGGAGTCCTTGTGCGAAAGTGATCTCTGGTTAGGATTCAGTGTTTACACAGCGCAGCATCTGTTACTGAGCTCCTTGATGACTGTAGCCATGTCTGTTTATTGTAGCAGTCACAGCTGAGACGCCTCCTTGCAACATGGGGCTGATGGGAATTCGAACCCTCAGCCCTCAGTCACAGACACCACACTGCTGCTGGGCTGTCTTTAGGCCTTATTACAATGTGATGGCAGGCTAAGAGAAACGGGTAAGTGTGTGTGTGTGTGTGTGTGTGTGTGTGTGAGTGTGTGTGTGTGTGTATGTGTGTGTGAGTGTGTGTATGTTTTATGTGTGTGTATGTGTGTGTTATGTGTTTGTATGTGTGTGTGCTGTGTGTATATGTGAGTGTGTGTGTGTGTGCGTGCTGTGTGTATGTGTGAGTGTGTGTGTACGTGTGAGTGTGTGTGTGCGTGTGTGTTATGTGTGTGTATGTGATACGTGTGTGTGTGTATGTGTGTGTTATGTGCGTGTATGTGTGTGTGTGTGTTATGCGCGTGTATGTGTGTGTGCGCACACACTCACCGTCTCCGTTGATGATGGGCGTGGCGTCACACTTGCTGTCACACTGCTGCATGCTGGAGGGTCTGAGGGCCTCAGGGCAGTCACTGGACTGCTGCCCCGTGTAGGACAGACACTGGACCAGCCTGACCTGCTGCCCCAGCCCACACTGAGCGGAGCACTGACGCACACACACGCACACACACACACACACACTGGGGTCAACACTGAGAAACTGAGAAGAATGCACTCTCACGTCGGTACACACTCGCACACTCGTCATCGACCCTGTGTTGAACTCTGGGACACGCACATTTAGCAGACCCTCTTATCACTGACTTACAGTAAGTACAGGGACATCCTCCCCCCCCCCCGCCCGCCCCCCGAGGACAGAAGGGTGAAGCGCCTTGCCCAAGGACACGACGTCAGGTTGGCACAGCCGGGGGAATCGAACCTGCTGGAGTGGTTGGTGGTGACGCTGCTTTCCTGTGTGTCCTGCTGTCCAAATGCTCTAATCCAGCTGAGCCCTTCTGACTAATCGCACCACACAGAACACTGCTGATCCAATCAGAACAGAAGACCCCCCCCTTCCCCCCTCTCTCCTCCTCCTCCCCCCTCTCCTCCTTCCCCCCTCTTCTCTTAACCCAGTGCTTCTCAAATAGGGGGGGGCGAGCAGGCGATCTGAAGTACTGTAAACCCGCAAGAGACAACATGACAAAGTTTAAAAAGTTAGCATCATATAAAGTAGCGTACCACATTGCTTGGTAATTGATTTACAAATATATCCGCACAAATTGTTCTATTCATTTTAGTTTTGTATGTTAGTGTTATACATTGTGCTCCTGAGTTAACGTTGCTGAACTGAACTTGAAGTTGTAATCATTTATTGATTTGATCTATTATTATTTATGTTTCACTATCAAATGGTGCAATAAGTTGGTAAAAATTTGTAACCGTTTAAACAAGGATGTTAATAAAGTTATTCTTTGTTGTAAGTTGAACTATATATATTTTTTTTCTTTTTTATATTCATTAATGTTAATAAGGATAAGATGTTATGCCGAGCTTTGGTAGTAGCCTTGAATTAGCTCAGTGAGGTGAGATGATGTCTCTTAAATATAATGTTGGGAGTTGGAATCCCCGCTATACACATGTAACATTTTAAAGCACTTGTTGGAATGGGCACTTCAAAAACACCCAGAGAACCAGTTAGTGATATGCTGGAATTAGCTCAGTGACGTGAGATGATGTCTTTTAAATATAACATTGGGAGTTCGAATCCCAGCTGATCACAGGTAATATTTTAAAGTACTTGATGGAATGGGCACTTCAAAAACGCCCGGAGAACCCTTTAGCGATAGCCTGGTATTAGCTCAGTGAGAGGAGATGATGCTTCTTAAATTAATTGTTGGAAGTTCGAATCCCAGCTGTACACTAGTAATGTTTTAAAGCACTTGTTGGAATGGGTACTTAAAAAACACCCGGAGAACCAGTTAGTGATAGCCTGTAATTAGCTCAGTGAGTTGAGATGATGTCTTTTAAATATAACATTGGGAGTTCGAATCCCAGCAGTGCAAATGTAATATTTTAAAGTACTGGATGGAATGGGCACTTCAAAAACGCCCGGAGAACCCTTTAGCGATAGCCTGGCATTAGCTCAGTGAGATGAGATGATGCCTCTTAAATTAATTGTTGGGAGTTCGAATCCCAGCTGTACACTAGTAATGTTTTAAAGCACTTGTTGGAATGGATACTTCAAAAACGCCCGGAGAACCAGTTAGAGATAGCCTGTAATTAGCTCAGTGAGTTGAGATGATGCCTCTTAAATGTTACTTTGGGAGTTCGAACCCCAGCAGTGCACATGTAATATTTTAAAGCACTTGTTGGAATGGGCACTTCAAAAACGCCCGGAGAAAAGGTCTAGTACCGCCGAGATTCCGTGGCCTAGTGGGTTTGCCGGTCGTGAACGATGAAGAGTCAGGTAGACTAACGTCACTGGCGGGCTCGGAGTGCCAACTGCGGCCGGGGTTCGAATCCCAGGCACGGATGATCGGAGTCCCTGGAGAGCCCAGGGTCAGGGGGGGCCGTGTCCTCCCTGAAAACTTGCCATCTAGTATGGTGGGGGTTATGTAACAAAGGGAGATGAGCAGCTATACTTTTAGACACAATTTTAGAAGCTTGTAATGTAAGACAGTAGTTACCTTTACCTTATTACATTTGCATAAATATATTTTTAAAAGGTTATTTGTTCCACACCTTGGAAAATTGGTCCAAGGAGGATATGGGGGGGAGGTGGGGGTGGGGGGGGGGGGGAGTGTGTTGGATGGGGGTGGGCATCTCATCAGTGGTCATCTAGACTGTTTGAGACACTGCAGTGTCAGGCATTTACCACTTGTGCTGGGTTGCCACCAAACAATTATTATGTATTATTATTATTATTATTATGTATTGCTGATAGATTAAGTTAAATGAAGTGGTTTGAGTGGGATTTGAACAAAGGTTACAAAGTTTGGTCTCACATGTATTTACCCACTGAGCCACAGAGGATTCTCCTAACTCTTCCCACCACTCTGTTAGACAACCTTTGTATTGCTGATAGATGAAGTTAAATTAATTGGTTTGAGTGGGATTCGAACAAAGGTTACCAGGTTTGGTCTTATACACATCTACCCACTGAGCCACAGAGGACACTCTTATTTGAATAAACTAACTGTGATTTGACACATATATATTGGTTAAATAATTCAACAGTTGATGTGAGCAAGACTTGAACCTCAAATGCTTAAACAGCTTTCAAACTTAGTGACACCATGCTTACCCACTGAGCCACAGAGGGATACAGTATCTGCGGCGCACTTTATCACAATGCACTTGAAATCTTTTCTGTTACTGACAAAAAAATACATGTTAATTAAGTTATCCTTTGTTGTAAGTAGATCTATATCTATGTTTTCTTTAACATGAATACGAATACAGTGTTATGCAGAGGTGTACTTAAACAATTTTATAGACAAATTATACTATTTATAGTCGCGGCGGAGAGCGTGAAATCTTTTCTTCTTCTTAGGGGGCTGAACTGCCTTAACCAATGAAGATCTGGGTGAGAGAGCGATCTGTGGCCCAGATTCAGACGGTCAGGTAAGAGTTACCAGGTCAAGCGTTGCTAGGCGAAAAGGCAAATCTGTAGCTTTACTGTGTGTGCGAGCATGTGTGTGTGTGTGTGTGTGTGCGCGTTGACCCCGGTTTAACCCCGAGGAATGTCATTGTAATTCTTTAATGTCAGTCTGACTAATATCAGCTGGTCTACATTAGAGCGTGGCTGACTGACAGTTTACATTAGAGCAGGCAGTAAACTGCATCAGATCAGCCCACAACACAAGTCCTGTGTCCTGAGACAAGCACAGCACACACTCTCTCTGTGTGTGTGTCTCTTTGTGTGGGTGTATCTGTGTGTGTGTATGTGTGTATGTGTGTGTGTGTGTATCTGTTTCTGTGTGTGTGTGTGTATCTGTGTGTGTATCTGTGTGTGTGTGTGTATCTGTGTGTGTGTATCTGTGTGTGTATCTGTGTGTGTGTGTGTATCTGTGTGTGTGTATCTGTGTGTGTGTGTATCTGTGTGTGGGTGTGTATCAGTGTGTGTGTATCTGTGTGTGTGTGTATCTGTGTGTGTGTCTGTGTGTGTGTGCTGGCCCCAATGACCACTAGGCTACCTGGCTTACCATCACCTTCAATGACCCTCAGTAAAAGCCTGAGCTGGCCTGCATGTCATCCCTTGCTAATTACAGAGTCTTTATGAGGGCCCACAGCGGCCCCACGGACAGGAGACGTCAGTGGAGGGTCTTAAGTGGGATTAGGACCAGCGACCTGGTGGCCTGTTCCACCGCGATCTGGCTACCTTGCAACAATCTCCCCTTTCTGCAGCTCTCACAGGCTGGGAGGGGGGAGGCTGTAATTACAGAGAGGAAGGGAGGGAAAGAGAGGGAGGGAGAGAGAGAGAGGGAGGGAGAGGGAGGTAGGGAGGGAGGGAGAGAGAGAGAGAGAGAGAGAGAGAGAGGGAGGGAGGGAGGGAGGGAGAGAGAGGGAGGGAGGGAAAGAGAGAGAGGAAGGGAAAGAGAGGGAGGAAGGGAAAGAGAGGGAGGAAGGGAAAGAGAGGGAGGAAGGGAAAGAGAGGGAGGAAGGGAAAGAGAGGGAGGAAGGGAAAGAGAGGGAGGAAGGGAAAGAGAGGGAGGAAGGGAAAGAGAGGGAGGGATGGAGGGAGGGAGGGAGAGGATACGCACATCTCTCCCTCTCAGGCGCATGAGAACACTCAAAGCAGACTCCAGCTGTGTTTTTACGAGGGCCTGACCTTGGTGGGGTGACCTTGGTGGTCAGCACTGGGGTTATCACCTCAGTTTGGCTGGCTTACGAGGGCTGTGATGGAAGGGACTGAAGTCTAGCTCTGCATGTTGACGTTTAGGAGGGGGAACAAGCACACCCGAGGTCCTCGAGGGGAAAAGAAGCCAAGACCCCACCCTGACCCCTGACCTTTGACCTCCACATCCCAGATCTGGGTGTTGACCCTAACTGATAGCAGATCATTAAACCATCCAAGCCTGTTCTGACACACACACACACACACACACCTCCATCTTAGATCCCAGTACGAGAGAGCTCAAAACCAAACACATTCGATTTATTTCTGCCATCTGTCTGGTTCTGAGCTCTGTATTGTGAGCAGGACAGGTAGGAACCTTTCTCACCTGTCCCCATTCTCCGGGGATCCACCTGGGTGGCGGACAGCGGCCCAGGCTGCAGCGGATGCGGACCGGGGGCTTGTTGTGGCTGGGACAGTGGGCGGGGGGGAAGGTCTTGGTCAGGTCGTTGCTCTTGCACAGGATGTTGCGATGCTTGAACCCGGGACCACACTTAGGCGTGCACTGAGGAGACAGGAAGGAGGAAGTGAGGTCACCTCAGAGGGTCCGGACAAAAATAAACAACAGGCCCTTGCAGACGACCCTGGGGGCCTAGAACCAGCCCCCTTTCTCACCTCCGACCAATCCAAAGTGACCCACTGCGGGGGGCAGGACTGGTTGTTACAGGACTCGCGTTCGATTGGACGGTGCGTGAGGCAGTGGCTGTCCTCCAGGGTCTCCTCCTCGGAGGGGCCCATGCGGCGGACGCAGAGCACCGTGCGAGTCCGCATTCCCCCATCACAAGTCCTGCCGCAGTCCGACCAGTCCCCGATGAACCACCTGCACACACACACACACACAGACACACCCCTTTACATTTAGTCATATATCCAGAGGCGACTTACAGCAAGTACAGGGACATTCCTCCCTGAGGAAAGTAGGGTGAAGTGCCTTGCCCAAGGACACCACGTCACCTGGCACGGCTGGGAATCGAACCGAACAACGTTCTGATTACCCGCCCCGATTCCCTTAACCGCTCAGCCACCTGACGTCCCTGAGGCCTAATCCCCGTAAAATCGCACTTCTTTAATGCGGCGTCGTATAAAACGAGAGTCTGTTGCAACACAACAGTCTGACAAACATCTACCCCCCACCCCCCACCCCCCCTTTCCAGATCCACCTCACATCGTTAACCGGAATGAACGCAGAACTGACACCGTCCTCTGACAGCTGCCTTGGCTCTCGCTGCTGGCTCTTCTAAAACGATAGTGTTTACACGGTCTCCTTGATACGGCGGATTGCTGCAACGAAGACGACGTTTGCGCTCCCAAAACCGCACTGAACGCGTCACGCTGGGAGAGCGCGGAACGTTCTGGAAGGATCGGGAAGCCGCACGTGCGTGGGGGGGGGCTGTCTGGCCTGACGTCACAGAGGACAATAGAGGGGGTTTACTGGATGTTAGTGGAACAGGAGTGTATATACAACTGTCAGTCTACACCTGAGAATGAGACTCACAGGCAAGGTTGTGTAAACGGGCCCTGGAATGACTCAATTCAGACACTGAACTGTAACCACACACACTTGACACACACACACACACACACACCACTCAATAACTGGCAGCTGACAGAAGCCCATTGGCCAAACTGAAGTTCATTTCCGTTTTTTTGTTGTTTTTTTTGTGTGTGTTTTGTTTAGTTTGAGTCTCTCCGACAGAGCAGAGATGCAGAGCAGCTCTGGTCAACCTGCCCACTCATATTCCACACTTACCCGTGTGTGTGTGCGTGTGTGTAGGTGTGTGTGTGTGTGTGTAGGTGTGTGTGTGTTGTCCCTGGAGGGTCTGTAAAGTAAACCAGCCAATACAATTAAACACAGGTGGTCATTTTCAGAGTTCTTCAGCTTTTGGCACTAAACAAGCTTTGAAAATAGTTAACATGTGAAGTTATAAATCATTGCCGATTTATTTGAGCGTTTTCTTTAAAACATTCCTTCTTTCTTTTCTTTTTTTTCTTTTTAACTGAAAGGGCTCCTTGAAGGCACATGAATATCAGCAGTCGTTATCATCTTTATGTGAGTGGTTTCTTGTAAGAGTGAAGAGAGTCTGAAGCTGTGTGTTTTTTTCGAAGCTGGGGATCTTCCAGCCTGTCTCTCTCGTCTCTGGAGTTATCTGAGGACCTGAGGTCTCTCCTGGCTGGAGAGAGACTAACACGTCCTCCATGTCTCTGAGAGACATTCATGGACTCGTGGGTTCAAATCCGAGCAACGAGGGCTCTAGAAAGGGGATGTACTCTGTGTGTGTGTGTGTGTGTGGGTGTGTGTGTGTGGTCAGACATACTCCGGGGGGCAGGCTTCTGTGTTGCAGTCTCTCTGGGTCTCTGGTGGTTTGCTGTCTGGGTCGCAGTAGTTGTTCTGGACCACAGAGTTATCATCCAGACGCTTACACACCACCTCCTGTCTCTGGAAACCTGGAGAACACACACACACACACAGATTATTCATCTCCAAAAGGCTTTCTCCCTTTCTTACATGCATAAGCTGACTAGAGGCCTCATCTCTGCAGCCAATAGAACACCCTGATCTCTGCAGCCAATAGAACACTCTGATCTCTGCAGCCAATAGAACACTCTGATCTCTGCAGCCAATAGAACACCCTGATCTCTGCAGCCAATAGAACACTCTGATCTCTGCAGCCAATAGAACACCCTGATCTCTGCAGCCAATAGAACACTCTGATCTCTGCAGCCAATAGAACACTCTGATCTCTGCAGCCAATAGAACACTCTGATCTCTGCAGCCAATAGAACACTCTGATCTCTGCAGCCAATAGAACACTCTGATCTCTGCAGCCAATAGAACACCCTGATCTCTGCAGCCAATAGAACACTCTGATCTCTGCAGCCAATAGAACACTCTGATCTCTGCAGCCAATAGAACACTCTGATCTCTGCAGCCAATAGAACACTCTGATCTCTGCAGCCAATAGAACACCCTGATCTCTGCAGCCAATAGAACACTCTGATCTCTGCAGCCAATAGAACACTCTGATCTCTGCAGCCAATAGAACACTCTGATCTCTGCAGCCAATAGAACACTCTGATCTCTGCAGCCAATAGAACACCCTGATCTCTGCAGCCAATAGAACACCCTGATCTCTGCAGCCAATAGAACACTCTGATCTCTGCAGCCAATAGAACACCCTGATCTCTGCAGCCAATAGAACACTCTGATCTCTGCAGCCAATAGAACACTCTGATCTCTGCAGCCAATAGAACACTCTGATCTCTGCAGCCAATAGAACACCCTGATCTCTGCAGCCAATAGAACACTCTGATCTCTGCAGCCAATAGAACACTCTGATCTCTGCAGCCAATAGAACACTCTGATCTCTGCAGCCAATAGAACACTCTGATCTCTGCAGCCAATAGAACACTCTGATCTCTGCAGCCAATAGAACACCCTGATCTCTGCAGCCAATAGAACACTCTGATCTCTGCAGCCAATAGAACACTCTGATCTCTGCAGCCAATAGAACACTCTGATCTCTGCAGCCAATAGAACACTCTGATCTCTGGCTTCTTTATAGGATATCTTGGTGAACCACATTTACAGAACAGGACTTCTTTATTTTGGCTTATAACAGAGAGAGGGAGGGCTGTCACAACCCCCACTGTGTGTGTGTTAGTATGTGTGTGCGTGCGTATGTGCGAGCGTGTGTATGTGTGCGAGCATATGTGCATATGTGTGTGTATGTGTGTGTGAGCGTGTGTGTGTGTGTGTGTGAGCATATTCTACCAGTTAAACGTTCGGACATACACTCCCATTCAAATGAACGGGACAATGTGTCCAAACTCGCAGTGTGTGTGTGTGTGTGTGTGTGTGTCCATGTTGTCCCATCTGAGAGACGCTCTGTCAACAGTCTCCGGGGACATATCCAACACCGTCTGACTGATGTCACGATAACAGTGAGCGTGTTTGGGTATGTGTGACTGTGTGTGCACAACGTGTGTGTGTTCAGCGTGCAAAAAGAATCCACCCATCTGTGGCAGGACTGAAATATAGGCACCATATACTGTGCCACGCTGCGCAGGGGGCTGCTCATGAAATACTGTCTGGAAAGGTGTCACAAGATATTTTCGAATGCTTTTTATTAGCGCTGCATTCAACTGAACTTGATGGTCGGCCAGATAGGCTGAATTCACTGGTTACTGTGCTGGATTCCAAGCCTGTAACCTCTGGATCTGATTGGACTGCTTGATGCATAATAGGAAAACAAGGCGAACCGACGCATATTGGTAGTAGCTATCTTTAAACATGTACTTTGGAATCTTGACAAGGTACAAAACCCGCGAACATTCCATCGTCTTCTATAGTTAGAAGAGCAACCCAAAAAAACGTACAAATCTAAATCTTTCTTTGGTAGGATATGACAAGGTTTTACTGGCCAAGTTTGTCAACAGGGAGTTAACCATGTTTACTGTTTCATCAAGGGTAAGGATTTGGTTTAGTCATTGTTGAGGCCACAAATCAGCATTTGGACTGTGGTTTAGAACGCTGGATGTAAGAACCAGGGTTCTGGAACCCTTAACAGTCCTGAAGCCACCCCTCCATGGCTACCATACCCAGGAAGCTCTGTCTTACCTCCAGCACAGGTGGCAGAACAGTCTGACCAGGGCAGGGGGTACCAGGAGAAGCCCACCTCGTTGTCCCCACTACCTGTGCGCTGGATGGGGATGCTGAACCTGTAGTGGATGCCTAGGTTCTGCTCCTGCAGGAGCACCTGTACATGGGGGGGGGAGGGGGGAGGGGGGGGGGGGGGGAGCAGGGGGGGCATGGAGAGGGGGGAGGCAGAGGGGAGGGCAAGGGAGGTGGGGAGAGGGGGAGGCAGGGAGGAACAAGAAGGGTGGGGCGGGGGGGGGGGGGGAGACAGAGTTTCTTAGAGGTTTCCATAATCGACAGAGGATTTCCAGTAGCACGACCGGTCCATCTTCATCATCTCCCCTTAAGTACATTGGTAAGATTCCAATGCCTTCGCTTGATGAACGCAATCCCAAACTGGCTCCATATCCCTCTGCTGTGCTGGAGAGGTGCAGCTAACTTTAACCGAGCGGCCAGAAGCAGTGAAATGTTTACGTCCCAGTGTGTGATGCTGGACGGAGCAGGAGAGCACAGCGTTTAGGCTGCCGTGGAATGGCTTAGTGGTGGAACTGCCCAGCCTGTCTATTCCAGTGGTGATGTGTGGTCTGGTATTTTCAGCATTCATGTCCAGGCAAAAGCCTTTTGCGGTCCTAAAGACCACTGAGTTGAGACACACACACACACACACACAAACTTGCAGTACACACGCGTACAAATACATACAGCACAGACGTGAGTACACACTCAAGCACTTAGGAGACCCATTAAAGTCTTTGTGCATGCACACACACAAGAATACACACTCGTGCTTGCACACACACACACACACACTCTCCAGCCTGCCAGAACACGCTCTCAGGCGCTGCCTCCCCACAACGTGTGCCTGAGTGAGTCTAAACGAGTCCAGAAACAGCCTTTTCAATATCCACTTTGAAATAGCTGCCTGCCCCCAAACCGCAGGTCATCTAAGGCCCGAACCCAGATGTTCCTGCTGCTCGCCAAGCAGGCAGCCTCCAGCCTCCAGCCTCCCCCCAGCAGCCTCTCAGATAACAGGGGTCATCTCTGGAGCGTCTCCAGTGACGATCGCCGGCGCTGCTGCGACCTCTGAGGTGACGCGACACCGACGAAGGTCACTGGGGGTCCTGTCAACGTTAGCGTGACCTTATCCAAGGAGCGACCTGCTGGCGGGCTACGTTTACGCAGGGTCGTTTATCGGACGCTCTTATCCGGAGTGACTCGCAGCGAGGAAAGGGACACCCCCCCCCCCCCCCACCCCACCCCCCCTCCCCCCACGGGGCAAGGAGAGTGAAGTGCCTTTGTGCCCAAGGACACGAAGTCATTTGTCACAGTCGGGGGGGAACCGAACTGGCCCCGATTCCTTAACCAGTGAGGCCCCCCCGGACTAGCAGCAAGATGGGAGAAAGCAGCAGCTCCTGTTTACCATGACGACCAGGTTCTCTGTGGTGGCGCCCAGAGCCTCCAGGGACTCGGGTTCGTCCGAGGGCCTCTTGTAGTGGAAGGCGGTGCCGGCGATGTCGAACTTCCTGGGCCAGTCGATGGTCCACGCCCCGTTGATGTAGTAATCGTCTCCCTCGGACTTCAAAGCTGGCGGCGAAGCAGAACACGACAGAAGCTCGTTAGAGTAGCGTGGCGACGAGCGGCTGACGGGCGGCCTAGGAACGGTAGCTAAGACAACAGGTGGGGTGAAGGTAATGTTTTGGTGTGATGTCATCGCCATCATTCATCATCGACCTGGTCCTCCAGCTCTCTGAAGTCTTTGGCAACTTTCACTCCTTCAACAGACGCTGAACAGCACTCAGAGTGCGCACACACACACACACATACAACTGAGGGAGAGTAACACACACACACACTCTTCAGGTGAAAGCTTGGAAGAAACCCAGGAATACCGCTCTTCTCTGGTCGTCAAAACAAAGGTTTGGTCTCCAAGCACAACAGATCTGAAAATATCCACTTTCGCTTTTTTGAAAGGAAGCCAAAGCACTGATTCCACCGTACTCCCCGTCAGTCTTTCTCTGCATAGCTCACTGCCTTACAATACCCTGAGTATTTACACAGATTAAGGCAACAATACCACGTCAACTTGTCTGTTTTAAACAAACACAATTAAAGCATTATCAGCAGGTGTGTGTATAACCTTAGATAATCAGCGAAATCACTGCTTTGAGACGCTTCACTATTGTTACCTCAGCGTTCGGCTTAGGAGAGGCCTTTGCTGTTAGCCTAACCTTAGATCTCTTTCAGCTGAACATAAAGCCACCTCTTTGTCAAACGTGGACGTTTGAAAATGTGCGCCTCGCTGGCCTCAATAGCTACGGCTCACAACGCTGGAAAGAAAAATATTTCCTTTGTCACACATGACATTCATAACTGGGTTACAAATTGCTTGGAAGGGATATAGAGCCTGCAAATAATAGAGAAAGTTACACTCTTAAACGTTGATATATAGACATCATATCCTCCGTAATCCTCGAGGACCAAGCAGCTGTCGCTACATGGCTATAAATCTGACCCTGGTTTCTGGTTCAAAGTTGGACTCTGTGTCTCCATCAACACCATCTGCCATAAATTCAACACGCTGTCACATCGTTTTCTCTCGTTAATGGAAGCGACGAAAAAAAACGAAACCCCCCTAATTGAATCCGCTTGTTTGATTGTTTTTTTTCCTTCTTCGATTTCTCGACACAAGGCCAGCGTTTCGTCTGGAACCCGCGAAGAAGAGAGCAGCGCCAAGACGGCCATTACTGGAGCCAGGGGGGGTCTGGGAGACAGCGAGGGACGCTGTAGTCCTCACTCACTCACACACACACACACACACAGCAGGAGATCAACACCAAAGATACGATTCTGGTATGTTCTGCTTTCCGCAGGACTGAAGTCGACAGTGAGAAAGAGATGACCCAGGCTCAGATAAGATCTAAAGGTTCTTATCTGGAACAGGTCAGTGTTCCACATGACTTCACATAACCGCAGGGAAGCGTGGCCTGTCTGGGAACCGCTAGAGAACCCAGCTGAGCTGAGGGGAACGTGGAGTTTTCACCAGGGTCCAAATCTTCAGGGTGTTACGCCGCTAGTAAAGTGTTCAAGAGTCTCAATCAACGTCAAAATGATGAATCCCGCCTTTTTGACTGCTACTTACCAATGTAGTTTTTGGACATGGCGACTTCTTTGATTTCAATGTGCACTGAACCTCTTGGTATCTGAACAACCTCCATGTAGCCTGGAAGGAAACAGCAGAGGAGAAGAGGTGAGGAGAAGAAAAAGGTCTGAGGAGAACAGCAGAGGAGAAGAACAGAGTTCTGAGGAGAACAGCAGAGGAGAAGAAGAGAGTTCTGAGGAGAACAGCAGAGGAGAAGAAGAGAGTTCTGAGGAGAACAGCAGAGTAGAAGAACAGTTCTGAGGAGAACATCAGAGTAGAAGAAGAGAGTTCTGAGGAGAACAGCAGAGTAGAAGAAGAGAGATCTGAGGAGAACAGCAGAGTAGAAGAACAGTTCTGAGGAGAACAGCAGAGGAGAAGAACAGTTCTGAGGAGAACATCAGAGTAGAAGAAGAGAGTTCTGAGGAGAACATCAGAGTAGAAGAAGAGAGTTCTGAGGAGAACAGCAGAGGAGAAGAACAGAGATCTGAGGAGAACAGCAGAGTAGAAGAACAGTTCTGAGGAGAACATCAGAGTAGAAGAACAGTTCTGAGGAGAACATCAGAGTAGAAGAAGAGAGTTCTGAGGAGAACAGCAGAGGAGAAGAACAGAGATCTGAGGAGAACAGCAGAGTAGAAGAACAGTTCTGAGGAGAACATCAGAGTAGAAGAACAGTTCTGAGGAGAACATCAGAGTAGAAGAAGAGAGTTCTGAGGAGAACATCAGAGTAGAAGAACAGTTCTGAGGAGAACATCAGAGTAGAAGAAGAGAGTTCTGAGGAGAACAGCAGAGTAGAAGAAGAGAGTTCTGAGGAGAACAGCAGAGGAGAAGAAGAGAGTTCTGAGGAGAACAGCAGAGGAGAAGAACAGAGATCTGAGGAGAACAGCAGAGGAGAAGAAGAGAGTTCTGAGGAGAACAGCAGAGGAGAAGAAGAGAGTTCTGAGGAGAACAGCAGAGGAGAGGAAGAGAGTTCTGAGGAGAACATCAGAGAAGAAGAAGAGAGTTCTGAGGAGAACAGCAGAGAAGAAGAGCGCAGGTCTGGAAGGCCCACACATCCTGGGGGTGGGGGGGGGCTGGAGAATGAGTCATTTGTTTAAGATTTTAACACCTAAAAAGGACAGAGGAGATAATGTCTCAAACTTTATGAAAAGAGGACAAGGGGAACCCTCCCCCTCTCTCCAACACACACACACACATACCCACCCCCCCACACACACACACACAAATACACACACTGTATTTTTAGATGATTAGGGGCCATACCTTAGAAGGGCAGATGTGTTTTCTCTGTACCTCTCTATAGACTGATGTTGGACCCAGACCCAGAGTGAAGCCATATCTTGACTAATTCCCTCTCCGGATGATGTCATTAATATGAATATATTGTATTTCCATCTATGTTTTGACAACATGTTTCTCAACTCAGGAAAACATATGTTTTATCATTGGGTGACAAATGGGGATGAATATGCATTCAGATGAAAAATGAAGTGCTTGGACTGCGGCAATCTGTTGGCGCTCGAACCAAACCCCGTTGCCAAAGAAATCGAAAAACGTTCTTGAGCTTTTTACCTTGGTTTCTTCAACAAGGACATTTCTCCTGAGAGGACGGAGCCAGCATGTCCTGTTTGACAGCTTTCAAAACACCCAGGACTCTTCCCCAATCCCAGGGCTGTTACTCTGCTCTCGACCATGCTCAGACGTGGTCCAAACACAACCGACCTTCTCATATTCTCGGGTGGTTTTGTCATATTTATTAAAGAACAGAACGCAAACATGGGAAACTGTTTGGGAGCTTAGTGGTTAAGGTGTTGGACTAGTGATCGGAAGGTTCGCAGTTTGATTCCTGGCTAGGGCAACTGGTGTTGTGTCCTTGGCAAGGCACCTAACCTTACTGTCTTTGGGCGAATGTCCCTGTAAGTTGCTCTGGATAAGAGTGTCTGCTTACTGTAAATGTATGTTTAAATAAGGTTTTTTTGTATTCAGAGCTTCAAGTTGTCGTCTTGAGGTACGTAACTCCTCCTTTTGGTATTCATGATTAAAACAGCTCAGATACAACAAAGTTTTCAAAGTTTTTTCAAGCTACTCTGAAGGATCTGGAGTCTGAGAGCTTCCATCATAGCTTCACCCGCTAAGCTGGGTCCATCATGAAACACCTCTGTACCTCGCTACGGTACCTCCAGCCAGGAGGGGGCGTTCGGTGTGCTTCTGTCCCCAGTCCCTCTTACCTCCTCTGGCAGAGAGTCGTTGAACAGCCCCTCTGTGACCTCGCAGGTGCTCCCGTCACCCCCGCACACACGGCAGCGGTCCTCTTTGGCGTCGGACCCCAGGATGTTGTCACAGCCCACATGCTGGGGGGGGGGGGGGGGGGGGGGGGGGGGGGGGGGGTGAGAGAGGGGGGGGGGGCAGGGGTGGAGGGGTGGAGAGCCGGTCTAGAATGAGTCTTTCCATTCATGACAATACAAGGAAAACGAAGCCTTTTCCAGCTTTGAGCTCTCATTCATATAAAACACACGTCAACGTTTCAGAAGGTAAATACAGAACTTCCATCAACTGTATTTCCCACCAAACGACAGAGCCTCGGCGATTCAAACGTCCACGCGAAGCGGACTTTCCCGTGTGAAGTCGGGAAACGCGATTCGTGAAAAGAACTGTCGGATTCTGATAAGAATCAAGAAAAAAGTCTGATTTTAGCGAGCGGGCTACCGCTAGGGCGTGTTGTTCCGGAACAGACTTCTTTGTGGTTTTCCGTCACGTTTACCCCTCCCCCCCGTCACTATCTTGTAACTTCTGACCCGTGTTCCCTCAGATAAGAGCCAAACATATCAACTCAGGAAATGTTCACTCGGGACGGCTAAATACACGAACGGAAGCCAAGGTAAAGGGTTAAAAAATATCCACGCCAAAACATTCCCCGTGCTTTCTCTCGTATCGCGAATCAGAATCAAATGTTATTCGTACGGTCATACAAATGTTATTCATACTGTCCACAGAGCGCTTTGCATATGCCCGTAGAACTGTGTGTAAACCAAAGCACTCCTTCGCAGAATCTAGTACCACTTCTTCACCGCTAATATCCTCCCTGGTATCCCTCCGCCAGTCCTAGTCAGCATTCTGGCTGGTGAGGGTGGGGGGTTAGGGGGAGGGTGAGGGAGCGGGGGAGGGAGGGGGTGAGGGTCAGTTCCTCGTCGTCTCCTCACCTTACATTCCCCATTGATGCAGATGTCCAAAGAGTCGCCTTGGCAACGGGTTCCGTCGATGACGGCGGGTGAACGTTCCGTGTAGAAGTTGTACCCCTCAGCCAGGCAGTTCAGAGCACAGGGCTTTACACCACCTGGGTCACACACACACACGCGCGCGCGCAGGCAGAGATTCACATGTTCTGTTTAAACACACACTCAAACAAAGTAAATGTAATCTTGTTCTATGCTTGCGGAAAGACGTTCGACCACAGATTTGCTAGTTGTTGGGGCTGGGGCTGAGGCTGGGGTTAGGGCTGAGGCTGGGGTTAGGGCTGAGGCTGGGGTTAGGGCTGATGCTAAGGCTGAGGCTGGGGTTAGGGCTGAGGCGGGGGTTAGGGTTAGGGCTGAGGCTGGGGTTAGGCTGAGGCGGGGGTTAGGGTTAGGGCTGAGGCTGGGGTTGGGGCTGAGGCTGGGGTTAGGGCTGGGGCTGGGGCTGAGGCTGGGGTTAGGGCTGAGGCTTGGGTTAGGGCTGGGGCTGGGGTCACCTCCACAGAGGTTATCTCCCTGGTTAGCATGCAGTTCCACAGTCCAAGAGATTACTGTGAGCCAGGAAGGAGAGCAGAACGTCAGCTAACGAGAGGCGCTGAGATAAGAGAGTTCTGCTTGAACCCTGATGCTTTACCAGGAGATGAGCGGACACATCATAGCTAACTGGGACTTCACTGAGCTGCTGTTCCAGAAACTCACCTCCAGTATAAGGTCTCCAGTTGTAGTATTTTCCACGGAAAGGCAGGCTGTCAAAGTCAGCACACTGCTTCTCTCTGAAGTCCCTGGATCCTGACGCACAGGCCTGGCGAGCGCACACACACACACACACACACACACAGAGCAGCATGTTAGAAACACAGGAAGAGAGAGCAGACACAGAGAGACAGAGAGTAGAGAGTAGAGAGGACAGCGAGTAGAGAGACAGCGAGTAGAGAGACAGCGAGTAGAGAGACAGCGAGTAGAGAGACAGCGAGTAGAGAGACAGCGAGTAGAGAGACAGAGAGTAGAGAGCAGAGAACAGAGACAGAGAGACAGAGAGTAGAGAGACAGAGAGTAGAGAGACAGCGAGTAGAGAGACAGCGAGTAGAGAGGACAGCGAGTAGAGAGACAGCGAGTAGAGAGACAGCGAGTAGAGAGACCAGCGAGTAGAGAGACAGCGAGTAGAGAGACAGCGAGTAGAGAGACAGCGAGTAGAGAGACAGAGAATAGAGAGACAGAGAGTAGAGAGCAGAGAGTAGAGAGACAGAGAGTAGAGAGACAGAGAGTAGAGAGACAGAGAGTAGAGAGACAGAGAGTAGAGAGCAGAGAACAGAGACAGAGACAGAGAGTAGAGAGACAGCGAGTAGAGAGACAGCGAGTAGAGAGACAGCGAGTAGAGAGACAGCGAGTAGAGAGACAGCGAGTAGAGAGACAGCGAGTAGAGAGACAGTGAGTAGAGAGACAGCGAGTAGAGAGACAGAGAATAGAGAGACAGAGAGTAGAGAGACAGAGAATAGAGAGACAGAGAGTAGAGAGACAGAGAGCAGAGAGACAGAGAGCAGAGAGACAGAAAGCAGAGAGACAGCCCTGGGGTCTCTCTGAACTCCTCCAGGTCAGACTTGTCAGCGCTTGGCCGTCTCTCTCAAGACTCTTGTCCTGATTTAATGGCCTCTCTGGGTCTAGACCTGCTCTCCAAACAAATTTGCGACCAACATTTTTGTGTGTGCAGAGGTGTGTGTGTAGAGATTGTGTGTGTGTGTATAGCAATGTGTGTGTGTGTTACGTAGAGGTGTGACGGTCTGG
>CM059339.1:2644812-2664812 GCA_030340685.1 Protosalanx chinensis | reverse complement strand
TAGTGGCTCGCGGTGGTCTCACGTGCTCGTTTTCCCCACGAGACATAAGGCTTTTGTCACCCCTTTTAAAAGCGCCGTGTTGGATCTTTGTTTAGCTCAAAACAGACCCCCATGTCTGTAAACTCCTTAGTGTAACAGTGTTGGGACAACCTAGCCAAAAAGAAAACACAAAATAAATGTAAGCAAGGTTCATTCTGTCATTTTTGTAGGTTTGGAGAGTTTTCATTTGGATATTTAATATTATTTAATTGTATTTATTTATGTATTATTTAATATTCTTTTATTTGGATTTGGATTTGGATTTTAAAAGCACAAATACCATCCAAAGTACACTAGGGCTATATACATTCACAAAAAAAGCCAAGTATGGGCAGGTTGTTGTTTCCTGCACAGCTTAGGTGTGTTTCTTAAGTGTGTTTCTTAAGTGTGTTTCTTAAGTGTGTTTCTTAAGAGTGTTTCTTAGTGTGTTTCTTAAGTGTGTTTCTTAAGTGTGTTTCTTAAGAGTGTTTCTTAAGTGTGTTTCTTAAGTGTGTTTCTTAAGTGTGTTTCTTAAGAGTGTTTCTTAAGTGTGTTTCTTAAGTGTGTTTCTTAAGTGTGTTTCTTAAGAGTGTTTCTTAAGTGTGTTTCTTAAGTGTGTTTCTTAAGTGTGTTACTTAAGTGTGTTTCTTCTGAGTTCTTAAACGTAACGTCGAGGAAACATCGGGTGAGGAAAAACCCGCCTATAAGTAGCGAGCAATATTGCTCCAGGATTGAAACCAGACTCGCGCCTGCCAAGATCTGCGGGGTCCCGCGCGCGCCCCTCGGCCTTCCTCCTCTGAACACAACTAGAACGGCCGGTAGCCTTCACGTGCACCCCTCACCCCCCACCTTCCACCCCCCCCCCGCTCACCCGTGAGAGAAATTGGGCTACTGCTGATTATCACCAGCCCCCCCCCCCCCCCCCCCCCCCCCCAGCCCCCCGTGACACAAGCCTTCATTAACGTGTTATCAAACATGATAGATAGATAGATAGATAGTATTGCATGTGGCAACAACAAAATATATCAGATATAACATCCATTTAGTATTGTCATTGTTAATTCAATTTCCATGGTTGTGTATCTACAGTGTAATTGTAGTTATTGACAGACCAGTAGACAGACCAATGGAAGCAGTGGTCAACAGTACACTGTAATAATGTCATTTTTTTGTGTTGGTCTCAATATCCGAGATGTAGAAAAAATATGCATTGAATTTGATAAGATTTAACCTAAATGTAGGGCACATTTACTACCTAAGCGTTTGACCTAAAATGGGCAACATTTATTTTTATATTTTAAATGTAGTCTGTCGTGGAATATTGTTATTCTGCCCATTCATAAATCTCTTAATGATAATGTAAAATGGGTCCAAATTAACACCTACTTAAGTGAATCATTATGCTTAAACCAGTCTAGTCCTCCAACGCATTAGTGTCTACATGATGTTTGCATTGCAGCAACCAACAAAATGAGTCCAAAAGTAAATATTGAAATTCCCTTCGATTGGTGGGCTACTCTGTTAAACCAGCCTCTCTCTATGGACGAGGCCAGGGTATCTTAATCCCATGCATTTCCCTGTAAATAGCCTTCTGCATTAGAATAGAGACACATGCACCCCCCCTCTCTCCTATCCTCTATACACAGGGCACAGCACAATGCAGGGAAGTTTTGTAGCATTAGAGCTGCTTCAGAAAGACCACTCCTCTTCATTCCCATCCCATTCAGAGTCATTTAAGGCTGGTATTATTCTGAGCCCACTCCCCCATTTGTAGAAGACCCCATGAACGAATTGATCGGTAAATTCATTCAGGCCCAGTTAAAATGATGCCCAGCACTTTGCTTGGCTATAGGTTCTCCATTAGACCCCTGATCAAACTTAAACTTATTCTATGGCATTTTTTGGGGGTAATGCAATTATGGTATTAATTAGTGAAGGACACTAAAATAAATATGGACTCTAGCTTCATGCTGTGACAAAAATGTAGTGCAGAAGTTCTTTAACAATGTTTTACTATGTTTAGGGTGACATTTTAACACCTGTCCAGGGACAACAGATGAAAAATAGCCTTGTGGCTCATTCTGGCATATTTACATGTAAATGTGGATTAATATGCACTGTTCCTAAAATAAATAAATAAAAAATAAATAAAGTATCTTGGGCGAGTTCATAACCCAGACATTGTGGTTCCACATACTCCACATTTTTGCCATGCTGTGATTTTTTTTTTTTTTACATTTAAAGCCAGTCTACGAGCATGGTTTAAGGTTAGTCTAGGATTATTTGAAAGCGTAACCATAACAACTGCTCTCTGATTGGCCGCCCGGGCGCAGGAATGAAGCTTGAGCGTCATCCAATCTGAATAGGGATGCGCGCGCTGTGCCTGCAGAACACACCACAGTGATGCGAGAGGAAGGGAAATAAGTGGACATAAAGTCATGCTTTCAAAGGAATAAAAACGAATACGTTTATAAATTATTTTGCATTCCCAATGCATTGTTTTTGTTTCTGCAACGGAGGACAGAAAATGTGTCATTTTTGAGAAGAAGCATTTAATTAGGGTTATTTTTTTTCTTCCCCACCCAGGATTGTGACAAGTGCTGGACAGTAAAGCAGGAGTACAGGAACTTACAGGGTTCTGCGTTCTCCCTCTGAGAGGAGGATTGCATTACCACTTGAAGGAACCCTCGCTTCTATAATTGTCCCCCAAACCCGGAGTCAAGACGTTGTTCCGCGTGGAACCGGGTTGCCCCAGTCCGAGCAGCGGAACCCTCGTAAGGAGGTCTGCACTCGGGGTCCTCCAGGGCAGCATGATGGTCCACTGTGCCGGGTGCGAGAGGCCCATCCTGGACCGGTTCCTGCTGAACGTGCTGGACAGAGCCTGGCATGCCAAGTGCGTCCAGTGCTGTGAGTGCAACTGCAATCTGACCGAGAAGTGCTTCTCCAGGGATGGGAAACTATACTGCAAAATTGACTTTTTCAGGTAAGAGGAACACCGGGGCCCAGGGTTCATCAGAATAAGAATCAGAATGAGATTTAATCGCTATGCAAGATTAACAAACATAGAATTCACTGTGGCAGAGATGAGCAAACATAGAACATATATGTGGCATAATAATACAAAATGAATACAATGTAAAAAATACACTACAAATATGATGCTTGATGCTTTAATGCTTTAATCGTGTTGCCAAACCACCTGAAATACACCGAGGATTAGTGAGGCTCTTGCATGCAGATTGTGTCAGTCAGGATTTCTGTTTTCCAGGGAGTTTGAGGATTGTGGTTTTCACTCTTTACAGCCATAAACAGTTGCTCCTCTTTAAATGTCACTCACTGAATTGTTTACAAGAACCTATATTGACAGTTCAAAGCGGATTGTTTTTTTAATAACAAGTCGACAGATTTACCCCCTAAAAAAAACAAGTGCAAAGTCAAAGGTGAATTAACATCTGATTTTTCATTCTGTAGTTATTTTCTGAGGGAGAAAAAAATAATCTACTGTCAACAAATGGCATGAGTTGTCAATAAGAATAAGCAAATAATACTTGAGAGAGTGTCAGGCAAAAATATCAGTAGTTTTAACCAGTTTAATATGAGACTTGTAATAATTATTTTCAAGCATAAAACAATATATTTGTTTATTAGAATAAATTAAATGAAATAGAATAGTTTCCATATTGGTAAATTCAACCATACATTCAGTGACAGGCCTGCTACCAACACGGATGGGCCTCCAAGCCTATATGAACTAACAAAATGGTCAAGTAACGTTGAATGCTGAATTTGTTCATGAATTTGTTCCACGAACAACGTTTGTTTTCACTTTTGTTTGTTGCCAAACTGCTTTTAGATAAATATCCATTAAGCCTTCACAATTCCTAAAAGTGTGTCAATTAACTGACTGATAGGCCTAAATGTAAGCCCTTGTTTGGCACACTCTAGCATCCCAGCAATTAGGTATGTGTCAGATTTCTTTTTTTTCCTCCCTAACAAATTGTTTAATGACATATAGGGCCCAGTATTCAAGCCTTTGTGTTGGTGTTGTTGGCCCCAAACGGCCTTGACCATCATATTAGCTGGGCCCCCATCTAGCTGTGGATTTAAATGGCCAGCCATTACAGTAATCACCCTAATGTATCCATTTGTTGTCTAAGTAGAGTTCTGCCCTTTGAGGGAAGCCTTCACCATGCATGTGAAAAGGAAAAGTAAAGGGATACCATTGCAAATGGGGACGCAGATTCGGTGTTAGAATAAAGCTCTAAATAAAAAAGGGGGGGGGGGGTGTCTTGCGCCCCCTTATCACGCGCTTGCTGGCCCTTCTCCCCAATAATTGTCCCACAACTCAGATGTTGATTTAACTAAAGGCCAACTTGTACCAGTAAAACGTTTAAATAACTGGAGAGAGAAAAAATCATTAATTTGTAGCTGTCTGAGGCCCAGCTGAGGAAAATACCAAGTTCTCTGGTTTGGTGAGGATTGAGCTCGTGGTGAGGTGAATGAATTCCTTAAAATCTCAAGGATGTGTATCTGAATAGGCTATATGCAAATAGAGTGATCGGACTACGTGCATTTCTTAAATTATTACACGTGGAAAATAATAGTTTAAATTCCCTTAGTTGTGCCTATGTCAAAAACTAACACCAACAAGATATTTTAAGGGTAGTTCATTGTGGATTTTGAAGATTTCCTTTCTTATAATGTTCCTATTCTGCTGAATTTGGTCATATTGGCTTGGTCACAATGTGTTACTAATGGTTTTTCTGTGATGGGTTTATTTATTTATTATTTAAATGTTCTCATCATGAAAGTATTCTGGCGCACGTGCATTGTTTGCTGCTAAGTGGAATTAATTGACGGTTCAAAGAATAATTATTAACAATGACAACAAAAGTGTATTTTATAAATGTAATTTTCTTTTAATATTTTTTCTCAACATTGAAAATGACAAAAACTTTAATAAATATAATAACCTACCAGTCATAATGACACAAATAAGAATGAACCAATTCTTAGAAATGGTTCAATATTAACAATGGTTTCTTTTAACACATTTTTCTTATTATTTTGATCATGATTATTATTTTCATAAAAATACCTACGGCTCAAATTTTAATGAGCTTTTTATAGTGTGCCAACATTGAGGTAGTGTGATAGTATTATATTCTAGGTATCATAGTATATCCTTGTCTTAACTGCATTGGTCCACAATATGTTTTGTTTAAAATGTGTGTAAATGAACATGTACCTGTTTTAAACATAGCTCATTATAATGACTTATATTGTTATACTTAGTCAGTTCTGGGTTGTCGGTTAAGAATGTGGTCTGCATGTTGGCCTAAAGTAACTGAGTGTATTTTTATTTATCTTTTTTATTAATATTTTATATTTATTATGTAATTTTTAAATACCTTAAATTAAAGTACCTGCCTTCTGTGGAATTTTATGAGAATAATTTGACGTCATCGTAATTTGTTTTCTGATTTATAATCTCATTTCAGGCGGTTTGGTACCAAGTGCGCGGGCTGCCTGCAAGGAATCTCACCCAGCGACCTCGTGCGCAAAGCGCGCGCCAAAGTGTTTCATCTGAACTGCTTCACGTGCATGGTGTGCAACAAACAGCTGTCCACGGGAGAGGAACTGTACGTTATAGACGAAAACAAATTTGTGTGTAAAGAAGATTACCTGACCTCGGGTGCTATAAAGGAAGTCAACTTGAATTCAGGTAACATTGCGTTCATTCTGTTTATTCCATGAAATAATCTTTTGCACGTGCATATTTGTATTTAGACCTATATTTTGTAATGGTTTAAAGGTCAAAGCTAGTATTTTTTTTAGACCTACATAAAAATTCAAATAAATCTGCACTTAGTGTATTTAGGTTCATGAATATAATTTTAACAGCCAACCATTAAGCGAGATTGATGTGTTCGATCAATATCTTATATTCTGCTGCTCATAATCAAAGACATTTGATCAGATGGTTTGTGAAGCACGATATCCGGCCTGCGTCCGTCGCGTGCTGCCTTATGTCTTCTCGAGCCTCACGATGCCACAGTTCAGAACCACGGACAGAACCCGCGAGGCCAAGGCGCTCGTGCACTACAGCACTACAGCTCCCATATATATATATATATATATATATATCCCAGATATATTTTCTTACGTTCTCACGTGAGGTGTATTATTCCTAACAAGCTTGGACTATTCAACCCGGTGTAAAAATACACCACGGTGGCTGAGAGAAGGATTTAACTATTACTACCACGTTACCTGGATAAGATCCAAATCTGCTCAAATACTATATTAGATTTTTTTATGTTAAAAAAATATTGCTTGTAAATATTTGCTATCTTAAAATCCAGAACAGACCCAAGCCAGAGATCAATCTATCCCCCCCCCCCCCCCCCCCCCCCTCGTGTAGGCTACTAAACCGTCTCCTCCCTAACACTGCAATTGGCCGATAGGACAGTGTTGTTAAATCTTTTGAGGATGTTTCTAACAAAGCATTGCAGCATAGCTGAGAGCATTTTTACTTCAGCCAGTCTTATCAGGCCTATGCATTCTTGTCAGATGAATGGTTTAAACATCCCCTCCCATCAGACAATGACAGGCTGTTATCATGCCAAGCAGAGGGCCCTATGGGACTGGCAAGATAGTTGGCCCACCATTTTTTGTTACACGTTTAATGTATAATTTCTGTCTCATTATTCATATCTGCTACAGGGTCAAAGGAACGACCTTTGTCCACCCGATTTTATGTAACAATTCTTGGGGTTGTTGCTCTTATTGTAGGCATCCCGGTGTGTTATAATAAGATATATTTAGCTGAATTCTAAATCTCTTCAAATGAGATGTCTGTGGCCCTATGTGTCTCTTCAATCTTTATTAAGAAGTGATTAAGCAGGCGGTTAAACAGAAAGCCCCTCGACACCTTCCGTGACCCCTGTGACCTCTCCACCATTCCCCAGTGTCATCGTGTACAGACAGAAGTTTATCACCGGATCTTCAGGACCCGATACAGGACGACACCAAGGAGACGGACAATTCAACCTCCTCCGATAAGGAGACGAACAATAATGAGAACGAGGAGCAGAATTCGGGGACCAAGAGACGAGGGCCGCGGACCACCATCAAGGCCAAGCAACTGGAGACCTTAAAAGCTGCTTTTGTGGCAACGCCGAAACCCACCCGTCACATTCGGGAGCAGCTGGCCCAAGAAACCGGATTAAACATGCGAGTTATTCAGGTAAAAAGTCAATAAGCTTGTTTGATATTTGCTCTGAATTGTTTGTATTGTGCTACACCACCCAGAGAGAAGTCTAACATTTAGATTTGAAGATGATAGATTAGGCCAACGTTTACCTTGTGGATCTGGCAATGTTGTTAATTCTATTTTGGATGACTGAAAAAAAAACATAAGAATGAAAATAAGATATTTCTTTGGAATTAAATTATAATGAACTGAACAGTTCTATATCCCATGGAGAGAGGAGTGTTATAGGCGAATATTTTAGAAACTATAGATTTATGGTTTTGAAATATATAAATTGGGGTATTAGGATCAAATGCAAAATATACATATACAAAAATCTAATACTATTTATTCTCAAGCAATTTATATTTATATATTTGATAAAAACCCAAGATGTTTAGTGTTCTCAGAGTTGATTGAATTAGTCTGCATGCTGCTATAAAACAACATTATTTCAATGTGGATGCTTGCTAGTCGAGTCATTAAATGGTCGTCGATGATCAAGGTGTCTGCCCAAAATACATGCGTTCCTCTATTATATTTAGACATCTTTTGGAGCAGCAAAAAAGCACGTTTTCTACGCTTCTGCAAGTTCTCACTGTGCGCAATCTACCGGAGGAAGCCCTGTGATAGACAGGTCCATTGATGAACCAAGTCGATTCTCTCTTCTCTAAGAGGGCTTGTTTGTTTTCTCCTCTTGTGTTGAGTTCACAGCCGCCACGTCATGAAACAATGACGAGCCGTCTGTCCATCTCTGAAAGCAGGCCTCCTCTCTGCTGTCAGGGCCTCACCCCCCACATGTGATAATGCTGCTGCTCTACGCCAGAAGCACACCACACACACACTCACACACACAGCACACACACACACACGTACAGAGACACACAGACACACGCATACACGCACACACCAAATACACACACACACCACACACACACCATACACACCACACACACACCACACACACATACAGAGAAGCACACACCACACACACCACACACAGACACACCACATTCACCACACACACAGACACACAACACACCACACTTAGCACCACACACACATGTTCACACAAACTTGGTGTCTGGGTTAAAACTGTGTCAGGGTGATTAGCACCGTCTCTACCAGCTGAGATGTGGCTTTTTGTGAGCTTACTGTAATTATCGCTGATTTCTCAAATTTGCATATCCTCCACTAGTTCTCTTTCACTTCCAGCCAACATTACTTCCTTTAAGACAGACCCAGAGCTTACACTGTGGAAACATAGCATCAGCCTGGTTAGTGGATGGACTGTGTGTGTGTGTTTGTGTGTGTGTGTGTGTTTTTTATGATCCGCTCGTCTCTCGATAACACCGAATCCATCACGTTTGTTTGTGATCGTCAACAATGGAAAGCACAATGATCCGTGGTGCCAAAATGGAGTCCTATTTCATCATCTCCTTCCTCATTTGCTGTGTGTTAACTGCGACTGCTCTCCACGCGGGGAGCCCTCTGGAGCCATGCCGGTGCTCCAGCATGTGTGTGTAATCCCTAAGCAACGCTCTCTCGAGGGGAGCGAGAACATTTCCATAAAAATGTACCCTACAGTTACACGATTGTTCTCAATAAGCAGGTGTCCCCTTTGCTTGTAGAGCATGGTTAGGAATGCTTAAGTGTTATTGTGTGTGTGTGTGTGTATGTGTGTTTTGCGCGTGTTTGTGTGTTTTTAGCGCATGTGTGAGTATGTGGGTTTTTTGTTAATCTCCAACACAGTGGGTTTCTGCTAGCCTAGCTGGTGTTAACATGCATCATTATGCAGTGAAGACGCAAAGCTAAACAGGAACGTGTTTACAACGCAAAACTCTTTCGCATGTTTTCCTTTGTTCATCAACCAATCGATGTGTTCCTCTCTGGGTTGGTGGGATACCTGACACGTCTGACAGAATCACGGTCGAAAATTAATTATTTGTTATTTTTTAGGGTGTTTTTTTTTACGTTACTTTGTAATTAGACCGAGACGTTTCATGTCAACAACACGAAAGTATCTTTAACGAATACTCTGAACGCCAACACTGAATGTAAATGACAAAACACTTTCACTCCTTCAGACTCGGAGTCAATCAAATCGCTTAATTATTCGAGGCACTAAACTGCAGGGGTTTCATCGCGGGGGCTGGAGATCACGAAAGGTCATTCGTAACCCCTCGATCAGGCCTCTGTGTCTCGCCTTGTTGGTTCGAATCTGCTGTCGACAACACATCTGAACGTTCCTCCTCTTCCGTTCTTCCATTCGGAACATCCCTGCCTGGTTTCATCCGGGGATGTTTCCGCACTTCTCCCCAGAAGAAGCCCAGGGTCTGCCTCCACGCTGCCCAACCGTCCCCACACACCTCTGACACAGCTGCCTCTCCCAGACTGAACGCCCTCACCTCAGCAGTGTGTCTAGCCCATCAGTCTGCTTGAGAATACGCAGTCGCATCAAGACAGGGCGAAGCTCTTATAGCCATTTGCGTCGGTGCATTGGTGGAATTCGTGTTCCTAATGCGCTCATTCAGAGAGCGCCGCGTCTTGCGATGTGACATAATGCATGGAATAGTTCCTGATTATCCAAGCCAGTGATTACAGTTAGAAGAGAAAGGGGATCCTGCTGGCTGTACCGTGTGAGGAGGGAGACGAGCAGCAGAGGATAATCCACTAGACAAAGGCATGGATAATGTATAAAGGGTTATTACACAAATACAAACGTGCGGAGAGAACACACAATGGAACGGTAACACGGCGACTAAAATATCTCTCGTCTCAGCGTCTTGTTACAGATCTATGAAATGGCCCATGGCCACATGGCCTAGAGTGAGTTAAGGTATTAGACTGAATTCTAATTTGATTGGAGATTCACCCTGATTTGTCTTAATTAAGCCTTGGATTGGATAATAACATTTCTCCCCCCCCCCCCGCCCCCCCCCCCCCCCTTGATGGTGTGTGATACACTGCCCTGTACATATTGCTTTTGATTTTCACAGTCTGTCAATGGCTGCTGATTACATTTCTGTGAGGGGGAATTTCTTGCAACGTTTGAACTACATTTGTGATTCAGAGTACGACCATCCCGATATCAACAAAACAAACAAAGAAAAACACAAAAACAACGATAAAGCTTCTCCCATTTCTCATTTTGACGACTCCGGAACGATCCGATCCCCCAGGCCAAGTGAAGAAGCACGTCTTTTAAGAGATGAATAACGGCCCCTCCCTGCCTTCTGTTCTGACTCGCTAGGTGTGGTTCCAGAACCGGAGGTCCAAAGAGCGTCGGATGAAACAGCTGAGCGCCTTGGGGGCCCGGCGGCACGCCTTCTTCAGAGGGCCCCGCAGGATGAGGCCCCTCGGGGGACGTCTGGAGGACCCTGACATCTTGGGGCCCGGGGCCTATGGCTACTATGGAGGTGAGACCCTGGCGCTGGGAAGGAAATCACACAGAAACATGATGACTGGATGATCAGAGAGGCCTTGTGGAGAGAGGCTGGGGTGGTTAAGAGAGGCTGAGGTGGTTAAGAGAGGCTGGGCTAGTTAAGAGAGGCTGGGATAGTTAAGAGAGGCTGAGGCCTGGGCTGGTTAAGAGAGGCTGAGGTCTGGACTGGTTAAGAGAGGCTGAGGTCTGGGGTGGTTAAGAGAGGCTAAGGTCTGGGGTGGTTAAGAGAGGCTGAGGTCTGGGCTGGTTAAGAGAGGCTGAGGTCTGGGATGGTTAAGAGAGGCTGAGGTCTGGGATGGTTAAGAGAGGCTGAGGTCTGGGCTGGTTAAGAGAGACTGGGATAGTTAAGAGAGGCTGAGGTCTGGGCTGGTTAAGAGAGGCTGAGGTCTGGGCTGGTTAAGAGAGGCTGAGGTCTGGGCTGGTTAAGAGAGGCTGAGGTGGTTAAGAGAGGCTGGGGTCTTGGCTGGTTCAGAGAGGCTGGGGTCTTGGCTGGTTAAGAGAGGCTGAGGTCTGGGGTGGTTAAGAGAGGCTGAGGTCTGGGATGGTTAAGAGAGGCTGAGGTCTGGGCTGGTTAAGAGAGGCTGAGGTCTGGGCTGGTTAAGAGAGGCTGAGGTGGTTAAGAGAGGCTGGGGTCTTGGCTGGTTCAGAGAGGCTGGGGTCTGGCTGGTTAAGAGAGGCTGAGGTCTGTTTTTCTGGATTGTTTAACTGTCTTAGAAGGTGACACTTCATTGACATTGGGGAAGCAGGTTTTGAAGCTGTTTATATTTTCATACACAGTAATTAGATTAGCACGTATTAATCACCTGTTAATCACATTATGTGATGTTTGGGCTTCAAGCTTTTTTCTTGTCTTTCTTGTAATGTTTACTCTGTGAATAAGCTGGAAATGAATCGTTTGCAGCGATTCTCTCTGCTTCCCATGGACAGTTAGCAGAGAGGGGATTCTCCTCAGACTTGTGTTGACACAGCAGCGGACAGGCCTGTCCTCTTCAGGGACTGAGGAAGGCTGATCCTGGATCAGGTCTGTCTGGAGAATCTCAGCCAGATCTGGGAAGCGGAGACTGATCCAGGGTCTGCCCTCCTGCTCTCAGACGGTGTGCGACCGCGGGCCTTAACAAGCGGACACGCTCTGAACGATAAGACAAAAGGCTGTACCGTGGGGGGGGGTGAGGGGGGGGGAGGTCTGTTCCACTGAGGGGGGTGGTGGGGGGGGGTGGTGGGGGGGACCGTTCCACCGAGGAGTCGCATGTTTGCCGACGCGAACGTTATCGGTTAGGATTTGATGGGCACTTTGAGAGATGCATTGTGGGCTGGTTGGCTGAATGGCGCGTGGTGTGGAAGTCAAAAGAAAATGGAATCTGGAAGGTTAGAACGCAGAGAGAGAGCGAGAGAGAGAGAGAGAGAGAGAGAGCGAGAGAGAGAGAGCGAGAGAGAGAGAGAGAGAGAGAGCGATAAAAGAGAGTGAAAGGGTAGGACAAAACCTTCATCCCTCTCTTCCAGCTCCCTCTCTCTTTTCTCAGCACGTCTCTTTTCACACTCTTTTGTGTTGCAGCAGCGGAGGGGAGGCTTCTCTCCTCCTCCTCCACCGCTCCCTCCATCCTTCTGTTCATCTGCTGCGAGCAGAGAG
Source organism: Protosalanx chinensis (assembly GCA_030340685.1). NCBI lineage: Eukaryota > Metazoa > Chordata > Actinopteri > Osmeriformes > Salangidae > Protosalanx > Protosalanx chinensis. Next base: position 2,652,467 of record CM059339.1, on the reverse strand, counting down.
GGAGGCTGGGGGGCGTGCCTGTGTGTGTGTTCCTGTGTGTGTGTGTGTGACTGTGTGTGTGTGCCTGTGTGTGTGTGCCTGTGTGTGTGTCTGTGTGTGTGTGCCTGTGTGTGTGTGCCTGTGTGTGTGTGTGTGACTGTGTGTGTGTCTCTGTGTGTCTGTGTGTGTGTGTCTGTGTGTGTGTGTGCCTGTGTGTGTGTGCCTGTGTGTGTGTGCCTGTGTGTGTGTGTCTCTGTGTGTGTGTGTGTGTCTCTGTGTGTGTGCCTGTGTCTCTGTGTGTGTGCCTGTGTATGCATGTGTGCCTGTGGGTGTGTGTCTGTGTGTGTGTGTGTCTATGTGTTTGTGTGTGTCTGTGGGTGTGTGTGTCTGTGGGCGTGTGTCTCGGTGTGTGTGTGTGTCTATGTGTGTGTGTGTGTGCCTGTGTATGCATGTGTGCCTGTGGGTGTGTGTGTGCCTCTATGTGTGTGCATGTTTGTGTGTGTGCCTGTGTGTATACGTGTACGTGGGTGTGCCTGTGTGTGTGCCTGTGTGTGTGTGTGTGTGTAAGGGTTATTCTCACACCCCTCTCCTCCACCACCCCCCCCCCCCCCCCCCCCAGGTCTATTTTAGAGGTTTGTTAAGTTAGCAGGGTTCTGTTTGTGTGACTCCATAATTAGCTTGTTTATTTTGACTTCTAGCAGAGAGGGGATTGAAGTGACATTGTGAATGTCATGCCGGATGCCCGCTCTTATTATTTGCGATCTTTCAGATAGAATCAGTGTGAATATGTGAGACTTTTATCCCCATGCAACACTGTAATCAGGTTAAGAATACTACAGCCATGGCAGATTCTGACTCTCTGCTCTCCTCCCTCCCTGCAGAGTACCAGGGTGACTATTACGGACCGGGGACCAACTACGACTTCTTCCCCCACGGACCCCCCTCCTCGCAGGCTCAGTCTCCAGCAGAGTCTCCTTACATCCTGGGCTCCGGCCCCGGGGCCATGGAGGGCTCCATGGTATCCCATCATCCAGACGACCAAAGGTTCACGGACATGATCTCCCACGCAGACACCCCCAGCCCTGAGCCGGGGTTACCCAGCTCCATGCAGCCTCTCCCTGGGGAGACGTACGGCGGGGGGCCCAGTCCTCCTTTCTCTCTGGCCAGCAACTCCAGTTACAGCGCTCCCATGTCTCACCCAGGCCAGGACATGGGAGAGACCACCGTGTGGTAGAGCGAAGGGGGGTGGGCGGGTGATACCATTCCAGACCCTCTACTCTGGTCCATCTCCATACGTTCAGGAGAAGATTTGAGAATTCAGGTTGCGGATTGAGAAAAAAAGTGCCACTTCTTGTAAAAAAAACGAAAACAAACAACAACAACAACAACAACAGAAAAACTCTAAAAAAATCCCATCTACTTTTTTTTTCTCTCTCTTCATTTCACGAGCTGAATTTCAATCTGTTTTCCCGAACTGGTGTGTTGGAGTCGAGAGATCCCAGACGAACAGAGAGGACTGGGGTGGAACGAGAGGACGAGGCAGTCTGCCGGAAATCACTGAACTGTGCTGGTGTCTGCTGCTGCCTCCGTATTACCCCTCAAACCTCAACAGAAACAACCCCCACCTCCCCCCCCCCCTCCAGGAGGGTAACGCTTGGCCTGGAGGAAGGCATCTGGTCCGTCCTGTCCACCCCAACATGTCCCTCTTGCCCGTCCCCCCCAAAAACACAGGACTCATCAATGAACCGAGGACATGCTTCATTTTGTGGTAGAGGTCAGATACTGAATGTAAGCCAAAAGAGTAAAGCCTCTATCTGGTCTTTTGTTTCCAGTCATGTTTTACACCGTTTTCAAAACCAAAATAACGATTGTTGATTATTATTATGAATATTATTTTTTTTCTCTTGTTTTTTTGTTGGTTAGCTTCTCTGCCAGTTAGCCTCTTTAGCATCCCTGCAGCAGGTTTTTGGGTTTGGTGAATCTGTGTCTGCTGCGCTCACTGAGGCTCCATAAGAGGAGGGTCTTTGTCTGCCCCCCAACCCAACACACACACTCTAACACACACTCTAACACCTTAACACACTCTCTCTTCCTCACACACACACACAGTCTCTCTTATACACATGCTCGCTCTCTCTCTCTCTGTCTCTTGCTCTCTCTCTCTCGCACACGATCTTCAATACTTCACAGCCTTCAGCTCCTAAAAAAAAAAGAGAAAAAAGAACTGATTATGTTTTTCTTCAGGATGCCTTTATGGCTATTCAGGACCAACACATGAAAGTATATACCTACACACACACACACACACACACACGCACGCACAAGCAAAGGAACAGACACATGATCACACCAACACGTTCAAAGACACCCAGACAATAAAACACACACACACACACCTACACTCATCCTCATCCACGCACCCACACATCGCGCCCTCTGCTTCCGGCTCCATCACACACATCCCTCCGTGACGCCGCCCCTGACAGCTCCTCGCTCCGCGCTGCGAGCTGTCGCACCTGACCTTCCTTTTGTCATCGTCCCTTAAAAAAAAAATAGAAAAGAAGAAAAACCCATGTTTTAATGGAAATTATTTTCAAAAGAACATTGAACACATAATGGAGAATCTCCTTCAACAGCTGAGGTCCTCTTCTTCAATAGAGGGGGGGCGGGGGGGCGGAACAAAGGGAGAGGACAGACAACATCTGTGACTTACCGCCGTCTGCTCGGACACGTCAGCGCCATCTATTGGTCATGGTGGGTACTGCAGGGGGAGCGAGGCAGGGAGAAGCTGTGGCTTCTAGTCACAGGGTGTCTGTGGTTAGTTCTGCAGAGCTCTGAATAAAAAGAAAGTCCTTCTATTTCCACTGCTGTAAGCAGGAACTTCACAATGCACTTCATAAAAATTACATTCTCAAGGTTGGAATGTGAGAGCCAGGTGGATTTATATTGTCCCAATGTGCATTGACATTTAAAGAAAGTTAGAAATTGTTAAAACAGCCTTGTTAACACCGTTATAGCAATACAGTGTCATTCCCCAAATACAATAGTCCGGGGTCTCCTTGACGTTTGAAAGGAGGAACGTTCCGGCCCCCGCAAGCAGACAGCGTCCAAATTAAGACAAAAAAAGCAATAGAAATGTACAAATACGAATACAATGGGATTGTGGTACAAACGCAATGTCACAAAGAGCTTCACATCACTTCAACTGTTGAACTGCATCTAAACCAACTTAGGCCCTCAAGGAAATCTCCCCCACCCCCCCCCCTTTCCCCCCGGCCAAGGACCTCTTAAAGAGAGGAGAACTACTGAGGACACCTCAGTTCAGAGAAACTTCCAGAAGTCAGGTGGTCAGGGCGCCGGTCAAAAGTACGACACGATCGAGTTCTTCGTCGGTAGAGAGTTTGCGGTTTCTTCCTCGTTGGCGTTTGTACGTTTGCTCATTGGGTCGGCGGCTCGGGAGGTGCAGCTCTGTAGAACAGCGAAGGATCATGGGAGGATCTGTGTGGTCCGTTAGAGAGCGCCAGACTGCGGCGCTGCGGTCATCGTGGTTCTCTAGGTGTACGAGATGGAGGAGGAACTCTGGCCCCACCCTGGGAACCCGTCCAGCAAGAAGAACAAGAAGTTCTGCACTTCAACAGCATTTCAGTGCCATGAAGCACATCCTATCCTCCATCCTTCAGTCCACTCTGGTTTCCTGTCTGATTGAGGGGATGCGGTGCGAGGATGTTTCATTTGAGACAGATCAGAAGCTTCGCCTCGGTGTAAAACGAAGCGGGAAAGTGTGCGCGTGTGTGTCTGAGTGTGTTTGTACGATGTGTGTGTATTTACTGGGCGTGTGTGTGTGTGTGAATGGAGGATTAAGGGGACAGAGAGCTTACAGGGGTGCTGCTGTTTCTGTGTAAATATTACTGACAATAAAAAAACAACACTTCTCTTGCTACGGCACTACTTGACTTTATCAGAAACTTGTGAATTAAACGACGAAGAAAAAATAAACACACTCGTAGTTGCGTGATTTCTCCAACAACACACACAATATCACCATAGGGGAGTCAGGTGGCTCAACGGTTAAGGTGTTGGGGCTTATGAGCGGAAGATTGTGGGTTCGATTCCTGGCTGTGTCAACATGTCATTGGGCAAGGCACTTCACCCTACTTGCCTCAGGGGGGAACGTCCCTATACTTGCTGTAAGTCGCTCTGGATAAGAGCTAAATGTAATGGAATTGCTATACTTGTCTTTATTTAGGTGAACTATCCCTTTAAGTAGATCATCAGGAAAGACGTAGACAGGGTCAGGGTCTTATCCTGGATTCATCCCCCAGTCTCTCCTCTCCAGGCCCTGCCCAGCGCTGCTCATTAGGAGGGGGGGGGAAACGTACATCCCACTCTGGATCTAAGCCTGGAGGCGGCCTCCCCAATCTGGGGCTCCGGCCCTCATCTCGCCCCCTCTGCTCGCCCCCTCTGTCACCTCCTTATCCCCCTCCTCTGGCTCCGAGGGGCCAGGTGGGCCGGCGCTGGCCCAGGTCTGCGCTCATTTTCCCCCTGACTGATTTTAATGTAAAGGGTAATGTGAGAGGGACCAGGCCCCACGTGGTGGAACACACACGCATTCCCGCACACACACACACAGGCACACACACAGGCACACTCACACACACACACACAGGCACACACGCACACACGCACACAGGCACACACGCACACAGGCACACACACACACAGGCACACACACACACAGGCACACTCACACACACACACACGCACGTGAACACAGCTACACACACAGCTACACACACAGCTACACACACACAGCTACACACACAGCTACACACACACTCCACAGCGGTAGACGTGGTCCTTGCCGTCTGCTGGTCCATTACCAGGGAGTGTTCCATTTTCTTTATTTATTCCTTCTCTCCTCTGTTTAATCCCCAGGGTCCCTCAGAACGGCGGGAAAACAGGCCTCCATCTCTCCATCTCTCTCTTTCTCCAACTTTCTCTCCCTCCCTCCTCTCTTCCTGCGCAGAGAGGGCAACAGAGAGAACACAGGAAGCAGATCACTCTATAAGAGACTCAACAAATAATACACACACACACACACACAGAGAGCTCTCCTGAGGGCCTTGAGACCAAGCTGCCTCTACAGGAACACACGCCCTCAATAACCTTCACCTTCTCTGCACCCCCAGCTCTGTGTATCGCAACCTCACTCTCTCTTCCTGACTCTCCCATACACGCACACACACCAACACACGCACACCAACACACACACCAACACACGCACACCAACACGCGCACCAACACACGCACACCAACACACCAACACACACACCAACACACGCACAGACGCCAAAGCCCATTAACAATGTACTTCTTTTGTAATGGATTTGCTTGCTCTGCTGCTGTGGGAGAGAGGAGAGACCTGGTGTAGCCGTGTTATAAATCACCTGCTTGTTCCCCCTCCCTCCCTCCCTCCCCCCTGCCTCCTCCCCCTCCCCCGCTCCTCACACACACACACACACACACACACACACACACACCGCTGTCTCATATCAGCATTGCTATACTGTGGTTCCCAATCACTAACCCCCCAGTGCAAACACACTGACACACACACACACACACACACAACACACACACACAACACACAGTCCCCTCATTCCCCCCCCCATCATTGCCGCCTGGGGCGGGGAAATCCTATTACCCTATGAAGAGGAGGAACACATCATTAATTACAAACACACACACCCAGACACACACAAACATGTCAGTGCCAGGCTTAATCAGGCCAAACTGCTGACACACACACCCACGCACGCATGCAAGCACACACACACGCACAGTCAAAGTAAATGAGAGTTAAGACTGGCTCACTGGTCCACCCACCAAAAATACAAATAAACAAGGTTCCTCTACTGAATGGCACATCCCTGTAACTGCTGCACTAAAGACAGCTGATGATAGGATCCGGGGGGGGCCTACATATATACAACACACAACCAGGATCTCTCTCTCACACACACACACACATTTACACACCCTTTCTAACACACAATCACACACAAATACCTACATATCTACAACACACAACCACCATATCTCTCTCACACACACATTCACAACACACACATTTATGCACTCTCTCTAACACACAACACCTACATATCTACAACACCATATCTCTCTCACACACATTCACAACACACACATTTATGCACTCTCTCCAACACACAACACCTACATATCTACAACACACAAACACCATATCTCTCTCACGCACACAAATTCATGCACACTCTCTCTCTCCATTTCTCTTCCACACACACTTCCGTTCAGAGGGGCACTATGGCAGGATGCATGTGGAGGAGGAGGGGGTAGAGATGTGCTGGAGAGATCTCTGCGGAGAGGACAGGCAGATCTGGGCCTGTCACAGGCTAACACAGCCAGATTTATCACTCCTCACATCAGCTGCTCCAAGGTTTACCAGATATATGGATGCTATCAAATGACGGACGCACGCTGTAAAAATCAGGCCGGATCGTGAGGTAAATCACAGAGAGCCAGTGAAGCCACTTACAGTTTATGCTGCAACTCAGTCGAAAGCCATGGATCTCATACAAACCACTGACAGGGTTGCAATAGTGAGAGTTTCAGTTTTTTGGTGCGTTTTCTGTGACGCAACCGTTCAAACGTCATTTACCATTATATCTGTGAGATGAAAACAATGAACTCACGACAAGGAAAGTTGTTTTATTAGAAATATTTATTGACCACAAGGATATCACAGATTGTAAATCGATTACTCCCCATCTTAAACAGTACAGATATTTTTGACTACATTTAAAAACATGGCATTATGTATGGAATTAAAACCCTACGTTAGGACTGATGTACAGCAACAACAGATCCTTCTAGAATAACATAATAAGAAAAGGGAATCCATTGTGCATGTCAACTGGTAGACTTGATATACTTCCCAGCCATGATCAAACACAACAATCTTCTACAAGGTGCGGTGTCAAGGCAACCTTGCAGTTTCAACCCATATCCACACAGACCTCGAACTGTGACCTTGACCTGAGGGACCGACCTGGACCGCAGTGCGTGTGTGTATGAGAGAGTGTGTGTGTGTGGCGGAGGCAGACATCAGACAGCAGCCCACCGGTCCTCAACACTCACAGAGCCACAGCACCACCATGTGGTAAGTAGCGATACAGCAGGAGAGAGATCAACACCTTCACAACACTGCCGTTCCAGTCAAGATTCTGGAGAGTTCTACAGTACACCCGTCACCGACCCATTCAAACGCAGCTCGCTCTGTGGTCCGAGACACCGAGAGACGTTTAATCTTTCTGAAATTGTTCAGAACGGTCTTCCCAGCTAAGAGACCATCTGTGGGTGAAAACTTTGTAGGAGGAGAGTTGGAGAAGTCTAACACACACACTCCAAAACTTCTCTCGTCAGCACACGGTCAAAGGCAGAGGACGAGAAGATAAAATAACATTACATTCAATACATGGGGAGGAATTAAGGAGCGTCTACAGCTGTCACAGAGGGTAAATCAGAACGCTCCAAACTGCTTCTCTCAACAAGCCTCTTTACAAGCGCTTGTCTCTCAGCTGTCCTTGTCTGAAGGGAAGGACACAAGGAAAGGATCCGAGGATAAGACACAACTT
>CM059339.1:2614974-2636812 GCA_030340685.1 Protosalanx chinensis | reverse complement strand
ACCTAACAGAATACTGTTAAGAGCATTTCTTTTGTTGCGGTCCAAGAAGGTGGTATGGTCTGTGACCTGTAGAAAGTTCCGGTATCGGCGGGCAACTCAGTAGTTCTGATCCATCGTGGAGGAAACCAGATTCCTCACAATTTAAGAGGAGTGGGTCGGTTCAAAGGGTAGGTTCTTCAGTCAAATGTCAAGAATGTTCCAGAATGTTCCTTAACTAACAGACGGCATAGGATACTTTTCAAAGTCTTAGAAAGTCAACATCATGCTGTGAACGAAATAAAAACAGCTGTAAAGAATTGGGCAGACATACTTTTAAGAGCTTAAAACGACCTACAGTTATACAGTACAATATGGGAGCATGCAAGGACAGTCAATATGATCCATACATCTTCAACGGTGGGATAGCCTGTGTCAAGACATTAATTTAATATTTTTGGAGGTCATTTGTTTTAAAGGCATATTCCAGTCCAGCTTCGGAACGATTTTGGGAAACTTTTGCCCCTAAACAGGAGTATTCCTGGACTCTTATAATAGTAAAGATTAAGGGGCGTGGCGGTTGCATGAAAAACTACACGGGTTGCAAAGCGATAAAAAGTTAAGTGTCAACTTCAGGAAAACTATTTTAATACAGAAACCAGTTGGCCAGTTTGTTATTTGATCCACATGTGCCATGAAAAGGGCTACATTTGGTCGGAACACCCATGTCCAAAACATCCTAATCTCCAGATCTGTGTGGCGTCAAGCACGTGTCAAATTACTAAAATATAACGTCTAGCTTTCTGCATTTACTATTGTTACAACCAACAATTGCATGTCCAGCATAATGATTGGTTTGTGGTTTATTAAGACAGCATTAATAGTTCCACCCTAGAGTTCTGCCTTGAACCCGAGAGGGCCCGTGCACATTCCCACTCCTCCACCATTCTCACAACAAACACTTCAAAACATCAGGATCGGTTTAAACTAAGCAACTTACCTCTCTACAGTCACGTGGGGGTTCTCTGTCCTTTCTTAAGCGAAACTCCGTTTTGCTAACTGAACCATGCAAAGCGTGCAAAACGCGCGTGGATTAAAGGTGATATTAAATTTGCTGCGTTTTCCACTCTGCGACACGACGTGCACGCGCTGTGACGGGAAGCGCTCTGCACGCTCTGTGACGGTGAGCGGTGAGCGCTCCGCACGCGCCCCAATGGCTGCTGGGACCGCGAGGATTCTGCTTCATCAAGTTAGAAGAAGGTTTTCTGACCATCTGTACACCTTTTAGTGGGTGCATTAAGTTTTTCATGGACAGTACAGTAGTAGTCCTCTAATTTACTTAAGATTTCTTACTGATACGAATCATTACTGGAATGTTTCGTGTATACAGAGCAGTCTCGGTCAAAGGTTCCTTATAAATGTATCCTAGCCGTGGTTTGGCAGTAGGTTATACAACTCACATGGTCAGGCTTAATCAAAATGATTTAATTAAATGTCAATATGTGAAACATAATATGAATACGTGATTTAAAATACATTATGATTTAAAAAAATGAAGTATATTCACACATACACAATAACTTAAAAATTAATCTTGAGAAAAAAAATCACTAAAATAGGTCCATACATTTTATTCCCTAAATCAAAACCTGTCTGGCACCTGTTTCTGTAGAGATGCAGTTCTCTCTTTATGCCAGCAGGTGGCGTTTTACAGTCGTTATTGAATAATTAGCTCAGATAACCTACTGTATTTACAAAGATAATTGTGCTTGCATTTAGGTATTTCACAGAATAAACGTATTGCCAATAAAATCGGGCAAATTATGGATTTAAATATTCTGCTTCACAGTCAAGGATAATGCAACTGAACAACAAGGCAAATACACAAAAGTGTAGATATCACATCCACTAAATAATGGATTACCAGCACCCACACCCTGACTAGCCTAGGCTTACTACTGCTCAAACACTCACAAACACACAGGCAGGCACCCCTACCATCTCTCTGAAATGAATAATTCAATGCAACCCTGATCTTTGTTGGCTGTCTCATCCATCAATCAGGAACGTATTGTGTTCTTCATCACTTTGAAACCACTTACAGGGGCGACGAGGATAGGCAAAGGCCCAGCCTAAATAACCCTGTGAACGTGATACTGAGGTGCGAACACACACCCCTGTCCCTGCTGTGTTAGCTGACGAGCTGAAGGCTGCTCGATGGTTGGAGGGTTCGGTTCCCCTGGCCTGGGCCCTCATCTCTGACCACATGACACACAGCACCTCCGGAAAAGTCCAAATAAAAACCACATTAATCGAATTAAACGTCCTCATCAAGTACAGGTTTCGCACGTGTGTTTGTGTCCAGTGCTTAAACCTCACAAGGTAATAAAACATATAACCTGCAGTGTGTGTGTCCGTCTCCTGAACACCTTTTCCAGTTGTCCAGAGAGATGCAGCATGCAAAGCAGTAGGCTTTGAAGGAGTAGGAGAGTGTTGACCCAGATAATATACAAATGTGGTAGCCTGACATTTTACAGAGTTATATACTGTATATGTTTCAACCATAAGCTTCCTCCTGACTCAGTTTCATGTGGTAGACACAGGAGGAAGTTGGCTTAAGTTGGAAATGTATTGTATGTAAATCACAAGCTTTTGTTAATGCATTTGCCTGAAGTTCTATTACCCCCTGTGTAGATACACAAAAGGAGATAGTCTTATTTGCTTAGGAGGGGTGGGTTAGGTACAGTGTTATCAAAGTTACACACGCTTGTGTTAACAGGGTAAATGCATGTAAAGATTTGTGACGTGCACGAATCATTTTGCCGTATGACTGGCAAACACTTCAAAGAACTGATTGTCTTTCCATGCAAAGCCAGTTCTCAGTAACTTATAAAAGGGTACTCAGACATTCACACCCCATTTGACTAGTCGGTGAAGGCTGAACTTCCTGTTTGTCAACTAACACGAAACCATTCATTTGCCATGTTGGAACTGGAACAAAAGTCACAAATGAAGAAAAAAAAGAAATGAAAAAAAAAAAGAGTTACATTTCCACCCCATAATATGTCTTGAATCACAAGCAAGCAAACAGCAGTGAATCCAGCTATTGAGTGATGTGGCAAAATACATCGTCCCTTCTGTCTCTTGGCTGACATACATAAACTATTGTAAATCCACATCAAACTAGAGAGAACTAATCCTGGGGTAATTACAATTACCCAGGTTTGCTTGCGGCTGCCCAGCTGCCTATAGAGTCCTGGTGTTTACCGACTTCAACCATTCAGTGTCTTTACATCGGTTTCAGACAGCAAAGAAGAAGAAAATATGTAGGTTGTTGAACTGGTCCCATGATCTGATGACTATAATTATTATTCCTGGAGAGCGAGCATTAGTGAGCAAATTAGTATTTTTTTAAGTAAAGCTTATAACCATTCATTCATTCATTATCTACCACTTATTAGCAGTGCCACTTATTCCAATTATGGGTCACAGTGACTGGAGCCTATCCCAGTTACTTTCGGGCCTTAGGCAGGGTTCACCTGCTGGGCTATCACATAGACAGTGACAGACAACATTGAGACAACCATTCACTCTCAGTCATTCACTAGGGACAATTTCCAGAGGGTCCAATTAACCTAACACATGCATGTCTTTGGATGTAACTTGTAACCATTCAACCACTAAACAAACATAATAAAAAGAATTAAGTTACGGTGTAAAAAAGACGACTCTGTCTCTCTTGCAGTTTCTCCTCCAGACACTGAATGAGGACAGGATCCACCATGGGATCGACCTTATTGGCAAACCAGTGACCGCTTTCAAGCAGCCAGCGAATTTCTCCTGCCCCATAAATGCACACACTGCGAACGTGGTTTCCAGTACAAGACGGGTACAGAGCGCCCTCCAGGTAGAACCACTTCACCAGCCTGGTCCTGCTCATCAGGTCAGAGATGTCAGCCTGGGACCTGGGCACCTCTCCGGGCACACCTGGCACGCGTGTGAGAGTAGCCCAGAAGTGTTCGTCCGGGGAGTAGGTGTCCTCCGACCATTTAAGGAAGTCCTTGGCGTGAGGCGAGTTGATGACGTAATAGACAAACTCCCGCGAGAGCGTGAAGTATGCGCTGCCGACGAACATTTCGATGTTGTGCGGCGGCGGATCCTTGTTGATGGTGGTTTTCATGGGAATCTGATAGTCAGCGTTATCTCCTTGCAGCTTGTAATGCACGGCGTACCTCTGAGTCTTGTAAAAAGGGGGGCGGGTCGTTTCAAGCATGTTGGCACCTCGAAGAGCTCGGAGCTCAGACACCAGCTCCCCATTGGACCTGAGAGGGAAATCCTGCCCACAAAGGTTGATGACGTACCTCCATCTGACCTCTGACCTCAGCAGGTCGGACAGGCAGTTCAGGTCGGCCTTCAGCCGGGTGACGCTAGCATAGATGACGCTCTCAAGCTTGGAAGCGATGAAGACGTTGGGCAGACAGCGGGCCAGGCCGTCCATGGCTGACTTGAATTCGGCTGAGGACTTCAGGTCGTAGTGGATACAGTAAAGGTTGTTAGGGGAGTAGACGGCTCGGAGCAATCTCTCCACCATCCAGGCAGACTTGTGCACCACTATGGAATAGGCCACAGGGAACTGCTTTTCCTCCTCCGACACCAAGATGGTGCCATACCCTCTGGAGTTGAGGTAGAGAGGGCAGTTGGAGGTGAGGTTGACCAGAGTGGCATCCTTATCCTGTACAACGTTCTTCCTGATGACCAGAGATTTGCCCACCTCCATGGGGTCGAGATCGTAGATGGCGGAGCAATCAATGTCATATTTGCTTAATGTCTGGATGTTGTCAGGTGTTGTGGAGTGTTCAAGAGGTTCTTTTGAAAATCTTACAGTAACCATTAGACATATCAATAGAAGGGCACACACAGCGAGTATCCAGCACCCCCGAAAAACGTTTCTCCTTTTCAAAAAGTTGCATCTCATTCTGAAGGGAATTTTTGAAAGATTTAACTGTTTCATATTATTGAACTTGAACTTCCTTCTTTGCTGACAGCTTTACTGTTACAAATAATCACTTTGCTCTGGGGTTAGGTGCTGCCTTAAGAAACGTCATTCTTGGAATGTAGAAGTCTTGTCATTCCGTTTGGTCCAATCCGTTTTCTAAACAGAAGAATGCAATTAACTGGGAGGTTCATTTAAATAAAAATCATGTCAAATTTTACAAAAACAATAACGGGCATCAACTTTTTGAACATTACAACAACCGGTAGATTATGCTTTTGAAATAGAATCACAACTTGTTAGAAAATGTCAGCGAAAAAAAAAGAAATGGCAATTACAGAAGTTAACCAATCACTCTGCATGATCTAAAGAAGCGAATATTCTCATGATATTATGTATTTAACTTGCAACTTACATTTTTTTTTATGAGCAGGAACTACGAATATTTCTGTTGCTTCCATTGTCAAATATCTTTGATGGACGAGCTCGTCTTCCGCCTTGCAGTCATAGACATTATACCAGACTCATTCAATAAATAAGGTTAATGTTTCGGTATAAGGACTTCTAATACAGATAGAAGCTTACTTTTTTTTCTTTAAAATTGTTTTTATAAAATTACATCCATGTGAAAAATAAGTAAAACAAAATGTATTAAAAAAAGTATACAAAAATAAGCTTGTATCTGTATTAGAAGTCCTTATACCGAAAAATGCACCTTATTTATTGAATGACCCTCGTAATAAACTTTATGATGTCTATGCTTGCAGTTACCAAGAAAGTCGTGCTTCCTTCCAGTCAGGCGGGTAACTTTAACCAAGACTGATCAAACTGAGGTCACCTTTAGTGGAGCACCAAGCATATGAAGGAAGGTGTGGCAGGGGTGGGGAGGTAGTCTGTAATGTGGTTTCATCTAACCGTAAACCTTACCTTTGGGACAGCCCGACCCTAATGCGCAATTCAGTCTGATGGGGAAGCATTTATCGTTAGTTTAACAAAGTAGTAGAAAGCATTTCGAGTCCATATTCAATTTAAACCAGTGTTATGCAACAGAGTATGTCAATTATAAAAAAATAATTGGACTGCATTGAAAAACAGGGTATAGAAACATCTAATCAAGGATCTAAAGCACATATTTAAAATAGAAATGAATGGGTCGTTATCAAGCTCTGTGGAAGCCTGATAATGATAATAAACTAGTCAGGTGTGTTGGAGCTGTTGGAGGCACCTGCCTCTCTACTGATGTTAGTGGTATAAACCATAGACATATATAAAGAATGTTTCTAATGTCTATGGTGTAAACAGTACAGTATGTATGAGGGACACATTTTTTTCAGATTGTGGTGAGGAAAGACAATAAATTATTTCCTAAACTACCCCATATTGGTTTTTGTTTACTTACATACCCCTTTGATGGAAGGTATTTCAATAGCCTACTGAGTACAGTAACTATTTTTTTTTCAAACAAGGAGGAGGAAAGAAAAGGAAAGAAAAACACTGGTCAAAGTTCAAATGGAAAGTTTTTAGTTAAATGTCTTGAGCTGTTTCTCAGTAGGCTAAACATTAGACAGTGATTAGTCAGAGGCAGCAACAGCATGGTTTAGATTAGATTAGATTAGATGAACCTTTATTTGTCCTCCAGGAGGTGGAAATTGCAGTTCACAACAGCAGCAGGGTAAAGTACAGCACACAGAGTTGCAGAGTAATATACATAATGACAATAACATAACAATAGCAATAACAATGGCAATAGCAATAGGCGGGCACGATAAGGTCGGGTATATAAAAAAATAAGAATATAAGTAATTTAAGTAGTCTGTTTAAGTAGTCCAGTATACAAAATAAGTAAGTTAAGTCGACATGTAGGCAGTTATTGCACTTGAGGAGTTACAGGATTACAGTATTTTGCAAAGAGTATGATAAAAAAATAAGTTAGGTAGACATATAGACATATAGACAGTTATGGAGAATTACAGCATTACAGTATTGCAAAAAGTAAGCAAGTTAAGTAGAAATATTGCACTTAGTACAGAATATGAATATAACATGAGTATTGCACGTGAGTGAGGTAAGTAAAAATATATAATACAGATAAAAATACAATAAAAGAGTAATAAACAGTAATACTGCACGGTGGTGAGGTAGTGAAGGTAATAGTTATAATAATGGTAAAGGTGTAGCACATGATAGTGGCTATGGACAGCAGTATTTAGTGATTATTGTTAAACAGTCTGAGAGCAGCAGGAAGGAAGGACCTGCGAAATCTCTCCTTCACACACCGAGGGTGAATCAGCCTATTGCTGAAGCTGCTCTCCAGAGCGGACAGTGTGTCCTGCAGGGGGTGTGACTTGTGGTCCAGCATGGTTGCCAGGACTCGTCTCACCCAGTCCAGAGGGCAGCCCTGGCATGGTAGTAGCTGTGGTGCACTTTTACTGCACTGCGATTGCATAACGAACCAGTTTGCAGTTTATTATTTCAGAAGGGCCAATTACCCCATAATTGTGTACTTTTCTGAATGTCAGGCAACAGCAATCGTACATTGACGGATACTGCCCTCTTCTGATGATATTATGTCTACCCTACTGACATCGTTTGAAAATAAATACTGAATTGTAATTCAAATGTCGTGTTGGTTTTATCTGGTATGGCAGCTGCGTGCCTTTCAAAAAAATGTAGTCAAAATAAATAAACGGAGAATAATAATTTTCAAGGTCAAGGATGTCTCTTGCTTGGGTAGAAAAATGTGTATTTTCAAAAAGCAAATATGTTCGTTTATATCTCCGTTTTGTACTGCAGTATGTTGACATAAATTGCATGTTAAAATCTCGTCTATGGCTATAATTCTACGTCATCTACTAGTTTCCTGACGTCAGCGAATCCGTTTCCTTGCGTCGGACTGTGTCGTCACTTCCGTTCTTGGCCACGCCCTTCATCTATGACGCCCTTGCTGATGACACATGATGACACCGTTTAAGTAGCTGCTGGCTAATATGATTACATCCGTTTTCTGGATGTCACAATTTTGGGGGAAATCGGTTCTAATGAAGGTAAACAATGAACTTCATATGTAAGCGTGCTATTGTGTTTCATGAAGGTAACGTGTTTCGTAGTAAGTTAGTTTTATCTGACCTTGGTGACACTGGAGGGTAGTGACACAGGGACGTTAGCCAGCCACCTAGCCTGTCTGACACCACCAGCCTGTCTTAACACAGACAAGCTAACTTAGCATTAGCTTAGCATTAGCATTATCTGCTGTGAAACCCTCGTGAACGAGTCTGACACCGATTCAGTTCAAATACGTTATGATTTATTTCTCCGAGAGTAAAGGAGCGATCGGGCCGTGAGTGTGATACATAACTAACGAATGACAAGATAAAGGTTGACTGGCGTTAGTGGGTGTGACTGACAGCGTGTAACATGTCCAATTAATAAGAGTGGTTAGGGCTGTTACTCATAATCAAGGTCTACCCTTCCCTCCTTCTTGGTTCTAGGTGAGTAAGTGACCGGGTGGCACCATGTTGACCGGTGTGTTCCGACTGCATGGCCTGGTGGTGGCGTCACACCCGTGGGAGGTGATCGTGGGCACCGTGGCTCTGACCGTGTGCCTCATGTCCATGAACAGCCTGGCCACCAGCAACCAGGTGTGCAGGTGGAACGAGGACTGTCCGAAACAGGAGGTGAGCCAAGCTGAGCGCATCCGCTTTCTGGATAGACCCCCCTGTCGGGGTAAAAAACGAAACCGTTCTTTAGACACGGATGTCGGATGTCCACATGTCAAACGAGCGGTTTCCCTGTGCTTTACAGAGGATCCTGAGCAGTGACATCATCATCCTGACCGTCACCCGCTGCATGGCCATCATCTACATCTATATCCAGTTCCAGAATCTGCGACAGCTTGGCTCCAAATACATACTTGGTGGGTGTGATGAGGTTTTTGGAATGGCTTCCCCATCCAACATGATCGGTTAGTGCTGATTGGCTTCTGGAAAGTAATGTGAGTCTTTTTTTTAATGTCTTTTTCTTGCCTCAGGTATTGCAGGATTTTTCACGGTGTTCTCCAGCTTGGTTTTCAGCACGGTGGTCATCCATTTCCTGGGGAAGGAGTTAACAGGCCTCAAGTAAATATAGTAGAATAGGTGGTTAACAGCTAAACCGTCTGTGTTTTAAGGGGGCTGAGAATGGGACTCATGGTTGTGACTCACTCCTGTGATTTCTCCCTCAGCGAGGCGCTCCCCTTCTTCCTCCTGCTCATCGACCTGTCCAAGGCGTGCGCCCTGGCTAAGTTTGCCCTCAGCTCCAACTCCCAGGTGACTGAAACCATCAAGGCTGTCTGGGAACAGCTGTTGAATACTGTTAAACATGGTGTCAAACTTAAGACCATTAAACTTCACACTCATAAGCCAATAGTAAGAATGTGTAGTTCATGTTGCAAACCTGCAACTTAACCCTGTAGTAAGATGCTCTAATGCTGACTTACACCTATCCAGGTTAAAGTAAAACTGCGAACATAATAAAAACTAGAAAAAACAACAACAAAAAAACGAACACACGGTTCAAAGTACACTAAAGTAAACAAGGCTGGTGGTTTTGTGGTTGCAGGAGGAGGTGAGGGAGAACATCTCCCAGGGCATGGCCATCCTGGGCCCCACCTTCACCCTGGATGCCCTGGTGGAGTGTCTGGTCATTGGGATAGGCACCATGTCAGGTCAGTTATCCCCCAAACAGCAGCTGTGTTTGGGTTTCATGTGTCTCTCTGCTGGCTGTTGTTTGGTCTTCAGTCTGGCCTTCAGTCCTGTTGGCCTGGCCTTGGGAAGGCTAGTGGTGTGTGTGTGTGTTTTGACGGTGTGTGTGTGTGTTTTGACGGTGTGTGTGTTGTAGGAGTGTGTGTGTTGTAGACGTGTGTGTTGTAGAGGTTTGTGTTGTAGAGGTGTGTGTGTTGTACGGTTGTGTGTGTTGTAGGGGTGTGTGTTGTAGGAGTGTGTGTGTTGTAGAGGTGCATGTTTGTGTTGTAGAGGTGTGTGTGTTTTAGGGGGGGGTGTGTTGTAGGGGTGTGTGTGTGTGTTGTAGGAGTGTGTGTGTGTGTTGTAGGAGTGTGTGTGTGTGTGTGTTCTGACCATGTTCCCACCCTACAGGAGTGCCCCAGCTGGAGATCATGTGCTGCTTCGGCTGTATGTCCGTCCTGGCCAACTACTTTGTCTTCATGACCTTCTTCCCTGCCTGCGTGTCCCTGGTCCTGGAGGTAAGGAACAGACACACAGGAAGAGTGTGTGTGTGTAAACTCCCTGTTTACTTTACCTTTGTGTGTGTGTGTGTTGCAGTTATCCAGGGAGAGCAGGGAGGGTCGCCCCATCTGGCAGCTGAGCCACTTCGCCCGTGTGCTGGCTGAAGAGGAGGACAACAAGCCCAACCCTGTCACCCAGAGGGTGAAGATCATCATGGTGAGGAGCACCACACACACACACACACACACACACACGGGCCAATCAGAAAGGGTCTCACCCTCAGAGCCGCTGTTTCCCTTTGTTTCCTCCTCCCAGTCTCTGGGCCTGGTCCTGGTCCACGCCCACTCTCACCTGGCCAATGAGAACCCTGGCCTGAACCGGACCACAGAGGGCCAGATGGTCAAGAGGCTGGATCACAGCCAGAGCATGTGGCCTCTGTCTGTCTTCAGGTAACCATGGGAACCCCCACAGGAAGCTGCCATGTCATGGGTTCTCTTCACACCACCATGAGTCATTTGATACCGTTGGTACGTGAAGTAGTTTCAAACTGCTAACTTTCCTTTCTCTTTCTCTCTCTCTCTCTCTCTCCCTCTCTCTCTCTCTCTCTCTCTCTCTCTCTCAGTATGGATCTTGAGCAGGTGATCACCCTCGCACTGGCTCTCCTCCTGGCTGTCAAATACATCTTCTTCGAACCGACCGAGGCCGACTCCCCCTTGTCCCTGAAGAGCCCCATGGCCAGCCCCCCTCCAGCCCTGACCCAGCGGGGTGTGGAGGACTGCTGCAGGAGGGAGCCAGCCCCCTACAAGGCCCCATGGAGGGCAGCCAGCCCCCCAGCCCCGAGCCCAGGGGCAGAGCCTCCCTCTGAGGGCTCCGGAGGCGAGGTGACAGGCCCCCGCCTGGTGGCCCTGCCTCAGCAGAACGGACCCTGTTCACTTGGCTCTCGTGTTGCCCCTGCGGTTACGCCCCTGTCCCCCGCGGTTACGCCCCGCTCCCCTGCACCTCCCCCATCCTCCCCCCGCCCCCTGGAGGAATGCCTGGCCATCCTATCAGACCCAGAGGTGAGTGCTCAGGGCAGTGAAGGTGATAGATGCAGCCCTGTGAGGAGAACAGCTGTGATCGTCTCTCATTCTCTCCCAGAGGGGCGCCCGTTTCCTTAGCGACGCCGAGGTCATGCTGCTGGTGACCGCCAGGACCATCCCGACCTATAAGCTGGAGGCTGTCATGGAAACGCCAGAGAGGGGCGTGGCTATCCGAAGAGAGATGCTGTCGTCCAAGCTGCCCGACCGCTCTGCCCTGGGCGGCCTGCCTTACAAGGGCTACGACTTCACTAAGGTGCATCTCCCTTCCTCCCTCTCTCTCTCTCTCTCTCTCTCTTCCATCTATCCTCCCTCCCTCCCCCCCCCCCCCTTCCTGCTCCAGGTGACTTTAGGTCCTGTCTGTCTCAGGTGATGGGGACCTGCTGTGAGAACATCATTGGCTACATGCCCGTTCCGGTGGGAGTGGCCGGCCCTCTCCTATTGGACGGGAAGGAGTTCCACGTTCCCATGGCGACCACAGAGGGCTGCCTGGTGGCCAGCACCAACAGAGGGTGTCGAGCTGTTGCTGTGAGTACGAGCATGGCTCAGAAGGACTGTGTGTGTGTGTGCGTGTGTGTGTGTTTTCACGTGTGTCCTAACCCTCCCGTGCCCCCCCCCCCCCTCTCCCCCCTCCCAGCTGAGCGGAGGCTGCAGCAGTCGTATCCTAGGTGACGGGATGACCCGCGGCCCTGTGGTCCGGCTGCCCTCCGCCTGCCGAGCAGCGGAGGTCAAGACCTGGCTGGAGACACCTGACGGCTTCAGAACCATCAAGCAGGCCTTCGACCACACCAGCAGGTCAGGCCCCCGGCCCCCGGCCCCCAGCCTCACAGAACAGGCCTCTCAGAACCACCAGCAGGCACTGAGGTGGCTTCTGGGACACTGGATGATGGTGTGTGTGTGTATTGCAGGTTTGCCCGTCTGGATAAGCTCCAGATCGCTCTGGCTGGGAGGAACCTGTACGTCCGTTTCCAGTCGCAGACAGGAGACGCCATGGGCATGAACATGCTGTCCAAGGTAAGGCCTCACTCAGAGCCTCCAGAGGAGTGACCGCTCCGGTGGGATCAAGGACACTCATCCTCCCCTCCCCCCTCCTCCCTCCTCCAGGGGACAGAGCAGGCTGTGAGTGTCCTGCAGCAGCATTACCCTGACCTGCAGGTGTTGTCTGTCAGCGGGAACTACTGTACCGACAAGAAGCCTGCAGCCATCAACTGGCTCCTGGGCCGGGGCAAGTCTGCCGTGTGTGAGGCCACCATACCTGCCAGGGTGGTCCGAGAGGTACGCCCTGCTGGGGGGAGGGGGGAGGGGAGAGGAGAGGAGGGGACGGGAGAGATGGGGACGGGAGAGGAGGAGGGGAAGTGGGGAAGTGGAGGGGAAGTGGAGGGGAAGTCTGTCACCTCAGACCGTTGAGACTCGTCCGTGTTCGAAGCTGTTCCTGTGTGGGTTCCACAGGTGCTGAAGAGCAGCACAGCAGCTCTGCTGGAGCTGAACATCAGTAAGAACCTGGTGGGCTCGGCCATGGCCGGCAGCATCGGGGGCTTCAACGCCCACGCAGCCAACATCGTGGCGGCCATCTTCATCGCCTGCGGCCAGGTGGGCAGCCTGGATACCCCTAACCCTAATCCCAACCCTGACCCCAGTTTAACCAGTTACTGATCCCTCCCTCTCCTCTCTCTCTCCCCCCCAGGACCCAGCTCAGACGGTGGGCAGCTCTAACTGCATCACCCTGATGGAGCCTGCTGGGGCTGGGGGAGAGGACCTGCACATCAGCTGCACCATGCCCTCCATAGAGCTGGGCACGGTGGGGGGGGGCACTAACCTGGAGCCCCAACAAGCCTGCCTGCAGGTGGGTGAGGGGGGGGGGGAGAGAGAGAGAGAGAGGCAGAGAGATGACAGAAAGAGCGAGCGAGCATGTGTTGTGCTCCAGCTCCAGCCCCTCTCTCCAGCCTGAGCGTGTGTGTGTGTTTCAGATGCTGGGCGTGCAGGGCTCCAGCCTGGAGCACCCGGGGCAGAACGCCCGGCAGCTGGCCAGGGTGGTGTGTGGCACCGTGCTGGCGGGGGAGCTGTCCCTCATGGCTGCTCTGGCAGCTGGGCACCTCGTCAAGAGCCACCTCACACACAACAGGTAGGTTCAGACGCTCTTATCCAGAGCGACTTACAGCAAGCACAGGGACATTCCCCTCCTGAGGCAAGTAGGGTGAAGTGCCTTGCCCAGGGACATAATGTCATGTTGCCACAGCTGGGAACCGAACGCGAAGTCTTCCGATCACTAGCCCAACACTTTAACCTCTCAGCCACCTCTCTCTGTATTCCAGGTCAAAGGTTAACCTGCCCGAAATGAAGCCGTCACACTCTGAGAAGGCAGCGTGTCACACAAGAGGCATCAACCAATCGGAAGAGAGCTTCTCGTGACTGCAGAGGAATTCTGGGAGTTGCGGTGAGAGAGAGGTGTGGGGCCGTCCTGAAGGAGCCACAACACCAGACCCTCAGGAGGATGTGGGCGTGGACAGAGGGGCCCCTAAAGCTCTGAGAGGCTCCTATCAGAGAGACTGCTGACAGTCACACACACACACACACACACACTGCAGCCCTGACAAACAACCATTGTTAGGAAATAGTGATTTTTGACTGTGTATAAGTGGGGGAAACCCACAAATGATGCACTTGTCTATAGGTGACATTTCAGACGCGTTGATTTAAGTTTGCGTCAGGCAGAATTCCTGTTGTTTGCACAGAATACTAAAACAGAGTCAGATATACAATCACGTCCAAGGATGAGTCAACTTCAACAAATCTCATCAGCAGGATTGATGAAATCCCGCGGGAATACGACACACATTTGAAATCCCGCGGGAATACGACACACATTAGAAATCCCACTTGCTCTTGTCCACAGAGATCCTTCTGCATTTGCCAAATATAGAAACAACTATGAAAAGTGACATTTTGTTTTGCGCTGAAAACAGTTGTGTTTTGAATGTATTTTTTAATTTAAGAGTTGTTTTACAGTTGTTAATAATATTATTGTATGAATGCACTGAGTGAAGTTGGAATGCATTCAGGCGATTACTCGTTTTTTTCTTTTTTATCTTTGTAACTGTAGTTTCACTGTGTTCCCCTCAGCGGGGGGGGGGGGGGGGGTGACTGTGCTGATCAGTTGATTGATGGATCTGCAGCTGTTTGATCTAACCAATCAAGACAGACTTCTGGTCATTTCAATAGCAGATATGAGATCATGTGTGATTGTCTTAGCTGTGCGAATGGGTAGACAGGACACTTCAAAAGCCATATAAAACCGCCTTTCTTACATAGTTTCCTTAGATCTTAGCATTCGTTGCCAGGGAGGCAGGTGACAAGCAAAACTCAATGTGAAAATAGATTGGTACTTGCATTGGGTTTACTGCAGGGATGTCCAACTCTCATGGTTCACTGTCCTGAAGATTTGAGCTGTTTCCCTGCTCCAGCACACAGAGCTGGATAACGACCCTTCATTAGGATCAGGTGTGCTGGAGCAGGGAAACATCTGAAATCTGCAGGACAGCGGCCCCTGAGGGCCAGGGTTGGAGACCCCTGTTTTATTGGTTGCTTTTTGTTAAACACAATAAATCTGCTCACTAGTGGCCTTATGACTTAAGAAGATTTAACTTGTAAAAAGTAATGTTGCTGTAGCTCACCACTAATGCCCAATAACTTTGTTCCCAGTGTATTTTGCTACAAAACACAAAGATAAATGTAATGTTTCCAGTAATGCCACTGTCTTATGTCTGGTTTCTGCTTTGTGTCTGATGAAATCACGCCCACACAACATGAGGATAAGAACTGTCATTTATTTCTAAACAGGGCTGAAGAAATGTCTCATTTCACAGTACAGGTTGATGGTGAATCCTCAGCTTAAGCGTGGCCATTTTATTGATTTATTTTCTCTTCCACACGATCGCTCTCTCAGGTTACATTCAGTGCAAATGTAGTAAACCGTCACCCAGATTCTCAGGGTGGGGGGGGGGGGAATCTTAGCACAGGACCAACCTGCTCCGTGAATAAGCCGCTCTCCACTTAGAATGGGGGGGGGGGGGGGGGGGGGGGGGGGGATTAACCTCGCCCTACATTACAGCATTATCAGATACCTGTGTCCCAGCCTGGCTAATTCTGGGAGGGTTAGGAACAGGGTCTAATGAACTGGGACATGCTGCCACACAAGCTTGAAAGGGGATCTAATGCAACAGAACACTGATCCAAAAACATCACCTCGAACATTGCTTGTGCCTTGAACCTAAATCCCAAATAGTCCATGAGAATCACGTGTATGGATCCATCACGCTCTCCTCACGGTTAGAAGACAAAAAAAAATCAAGAACAAGAACTAATCAAGAACATCTGCCTCCGTTGATTGGAATTCAAAAGTCCGAATAAAAACTGTTTTGAAATGGATTGGGACGATTTTTTTAACTCCTCACCCTTTGTTTTTGTACAAGTGACCATCAAGAGCTGCTTTCCAGATAAACACACCATAGAAAGGCTTCGGTTCTCCCTCATCAATCTAGAATCTAGATTCTAGACGATCAGTCCAGAAAGAAAATGTTGCCGTGACGATGACAGTTCAGCACACTCAGGTGTTTAGGAACCTCCCTAGTGAGTTCATAGGTTTCCTATTAGCTCATCTCCAGGTGCATCTTCATTCTAAGGCATACGGGCTCGATTCAGCCACGATAAAAAGCGTTTTGCGGGAGATTTCTCCAGGTGGAAGCTAAAGTGAAATGGCTGGTGTCCTATACATAATATACACTCCCATCAAAACATCACCACAACTAGAAGTGTGCAACGACACATAAATACACCCCTGAAACGAAGAAGAAATAAGGGGATTTGTGTACTTTTGAGGGGGTGAGGTGGAGGGGGAACACACAAAAGAAACATTTTGCCTAGTCTCTCCATCAGTACCAGCGAGTGGTGATTTCACAAGAGAGACGTCGTAAAAAAAAAAAGAAGCTCAAGTCTTGTATCATAGGGATCGTGAAGTTGTGAGAACCCTCCGGGACTTTGTGTTTCTTATTTACAACCTAAAAGATCGAGCCAGCCCAAGATTCCCCGCGTCTCTTCGTCCTAGTAGCTTAATGTTAGCAGCATGAGAAAGCTCAGGACCGACAGCTGTGATTACTTATCAAAAAGCCAAAACCAAACGCAGGAAAAAAGAGGCACGAAACCCAATTTTCTTCAACGAAACAAAGAAAGATAGAAAGATAAGACTATAATCGCAAGACTAAAATAGAGCCACCGTTTCGTCAGTTACTTGCCACGAACGTGTCTTTCTTATAAACATCTTATAACACATACGTACATTTATATATTACATTGATATAACTCTGTCAGGGGGAAAAAGCCCCCCCCTAAATCGATCAAGCTGATGACGTTTGGCTACCATCGATGCTAGCGTGATATTAGCATTAGCGCTGGGGGGGAGGGCAGTTTACAGGCTAGCAACAGGAGCTAGCAACGAAGCTATCGCTAGGATGGCTGGCTAGCGTGGAAGTTTGCGTGAAGAACCTTGACCGCGAGGCCAGAGAAGTGGTCAAACAGTCTGCTGTCAGAGGGGTCAGGGTGCAGCGTGTGCTTGGGGCCTGCTGGGGGCGCTGGAGGGCCTGCGTGAGGGAGTTTGTGCTCAGGCCAGCCACTAGCAAGGCCCGGTATCCTGAAGAAGAAGGAAGGAAGAATTTAGTTGAACTAAAAAGACATCAAGAGCTCGATATGTCAAGTGTGCAGAGCTGAGTGTTGACAGCATGTTGAATTCTGTTAAATACTGTTGTCTTACAGCTGTACATTTGTCTTAAATAACTTTAATCTGTACATACCCTGTATATTCTGATTATACTGTTCATACTGTGTATATTCTGAGTATATTGATTATATTCTGTTGTAATAACTGTTTGGCACTTCTGGTTGGATGCTAACTGGATTTCGTTACCCTGTACTTGTACCTGTGTAATGACATTAAAGTAGAATCTAACCTAACTGTGTGTGCTGAACAGGGTCTCCCACCTGACCTCCTCAGAAGAGGATGGGCTTGCCGGCCGTCTTCTCCTGGACGTAGGAGGTGAAGCGCTTCAGGAACTTGGGGTACTCCCTCTTGGCCACCGCCCGCAGGACGGAGGCCGGGGCCCAGCCTCCAGGGTTCACTGAGGGAGGGGAAACAGGATGTGATGTCACACGCCTGTCAAACAACCCCCACCCCCCAAGCTCCTTGTTCCTGGGAGCAGCTGTCTGTGTGCTGCTCAGGGAAGCAGGACTCACCATTGGCTACGTAGGTGATCTTACAGAGGATGTTGTCTCTGCTGATCTCTTTGTCGCCCTCCGGTGGACTGACCAGGGTCTGGCAGATCAGGGCGATGTTGATTTTGGCACGGACACACCTGTTGGTGGGCTGGAGGGGGACACCACAGAGGTTAGGGTCAAACTGTGATGATCTTTGAGTTTTGTCCTCTCATCCTCCACTCCACACACACACACACACACACAGCAGGGCTGCCTTGCGAGGCAGGGCAGTATGTGAGGGGTGGGGCAGCAGAGAGGGGCGGGGCAGCAGGGGTGGGAAGAGCAGCGGTGTGGCTCCTCACCTGGGCGTTGTCGTGGTCCACAGAGAAGTTACACACCAGCCAGGTGTCAGGGTCGTTCTCATTGTTGGCCAGGATCTTCCTCATGGCCGACAGGTACAGGACGTCCCTCTGAGACGCAGGCCACACCCTCTGAAACACACACACACAGTAAGATATCGTAGAGGAAGGTGTGTGTATGTGAGTGTGTGTGTGTGTGTGTCGTTCCCCACTCTCACACCTTGTGTGTCTGATAGACAATCACAGCACTGTCTGACAGAGACTCCACCACGTTGAAGTTCTCGATGGTGGCTGAAACGGAGAACAGGAAGTCAAGAAGAGGAAGCGGCTTGGCGGTGGGGTGTTATGTGGCGTGTTGCGCGGCGTGTTGCGCTGCGTGGCGTGCTGACTCACTCTCCCAGTCGTTGCGGTACTCCGTGTCCCAGAAGTAGTGGCACAGCTCGTGGCCCGTCACCCCCCTCACTGAGTGGGTGGCCTTCAGAGGGTCCAGAACTATCCCGTTCTCCTCCACCTCCCTCCGGTACACCTGCACGCGCGCGCACACACACACACACAGAAACACAGTGAACATGGTGTGTGTTCCTCTCCAGGTGGTCTGACCAGCCTGTCTCTCTCTCTCACCTTCATCTCTCCCTCCTCCACCACCAGCTGCCAGTTGGCGTCTCCGCCCATGTCCTGCAGGGAGTAGGTCATGTGATTCTGCACCATCTCCTCCACCTATCGCAGAGGACCAGGAACAGGAAGCGAAAGTCAGATCAGACAGGTGAGCGCACACACACCCAGCAGGTATCAGCAGGGTGTTTGGTAGAGGATGTAGTTAGCTGGTGGGGATGAGCGTTAGGAGGTGTGGTAACATGACACACAGAGACAGCCATGCTGCTGGGGGGACTGGCTCAGTACTGCTGCTGGGTTACTGGGGGGACTGGCTCAGTACTGCTGCTGGGTTACTGGGGGGACTGGCTCAGTACTGCTGCTGGGTTACTGGGGGGACTGGCTCAGTACTGCTGCTGGGTTACTGGGGGGACTGGCTCAGTACTGCTGCTGGGTTACTGGAGGGACTGGCTCAGTACTGCTGCTGGGTTACTGGAGGGACTGGCTCAGTACTGCTGCTGGGTTACTGGAGGGACTGGCTCAGTACTGCTGCTGGGTTACTGGAGGGACTGGCTCAGTACTGCTGCTGGGT
Organism: Protosalanx chinensis; assembly: GCA_030340685.1. Lineage (NCBI taxonomy): Eukaryota > Metazoa > Chordata > Actinopteri > Osmeriformes > Salangidae > Protosalanx > Protosalanx chinensis. The sequence continues at coordinate 2,617,763 of CM059339.1, read as the reverse complement.
TACTGGAGGGACTGGCTCAGTGCTGCTGCTGGCTTACTGGGGGGACTGGCTCAGTACTGCTGCTGGGTTACTGGAGGGACTGGCTCAGTACTGCTGCTGGGTTACTGGAGGGACTGGCTCAGTACTGCTGCTGGGTTACTGGAGGGACTGGCTCAGTGCTGCTGCTGGCTTACTGGGGGGACTGGCTCAGTACTGCTGCTGGGTTACTGGAGGGACTGGCTCAGTACTGCTGCTGGGTTACTGGGGGGACTGGCTCAGTACTGCCGCTGGGTTACTGGAGGGACTGGCTCAGTACTGCTGCTGGGTTACTGGAGGGACTGGCTCAGTACTGCTGCTGGGTTACTGGAGGGACTGGCTCAGTGCTGCTGCTGGCTTACTGGGGGGACTGGCTCAGTACTGCTGCTGGGTTACTGGAGGGACTGGCTCAGTACTGCTGCTGGGTTGCTGGAGGGACTGGCTCAGTACTGCTGCTGGGTTACTGGAGGGACTGGCTCATGCACGGGGGGGGCACACACTCACAGCCTAGGGAGCAGGGGCTGTATGTGTGTGTGTGGGGGGGGGGGGGTTACCTCTGCGCTGAATCGGTGGACATCGTGAGGGGGGGCAGTGATTATCAGAGAAGAGGAGGGACTACGGGTCTACGGGGCGGAGTGGCGAGAGAGCCAGAGAACAGAAACACATCAGAAACAGACCCCAGAGAGAGAGAGAGAGGGAGGGGGAGAGAGAGAAAGAGAGGAGAGTATAGTTCAGGGTGTGAACAGACAGACGAGGAAGATGGTAGACGGCTGTAGATCCATTAAAACAGGATGATGAAGATGAAGATGAGGATGGAGCAGGTGACTGAGTGTTTGAGGAGGGAGGAAGGTAATGACCTTGTCGGCGTATCTGTGTGAGTCTGGGGCGGAGTATACATCCCCTGCAGGAACAGGACTGGACCTCTGTAACCTGGATTTATCTGTGTGGGACTACACACACACACACACAGACACAATTGTTTATACTAAAGCCACCAACAAACACAAACTATTCTCCCTAAACAAGCTTTAGCTCCTTTAAACAAGCTGCAGCAGTAATACATGTAGCAGATCAGACAGTGTCTTCCAGTAGGAATGCCTCCTGTGGTTGGAGCGTTCAGTACCTGCTCTTCGATCTTGTCTTGCCTGTCGAGGGCGGCTTCCACGGCGTCGAAGAACTCGTCCTCGTTGATCAGGCTGTTCGGACCCTCCTGTAGAGAAACGACACACAAACACTCAGGACTTCACTTCATCTAACAGGGACATGTATGTGATAGAGAGAAGAAAAAAAACAAGACCTCCCGGAATCGAACCCGGGTCTCCGACAAGCTCACCTCATAATCTGGGCCCCCGAAGTGAGACTTCTTCTTCAGGTCTGAGAGGGCTGATTTATAGCCTTCCTCTATCCTCCTTCTCTTCTCCATCTCCTACACACACACACACACACACACACACACGTTACACACCCTCGTCTCCACGCAGCACAGCACCTGTGTGTGTGTGGCACAGTGTGTGTGTGTGTGTGTCAGGGCTGCCCACCTTGTCAGCCTCTTCTGCCAGCTGTCCTCTCTCTTCACCATGAGGTCGATGCAGTGGGACAGGGTGGCCAGGATCCCAGCTGTGGTGGCCTTGAAGGTGATCGCCTCGCCCTTAAAGTCAATCCCATTGATGCCCTTAGGCTTAGAGAGGACTGGAACACTGTGGGGGAGAGAGACAGACATAGACAGAGAGAGAGAGAGAGAGAGAGGATCAGGCCACAGTGAAGAGGCTAAGCAGGTGGGTTATCTCGGGAAGACCGTCTCTACTCACGCTTCTCCTTGCTGCCATTGTTGTTGTGCACAAGCTCCCCGTCTGTCCGAGAACTGGGGAAATCATCCTCATCATCCTCCACCACTGAGAGAGAGACAGAGAGAGGGAGGGGGAGAGAGAGAGACAGAGAGAGACAGAGAGAGAGAGGGGAGGGGGGGGAGAGAGAGAAAGAGTTAGAGCAGTGTAACACAGCTCCCCAGCACTGCACAGCACGCTAGCTGGCTGACAAGAGCTCTACTGTGCTGGCCAGCACAACAATGACCCAGGTTCATCTGCTGGAGGGGAGGAGGGGGGAGGGAGGGGGAGGAGGGTTATGGGCAACAAAAGATGAATTCTCTGTGTCATCCACAGGCCCTCAGTGTTGTGACAGCATGACCACAGACACATAATCAGGAGAGTGTGAGAGACAGAGACAGAGAGAGAGAGACAGAGAGAGACAGAGAGAGAGAGACACAGAGAGAGACAAAGAGAGAGACACAGAGAGAGAGAGAAAGACAGAGACACAGAGAGAGAGAGACAGAGAGAAAGAGAGAGAGAGAAAAGAGAAAGGAAGAGAGAAAGAGAGAGAGACACAGAGACAGAGAGAGAGAGAGAGAGCGCCGCTGTCTCTTACTCCTGTCTCTCTGCAGCTCGTCCTTGGACACGTCCGCACAGCCGTCAAAGTACTTCTGCAGTGTGTCCACCTGTCGGCACAGAATGTCCCGGAAGGTCTCCATCTCAGCCAGCTTCTCCTTCAGGCTGTGGCCTTCTAAGTGAACAGGGGGAGGACAAGGAGGGAGAGGGGGAGGACCAGGAGGGAGAGGGGGAGGACCAGGAGGGAGAGGGGGAGGACCAGGAGGGAGAGAGAGAGGAGGTTGTGATGGACTCACTGGATGCAAACACAGCAGAACACACATCCTCTGAGCAGTTTGTTGGCCTTTCACAGTGAACTGGACGCTTTTAAGGTTAACAGCAGGAAACAGTATT
>CM059339.1:2579525-2614474 GCA_030340685.1 Protosalanx chinensis | reverse complement strand
GTGTATGTGTGCGCATGTGTGTGTGTGTGCGTGCGTGTATGTGTGTGTGTGTGTTTGTTTGTGTGTGTGTGTGTGTGTGTATGTGTGTAGAGGAGGTCATGTGATGTACTGCTTTTGCTCTGACTTGCTGTGCTCTGTCAGACACAGCTAATACTGTCAGACACCTCTGAGCTGCTATAGCAACCCTGTCTCCCCCCCCTCTCTCTGTCTCTCTCTCTCTCTCTCTTTCACCCTCCCTCCCCCTCTCCCATGTATACGTATGTTTCTCTCCACCTCTCTCTCACGCTGCCAGTCTCTTAGCACTCCCCCCTCCTCCTCCTCCCCTCTCCTCTTTCCGCCTCCCCTCCCCCCTCAGCCCTGCCTACCCCCCTAAACTATGGCCTTTCTCTGATGGCGTGCCTCTCACCCTCAGCCTGTCTCTTACATTTTTACCGTAAAACTTTGCCGCTGGGCTAATCTGCTTTTGTCCTCTCTTCACATTAGACCTGTGTGTGTGTGTGTGTACGTGCGCGCGCGCGCCTCTACGTGAGTAAAGTCCTATGAGCTAGCTAGGACCAGCTTCTATTCTGATTCATGATTCGAGTTGTGCAACCGAAAAGTTATATATTTGACATCTGCGTTTCTGTGTAAGAGCCTTTTAAGAAGCTACAGTGTTCTGTGTTTCATACAAAAGATGGGGGATGTTAAGAATGACTTGGGACAGTCACAGTAAGCATGCTAACCCACTGTGGAGTCAAAGTTAGCAGCAAGATTACCCCTGACCATTTTTAGACCATGGTCAAATACAATGAAGAGATTAAACCGTTCAACTGCCTCATTTCACCCGTTACAACACCCCCTGTTTTACACCCCCTGTTACAACACCCCCTGTTACAACACCCCCTGTTTTACACCCCCTGTTACAACACCCCCTGTTTTACACCCCCTGTTTTACACCCCCTGTGGATTCCTTGCATGTGTGTTTCCGTCGAGTGTTCCTTCAGTTTCCATGTTTCTGTTCTGTCGTCTGAGGAGGAACCCACACGTTCTCTCTCTCTCTGCAGGTTTAAAGTGAATGTATGATTCTCGTCCGTTTTTTTTCGTCGTTGGTTTGGTGGAGGTGTGTGTTAGCATGAGTGGCCCCGTGTCTGTTGTGAAAGGGGACGGTTGTGGTGAGATGGGCTACAGACTCGCTACACGCTAAGGGAGCTCCTGCTTCAGAGGGCTGGTTTCCTGTTGACACAGCGAATGTTTGAAACCTTTTCAACTTGGGCCAAGCTGGGGCCATTTATACCATCAAGAGGGGCCAGTTACAGTAAACACTATTACGTTTCCATTTATTCATTCAGCAGACGCTTTTATCCAAAGCCACTTCTAGGTGAGAGCTTTACAAAAGCTTTATTATGATCTTTTATTATCTTAAATTATCTTTCTCATGTAGTTTTCTTCATTTGAAGTCCACAAATCGAATTGAAGACCACAAAATACCACATGTTTAATGGATTCCACCATTTATTTACACCTCTGTTAGCATTTTGACATTTGCATGGCATATGTAAGCAGTATGAGTCAGATGTCAGAAGCAGAAAGCCCTCTGGACTGGAACCTCCTCTCACTGGAAACAATTGATAGATCTGTGTGTCCCCGTCTACCCATCAGCCTAAAGTCCTGTCTTTGAATATGATTGATTTTGACCACGGATGGTTAAACGGTGCAATGTAAAATACACAAAAGGTGGATTCCTCTGGGATCTACATGTATAAAAATAAAATAGTTTCATTCTCTATGACAACCGCAGAAGGGGTATTCAATTCTGTTTGCTTGAGATTCACTTACAGCAAGTGATCGGTAGAGGGCAGGACTGATTGGCTGAGCAAACCAAACGCTACAGCGAATCAGTGTTCTGCTATAATACCAGTTTTTTATGAGACATGATTCCATCACAACTTTCGATTATCGTTATTACCTCATTGGTTGGTCAAAGTTCACTGGCACAGTGTGGTGGATTGTGGGAAGGCCTGCCTTGTTACAACATCTATCTCTAACTCACAGCCTTCCAAAGGTCAGTACAGCTGGCATTTACAACGCTGGCAACTCACAACTATGGCTTAGAACACAGAACTCAGATCTCCCAAGTTTTCCCAAAGGATGTTTCCTGGAGGACTGTTACGCTCCGGACAGAAATGTGTGGAAGGACAATGGAAGAGAGCCCATCTAACACTTCACCAGGAGCACTTGCTTTCTGGCTTGACTAGATTAGCAGGGTCCATCTGGGGTGCGTTTGGCAGTCCAGCCCAGTCTGTTCACGCTCAACAGCACTGGGGGGAGGACTGGGAGGAAGGACAGAGAAGTCTGGAAGTATCCTTTATGAAGAATCCCTTACCTCAAATATAACATGGATGTGTAATCGGTTACGCAGGTGTCTGCATCATTAGCACACACACACACACACACCCATCCATGCACCAAGTTGAGCTAACATTCTACACAGCACAGTAACCCGTAACACCCGCATGCTCATTACAATAAGGAAGACAGTTCCTTGGTCTGATTCCACACCCTGTTTACAGTGTCCTGTTTATTATCCCTGGATTCCATCCAGATATCCCAGCATGCAGAAATATTTACATGTCCCATGGACACATCTGAACAACATCTCTCTCTCTCTCTCTCTCTTTGCATAGTAATCCTCAACAATACGTTACCATTCTGTTAGGTTAGATGTTAACCTTGTTCAAGACTTCCATTCACTCTCCACGAAAGGTGCCGTTTTCCGCCTATTCAACCAACAAAACAACCGCCCCGTCTCATCTCGATCTGTCTCAGAAGGATTTCCCTGAAGTCTGTTCAGGATCACCCCCCCTTCCCGCCCCCCCCCCCCCCCCCCCCCCCCCCCTCAAGGGGCTCCACTTCACGTAGACACGCTGACGACCTTCCCCTTCAGGGTGGTGAAGTGGAGCGTCGTGCAGGTGGATTTGGACATGAGGAGGAACAGGAAGGGGTCCAGACAGGAGTGCAGGCAGCACAGGCACACGGCCACGCTGAAGTAGGCGTAGAAGCTCTCCTCTCCCCCCGCGAACAGACGCACGTAATGGAGGAAGTGGAACATCCCCGCCGGGAGGAAACACCCCAGGAACAGGCCAAAGACCAGGGAGCTGGCCCTCACGTACAGCGCCCAGTCGTGGTGCGACTGGTTGAGCTCGCTGACGATTAAAACGTAGCTACCCGCCGTCAGCGCTAAAGGCAGTAGCAAGCCCAGGAAGGTCAGGAACACTTTGTAGTAGAGCAGGGACACGTGGGAGTTGTAGTCCAGGGGCAGCACGTCGTGGCAGGTGGTAAGGCCTAGCTGAGGGATTCGGTAGCTCTGCTGGACCAGGAGCTCGGGTACGACGGCAGCCCCAAACACCAGCCACACACCCAGGCAGACCCAGGCAGAACAGGCCCTCTTAGGCAGGCTCCTGTACCGGAAAGGATGCACCACGGCCAGGTAGTGTTTCACGCTAATGCAGCCTAGCGTGTGAGCTGAGCAGTAAAGGTTGCCGTAGAAACAAGCGGTGACCATCCGGCAGGTGGCCTCCCCGAACGCCCAGTGGTTGCCGTGGAGATGGTAGTGGATTTTGGGGATGAGGGAGAGGAGGAGGAGGAGGTCGGACAGGGCCAGGCTACAGTACAGGATGGCGGAGGAGACCATCCTCACTTTGGTGACCAGCGTCGACAAGATGGCGATGTTGGCGGGGATCCCCACGACGACGGCCAGCAGGTAAACCGCAGGGACGACCCTGGTGCTGAGAGCACCACCGAGGTACTCCGCTGTGCTGTTGCTCCGTAACCACAGCTCTTCAGCCAGGGGGGGGCTGTTGAGGGAGGAATGGGGCGCTTGCGTTGCCGTCCCATTTGGGAGAGACATGGACTTGGATGTTTTAGGGAAGCGTCCTCTGAACGTCCTGGGACTCGCGTCAGAGCTGTTCCTGTTCCTGCTTCTGTTCCCTGTGGAAGAAATTCAGATGTAAGGGTTTGTTTGTTGTCTCAGGACTGCACCAACCATTCAGTAACTATGCATTAGAGAGTGAGTACATTTCAAGGTACAATAATTCCCAATTTCCCCCCCATTAGCTTTAGGCTACGCATAACTGTGTAGGTATTCTAGCTCATTTAAAGGTGTGGCTGACAAGTTACAGCATGACTAACTCTGCCAATACAACAGTGGAACCATTCACGAACATTCATTTGAATAAGGAATATTTAAGAATAAAGAATAAAGAGTATCGTTAAAATAGGATACGTAGTTTCTAGTTAAATGATGAAACTCCACATAATCACAGCCACAATCTATTATGAAGAAGATATATTATTTAAAAGTGTGTAGAAGGATTTGAGGATTCTCACCTTTGGCTTGGAGCGTCACATCCAGAAAAAGAATCGAAAGCAATACAAATATAGTAAGTTTCCCCATTTCCGAGATGTATCCGTATCGTTTTGAAAAACAAATATATAAAATAACAAATATATAGATATTTAGATAAACAAATTATAAATTGTATGAGTCCACCGAAGTCACATGTTCATGGACGACCTGTGTTGAGTGGAGTTTGTCAAGTCTATGCGTCTTGGCGCGTGCGTCTTGGCGCATGCTGTGAATAAACCAGCCCTCTGTCAAACCAACTCACTGACTTCTGATGACATGAATATGAAGGAAGGATTAGACATTTCCTTATTTACAATGGACAATTTCCGTCTATACAATTATGGAACAATATTGATGTTAATGCATTCGTTGTATATATTTATTCTTTATAGTCTGCGTACTACTTCATTTTCACGTCATTTTTATGTTATGTGACATGGTGACATGTGACTTGAAGGGGTTTAGATAAAATGACCAGTGACTAATCCAGGAAATGCCTGTCTAGAATAAATGAGGGTGTCTGTGAGTTGAACAGTTTGTTTAGTCTTTTCCAGTCAGGCCCTGGAGCAAAACTGGTCTGTACATGTGTGTGTGTATGTGTGTGTGTGTGTGTGTGCGTGTGCGTGTGTGCATGTGTGTGTGTGTCACGTACTGTCTTTTAAATCCAGATAAGAAACCATTGTGGTCTTTGGAGGCCCCCCTGTCACAAACAGATTTGAAAGAAAGGCAGGCATTTCCCTGCTCACAGTAGTGAGATTGCGGTGAGACTGTCACTGTTGATAACAAAGGGGGACAACATCCTATAGAATCACAGGATTTTGAAAAACAACCCAGCAGAATGCGGGAAGCCCCATACACACACTGTGCTATCGGACGACGACAACGACACAATCTTCAGCGCCGAAAAACATTAACGAGAAATCACCTCTGTAGCATCTGACGCCAGGAAGCGGCAGGCTGATGGTCTGTCTCAGTGTCTCTTTTAGAGTCATTATGATTCACATTGAAACAGCAGCGTCAACTCTGTGTGTTTTTGTGAGCTCTTTCGGGTTTAGCGGAGCTCTTGGCTGTCAACACCTCCCCCTCCTTACCCACCCCCCCCCACCCCCCCAGCTCTGGGGTCAGGGGTCAGCAGCTGGCCACAGGTGGGAACTCTGATCACTCAGAACTGCCCCTTGGTTGTGTTGTGGTGTTTTTCTTTGGGGGGGCTTCTGACGCACACGATGCTGGGAAGAGCAGAGATGAGTCTTGTGTAAACAAGAACCAACTCTAAATACACACACACTTGTTCACACACACACACACACAGCTCTCAGAGTGGGTCTGAGGCTGTGGGCCAGTGTGGATCTCGAGAGCCCAGATCTATTTAGAACATATTGATCCAGGCAGGAAGCTTGTGTACGTGAGTGAGGGAGCTTGTGACAGCAGCACAGTGAACACCACTGTCGTCGTGGCAACATTTTTCGCCCTCCGGGAAGCTGTGCTCCGCTCTTCCAGGTGAACGGTCGGTTCCTCGGTTTCCAAACAAGTGACAGGTCCTAACTGTTGCATCTTGGGAAGGGCATTGCACAGCCTCCTGGGATTCAGACGAGACCAGCCTGAATGGTGCCCAACATGTTATTTCAAATGTCCCCAGAAGAGGGCGTCGTGACAACTGTTTGTTCTAATGATTCCAACCACCCAACTGTTTCTTATCAGTTACATTGATCTAGTTTTGCCTCTAAAGCCTGTATCAGGCCAGTCAAGTAACCTCAGTTCCTTTGAGGCTTTCATGACAAAATATTCAGGGTTATTTTACCGTCAGATCCTTCACTGAAGCTTCTGTCAGCAGTGTGAAGATTATCTCTGGTCTGGTGCACCCAGTTACATAAATGGACTTGGAACGGTCCGGGTGTGTACTTTGTTCTAGAACCTTCTCCGCCCTCCCCTCCAATGGCTCAGCCTCTGACACAACCTCAACCTAAACCTCAGCCTCCGACACAGCCTCTGCGTCAGCCTCAGGGCAGAGGTGAAGAGACAGGATAGGACAGATTCAGTCTGGAGCGGGGCCTTGGACCCTGCCCAGTCCAGGACCCTGCCCAGTCCAGGACCCTGCCCAGCAAACTCCCTCCTGTGTCAGATCCACCGTCCTCCTGGTCCGGTCTCCCCCTCAGCAGGGTGTGAACCGGGCTGATGTTGACTCAGGAAACGTCCAGCTGGCTAACAGAGCGAGCCGCAGCACTGGGTGTGTTTTTATGTTCGGTTGGATTCCTTTGCATAGGAAAGGATCATAGTAACACAAAACAAAGGATAGGGACTCTTAGAAGATCGTCCCAGAGTGAGGAACACAATGTAAAGTATCACAGAGCCGACAAGCGTCAGCGATCAGGTGTGTTGGGGGGGGGGGTTATAGAGGGAAACTGTTTAGCATTTACGGACGACATTGTGGTTTGAAAGAACATATCTGGGGACTACAACGGAAGTCTGAGGTAATAGAAATGTGCCTTTGAATGTGTCTGGGGACTAAAACTGAAGTCTGAGGTGTCTGGCTCAGAGGCTGTGCTGTTCCAGCTCTGTCCCAGGAGGACTGAGTCAAAACTCCCCCCCGGATCTCCCTCCTCTCCCCCTCACATTCACTCCCATTTTGTTTCCTTCACAGTTCTTGTCCCTGTACTCCAGATTCTTGTGCAGTCTGTCTTTCTCTCTAGTTTTTCATCAAACACACACACACACAGACTGATATTACCTCAGAGCCTGAAACTTTTCACAGTCATCACAAATCTCCGCCTGTTGTAATCAGCGTGTGTTTCATCAGTCAAGTCTAGTAGCTTTAATTAAAGTAACTGTTGTTTAGATTGACTGTGTGAATAACATGACATGTCCATCTTTCCTCTCTTTCTCCCACCCTTCCTCCCTCCATGCCTGCCTCCCTCCCTCTCTCCCTCCCTCCTTTCCTCCCCCACCCTGTCCTCCTCTATAACTGTTAACAATATCCAGGGTCGCAATGTTGACCTCAATATTGGTACACAGAGATCTTTGCAAGGGCAAGATAATGGCTGTCATCTATCTACAGTTAGTAAAAAGAAAATACAAGTTAAACACTGCACAGCTGATAGTAACCAAGGACATCCTCCCAGATCATTTAGGTTAAAGATCAACATGGGGCTGTGAACCATGGAGGTTGTTTAGTGTTAGGAGTCCACTGTGGTCTGGCCACTTTAGGAGTCTGAGGCTGCGTTATCTCAGCCACGTCTTGTCACATTGTCCTACGGCTTCATATTCAGCGGTCAAATGGAATGTGGACAATTTGTTCCACGCTTCAGCTGTCGAAACAACGAGAAGTGTTTTTTTCTTTTCTTTCTTCTTTTCTTCAGCCAATTTACTTTCCCAGGGAAAAGTGGCCCTGACAAAACAACACAGAGAGGTTTTCAAGTGGCAAGCAAGGTCAACGTCCGTACAAGAATTCTGTTGATCTACCAAACACACAGTGGGTGCAGTTACAGCTAAATAAGGTTTGTTGTTTTAGGTGAAATCTGTAAGGAAGGCTGCTGGTTTGGTTTCACTGTGAGCAGGAAGATGTAATTGTCGAGCAGAGACCCAAAATATCTTCCTGTTCATTCGTATACATCCTGCCTAACAGAGCCCAATCGTGGGGCTTTTCTAGTAAGTTATGCATTTTGTGCAAAGAAAGTCTTGTTTGTAAATTAGCATTATTATGGTGCTAGCAGTTAAGCTGTGGACAAAAAGGCCATGAGCATGAGTTGCTGATTGCATCATAGACACTGAAATGGGCGTCATTTGGCTGGTTAGTTTGAGGGTCAATACTCAGCTTGCAGGTAAGAGAAGACATTTATCAGGAAATTAGATTGTGACACTTCCTTCTTCTTTTCTTTTTTTCTAATCTAATTTTGAAATCTCTTTTACCCATCATTCAGGGGGGCAAAGAATAAAATGTGTGGCCCAACATTTAAAACCTTTTATCCTAAGCACGTCTAATGTTTTTACAACCAAGAGGAGACATTTCTAGAGGGTGATTATTATATATATATATATTTTTTTTAATAGATAATCGTTAACCAGCACTAATTAATGTCTTCCATCTATGGCTTGTTTGCATGATGACATCGAATGATAGGAATGTGCGCTCAGTGACGTCAGAAGAGGGGGCGGTGACCATCTCCAGCATCGGACCAGACAGCAAGCGACACTGCGGACAAACTTAGACCACAAACACCTTCTCTAATATTTCCAGAGGCTTTTTGTCAGCCTAGTAAACTTAACCATGTATATCAAACTGTGTGTTTTTCTTCTAGTTGTGAACGCTGCAGCAGCTGCGGTTTCTAACGGTAAGTTCGCTGGACATGAATTATTTCTGAAATGAGTCATGTTGGTGTCATTTGAAGTTTGTGTGCGGTATAGTCTACCCAACAACAACTGTAACAAATAATATTTGTTTAGCGAATGTGTATTTACCTTCACCAATACTTTGAGAAGACTATGGAAAATCTGGAATATGTATGAATACTGTGTTTCTATGTAACTGCCTACATAGTTTAAAAAATCAAATTTAAACAATCCAATTAATGTTTGAATATGACTTAACGATTGGATAGAAAGTCAAGTCAAAAAGGTTGACATCCATTCCTTTACAGACCAAACCTGCCCCTCACCGCCACGCTGTTCATTTCTTTCCAGGGAGTTCTATCGGGAGATCTTTCACCAGATGGAACGACTTGGTCACAGACGAACCCTTAGACCTATCAGAACTAGACAACGTTATAGTCATCTCCTCCCCACAGAGCAGCAACAAGTCAACATCTGGACCCAATAATCGATCCAGAACCTCGCCTCGGAATCAGGTGACGCGCAGGTATTTCCTGTCGGAGGACGTCCAGAGCTTCCTGCGAGGCTGGGTGTCCACCATCTTCATCCCGTCGGTCTACGCCCTCGTCTTCGTCGTCAGCGTGCCGCTCAACGCCGTCGCCGTGGTAACCTTCGCCCGGAAGATCCGTCCCATGAAGCCGGCGGTGGTGTACATGTTGAACCTGGCGTGCGCCGACCTCCTCTTCGCCCTCCTGCTGCCTTTCAAGATGTCCTACCACTTCGGGGGGAACAACTGGACGTTCGGGTCGTGGATGTGCAGCATGGTCACGGCTGCTTTCTACTGCAACATGTACTGCTCAGTCCTGCTGATCGCGTCCATCAGCGTGGACCGCCTGCTGGCTGTGGTCTACCCCATCCAGTCCCTGTCCTGGAGGAGCACCAGGAACGCGGCGCTAGCCTGCTCCACCATGTGGGTCCTGGCTGTGGGGGGCTCCCTGCCTCTGCTCCTCTCCCAGCAGGACTTGTACCACGAGCGGCTGGGCCTCACCACCTGCCACGACGTCCTGGACGAGGCCCTCCAGAGCCGCTACCTGTTCTTCTTCCCCGTCTTCTCCTGCCTCCTCTTCTTCCTGCCTCTCCTCGTCACCGCCGTCTGCTACTCGCGGGTGATCTGGGCGCTGAGCGTGGTCCCCCTCGGGGTCATAGGTCGCTCACGGAGGAAGGCGAGGGCCGTGGTGATGGCGCTGGCCGTGCTGGTGGTGTTTGTGTTCTGTTTCACCCCCACCAACTCCCTCCTCATGGCTCATTACATGGAGTTTGCGGAAGGGGGCCGGGATGGGGGATCTGACGGCCTGTACGCTGCCTACCTCGTGTCAGTGTGCCTGGGCAGTGTGAGCTGCTGCCTGGATCCCTTGGTCTACTACTACGGCTCGTCGCAGTGCCAGAGACACCTGGCCAGCGTGCTCTGCTGTCGGGCTGGGCCGAAGGGGGGTCAGGGTCTGTACTCTGGTTCAAGTAGGTCCAGCACTAGAACCAGCTCCAGAACCTCCACCCGGATCGTCAAGGTGAATGCGTTCCCAAGCAACCACAGCAGCCAGTGTCAGAAGCTATTAGTGTGAGAGGGATACGGGTCCGTTTTCTGAATAACTGACTGTCTGTCTGACTGACACTTGTGTGTCCAACTCTGAAAATGAAGAAGAGGATTGAGAACTTCCACTGCTATCCAGATGAAGAAAACACAGGTTTGATAACTGGAAAAGTCCTGTTTTTTCTTAGTGGGATAACTTGAGTCCTGTTTATGTTTTTCTATTACCTACACAGCTCTTAAAGCTAACACTGAACAATAAAGCTACATAGATATCTGCACAGCCAATCTTCATGAATGCTCTTGGAAGTCAATTAGCTTTGTGTTGTCTTTTATAAGATGCTATATTACTGTTGATTCCTGCAAATGTTGTAGTGTTTATATATTGTTAATAAACATATCTATAAATGTATTAATTTAAAGCTGTGCACTGTAACCTAATGGAAGTCACGCCATGCAGTGCCTCACTTGCGTTAGACTGCCCTCTGCTGGTGGACAAGAGTGAGGACCTTATTGGTGCTGTTCTAGTGCTATTCCTGCAGGTGGCGCTACATGTCCAGCTAATCTAAGATGTGTTTCTTTTGTGTATAGGTCAGTTTCTAGAGCTGTGCTCTAATATCTGTATTGCTTGTGTCTCTGAACGTCTGAAATAAAGCCAAATAAATAAATGATGTTTGGAGTATGTCTCTGTTGAGTTAATATCAGTCCCTCTCATTCTTTCCATCTCCCACAAACGCACCCACTTAATTTGCTTGTTGCAAACATGTAAAGGCCTTTATATATGTATGTCAATGGTTGCAAAGACAAACATAGTTGAAGTTATAGGCCGCATACCTCAAACCACTGACCAATGAGACGATCCTACCAAAGAATGTTGACTCAGTCTGAGTTGCATGACCTGCAATTCCCCATAAACCTTTGAGCTGTGCAGTTCCTTTAAAAAAAATCCGTGTTTGTGCGATTTAACGTGGCGAATTAAAAAAACGAATTCTGATTCTGAAAACAGCATTTCTTTTTTACGTGAATAGAAACGTCACTTTACACAAGCAACATCCCTTTCATAGGAATCCCTTTGATGTGCGACCATAGAAAAAGCCAAACCCGAAATGCATCAGGTAGTTTTCAGGTAAAAAAATAAAATAATGTAGTTTTCAGGTACGTGCAGGTACTGATCACGTGGCCATGTGCGCAGGCGCAGATTGTCATACCTGCGTTCTTTATACATGTCTATGCTCACCTGCGCTCACTACCCAGGGCGTGGTTAGGGAACCACCGACTACAGAAAGTCGGTGAAGAGGCTTGTTTCATCCGCAGATACGCTGCACCTGAGTTGGACTGGGAAGCGCTTTTCCATTAGGTTAGAACATGAATATGGGGATATTTGGGGTCACCGTGGCGATGACGGTGGCCTGCGCACAGATCTGCGTTGCTCAGGATGGTAAGATATTTTCTAAACTGAACTATAGCTGTTAAACGTTAAACAGCGTCTTTGTTCATGAGCAAACTACACATGACAACTGTCAATATGTTCTTTCTTTCATTAATCAACTCATGTAATCAATTTCCGTTATATTACTTAATTGATCTTTCTTGGGTTATAGATCATAGATTCCACATATTTACAATGACCTAAGTCGTTTATTATGAACTAATCCATATACTAATAAAACATATCCTTGCTTCTATGATCTCTCCCCCCCCCCATGAAGCGAAAAGCAACAAAGGCTTCACTGGTGAGGAGACGCTGGACGGGGTTGTGGTCAGTTCCACCGGGGTCCTGGTTTTACAGAGTCGTCTTACCACCGTCTTCCTCCCCGTCGTCTACATCATTGTGTTCGTGGTGGGCCTCCCCACCAACCTCCTCGCTATCTGGGTGTTCCTCTTCAGGACCAAGAAGAAGCACCCAGCAGCCATCTACATGGCCAACCTGGCCCTCTCCGACCTGCTCTTCGTCATCTGGACTCCCCTGAAGATCGCGTACCACATCAACGGCAACGACTGGATTTTCGGAGAGGTCATGTGCAAAGTTCTGACCGGGTTCTTCTATGGGAACATGTACTGTTCCATTGTTTTTATCGCTTGTATTAGCGTTCAGCGCTACTGGGCCATAGTTCATCCTCTCTCCCAAAATAGGAGGGACAACAAACTAGCCATCACAGTCTCCATCACAGTCTGGGTTGTGGTCTGGTTGGCTTCCACCCCCCTCTACCTCTATGACCAAACAGTCTTGGCCACAAACTTGAACATTCGCACCTGTCATGACATCACCAGGCCTAGCCACAAGACTATAGCTGCGGGTTACTTCCTGACCATGGGGGTTCTGGGATTCGTAGTCCCTATGTTGGTGTGCATCGTGGCCTACGTCCTGATGCTCGGGTCGTTGAGGAACTCCATGACGGACGCCACCATCGGTAAGAAGCGCCGCAAGGCCGTGGTGCTGATCATCACGGTGCTGGTCATGTTCCTGCTGTGTTTCACCCCCAGTAACGTCATGCTGGTGGTTCACTACTCCCTCCTGCTGGCCGGAAGAATGAACAACGGCTACGGGTTCTACATCACCACCCTGTGCCTGGCCAGCCTCAACAGCTGCGTGGATCCGTTTGTGTACTACTTCATCTCGGAGGAGTTCCGCGAGCACGTCAAGAACACGCTGAAGTGCCGGAGCCAGAGAACGGTGGAGAGGATGAGGGTTTCCTTCAGCGCTCTGAAGTACTCCAAGAAGAACAGCACGTACACCTCCAGCAGCACGGGAAACACTCAGAGCACCTTGTGCTGAAGGGGGGGAGGGGGAGGGGGGTGAGGGGGGGGGGGGCTACAGGAAATGCTGTTCTTGAAGACAAGTTGGAGGTTACTGAATACCCACATTTTATGATGCTGTTAAATAGAGTTGGACTTTGTATGACTTGGAAAGTGATGTGTGTCTCAAGGATCTCTTTTTTTATGTCATCTGATCTCTGAATACCTTGGTTCTCCCACCACTGGGAAGGGGCACTTGATATTTATCAAGTTTAAATGACTTAGCACTAAGTTACGTGAGTTATCTTTCCATTAAGTAGCAAATATTTGTAAATGTTTATTGTATTGTTGTCTATTGTTTCTAACCTGTATATGTGAAGGAGATTATTTTTATTTTTAAATAAATATATACTTTTTTTCAAACGTCCTGAGTTTTGTTTCAGTATCTCAGTTTTTTATTATACATATCTCGAATCATCCTTTATATTTGTAAACCAGTTGAAGTCTGTTGAGGTTCAATGCCTGTCACATATTGCATGACTAATGTAGATGTTTTGAAGGGGTTAGGCTTTCCATTACATCGGAAATAGGTCATGTGAACACCAGACACTTTAAGTTCAGGAAAACTCCCTGCGTGTTGATGCAACTTCCTCTTTTTGAAGTTCCTACAAACCAAACAATATCTGACACCTACTTAATGGCAGAGAAGGGGGAGATTTCTTATCATGTGCTGTTCTTCACATTCGTAGTCGCTCATCGAGACCATTTAGGGAAGTTTCTATACGTGTTTACAACCACCAAGGCAATGTGGACACAAACCTAGATCATTGCAACAACATTGGATGTTTTAAGTTACATTCTTGGTCATTGCGTCATGAGATAGAGATTCACTGATTGCCAAACAAACCTCCTTTTTTTCACAGCTTTATTGAAATATCAAACCTTCAGAATGTGCCAAGTTTAACAGAGCTTACAAACATCAATATCAAAACGTATTTGGATAGACAAAGTGTAAAGAAAAAAAGAAGACATAAAACAAAGCAAAACAAACAAACAGAAAATAAATTACAAATATACTTCTTTCTTGAAAAGGTCATTATATAATGTCAGGGTTTTTATACTTTTCTTGTTCAAAACAAAAGATAATGTATAGATGTATTTCTCAAACTCACACTCCAAACAGACCCACTTGTGGGAGGAAGCGAGAGCAAAACCGCGTCGATGATGACGTAGGAGGCGCAGGTAACCTGACTCTGTCCATTAGGGTGTGTCAGTCTCTGTTTAGTATAAACTGGTATCGAACATCGCCCGCACCGGTGGATAAGTGTAATGTTTGGCTGTTTGCACGGTACAAAGTCCACTATCATGGCATCAACGCGGACACTTTCTTTCATATTATTATTATTCGCTTTCCTGTGTTCAACAAATGCAGCCTCACCTAAAGGTAAGTCTACCCCGATACTAACTATGGAAATGTGAGTTGCGCTTGTATCGTCTACTGTGCTTTTTTATTAACTTAGGCCAAACAGGCTCAGGAGAGCGATTTTGAACTTAAATCGTCCGCAAAAAGTTTTCAGTTTTCTTAGTGGCTTCACCAATAAAATGATAGCAGCATAGATTAAGTTAGTGTCCATAAAACCTGTAATGTGTTACATGCGTTTTCTACTACAGGCTATGATACGTGATTGGGGCATGACTTAAAAAAAAAACACAAAAAAACGTTTTGGTTGACTAAGTAGTGCTACAAACACAAGGTCGAAGGGATTTTGAATTGGACATTGAATTTTCACCATGGAAATCTGAAAACGTGTCTTTGTGATTTCTATAAGGAAGAGGATTCATTGGGCTTTTGGACCCAGAGGATTCCAATCTCGTCCAAGTGGACAAGGCCACCGCCGAGACCCTCAAGAGCAGCCTGACCACCGTGTTCCTCCCCATCATCTACATCGTGGTGTTCGTGGTGGGCCTGCCCGCCAACCTCATGGCTCTCTGGGTGTTCCTCATTAGGACCAAGGTCAAACACCCAGCAGCCATCTACATGGCCAACCTGGCCCTCTCCGACCTGCTCTTCGTCATCTGGACTCCCCTGAAGATCGCGTACCATATCAACGGCAACAACTGGATCTACGGAGAGGGTCTGTGCAAAGTTCTGATCGGGTTCTTCTACGGGAACATGTACAGTTCCATCCTCTTCATCGCCTGCCTCAGCGTGCAGAGGTACTGGGGCGTGGCTCATCCCATGTCCCACCAGAGGAAGAACAACACCATCGCCGTGTCCGTCTCCGTGACGATCTGGGCGTTCGTGTGGCTCACCACCACGCCCCTCTACCTGTACGACCACACGGTCAAACTCAAAGACCCCAACATCACCACCTGCCACGACGTCAACGTCATCAAAGATCTGGACCACGCCTTCCAGGACGTCAAGTACCCGTTCTCCTACTTCGTGCTGATGGCCGTCCTGGCCTTCCTGGTCCCCTGCCTGGTCATCATAGTGGTCTACGTCCTCCTGCTGCGCGCCCTCTCCGACTCCATGGACGACGACGGCAGCAGCAGCGGCAAGAACCGGAAGCGTGCGGTGGTGCTGATCGTCACGGTGCTGGTCACCTTCCTGGTGTGTTTCATCCCCAGCAACGTCATGCTGGTGATCCACTACTCCCTGCTGAAGGACGGCGTGGTCAACAACGGTTACGCCTTCTACATCACCACCCTGTGCCTGGCCAGCCTCAACAGCTGCCTGGACCCCTTCATCTACTACTACGTGTCGGAGGACTTCCGGAACCACGTGAAGAACACGATGCTCTGCCGGAGCACCAGGACGGTGGAGAGGATGACCGTGTCCTTCAACTCCATGAAGTACTCCAAGAAGAGCAAGGCTTACGTGTCCGAGTCGGGGAACACGCAGAGCAGCACCTGCTGATGGACGGAGGAAGAGGAGGGACGGGTGATGAAACGTCTCTGAGTTTCGACACGCTGGATTGGATGAGCGAGCGGGTTTGGAACAGGACGTAGAGGGGGCTCCTGGATGGTAAAGGGGACGTGGACTTGCGTTGTGGATGACCGCCGTGGTTTTAATCGGGGTCATCGTCACTGACGGCCGCTAACGCACACAAAGGGATTATGTTACCAGCTTGGAATGTGACAAGAGTTTTAAACTGACGTGTTTGGGGGACGACATTTTAACTGAAGACTGTTGAGGCCTGAAGGATATAAAATGATGACCTTTGTCTCAACGACGTGGCTGTTTTCTGGAGTAATTGGGATGCAAAAAAGAAAAATACTTCAGTTAGCGTGTTCGTAATTGCTAAAAAACACCATTCATAGGGAGTCATTTGTCAGTTCTTGATTTCCAGAGGTCAAGTTAATATATTTAAGTACTGAGCAGTAAAATACAAATGACTTCATATGAATGTATCAGATCTCTGATGATGGAGTAAGAAGTCAGTGGCACTGTCAAAATTCAATCAGTCCTCAAAATGAATAGAATACTCAAAATGAGTGGCTTTACTGTGTTTAATATCAGGCATTTGGCAGGGACTGTATTTATAAACCCTTTCACACAACTTTGACTGCAATATCAGTACAAATGTCTATGATCTTTACATACTGTGATTTGTTTTTAATGAAACCAAATGTGTCTAATGCTTTTTAGAGTGATTCTTAAATAAACTTATGTCTGAGTTTTTCTTTTCTAAATCGATACTTTCTCACTGTTTGACTCGTGACATTCAACCAATGACTCATCTTCTGTGGTTTCAGGTCGATAAAGTGACGTGAATATTCATTCATTGTACTCTTGCGCCGATGTGGAAATACAACATGTCTGGTGTTTCAGGAATGTGTTCGGCCTGCTTTCAGCTAAACACAAAATAGCGTTGGCGAAGTCGATACATGTGTACCGTTCCACAAGATCACTTCTGCTGTAAAATGGTGATGTCAGAGGGAAATACTGAGAGTCTCTGATTGGCTGTCGGAGACGCTTGTTTGCTGTGTCAGCAGAGGAGAGCGTCTTAATGGCAGGATGGAACATGTCTCTTTTCCTCCTTGCTGGTTCTGATCAGCAGATACCGAAACTGGTATCTCCTGACGGCTGTAACAACACCAGACATGTTGGTCACTGTGCAAAGTTTCTCCATAGAGGTAGAAGTTTCTGTATATAGGATCTCCTACCTCCCAGAATCCTTTATAGTTTCAATATTCAGTTTGACCTACTAGTCATTGGTGTAATATGTTATCCAACTTAAGCTGAGCCAAGTTTACTTAAGTAAACTAGATGATATCTTCACTTCTTGTCATACCAAACAGTGGAATATACACTGTGTCAGTATCCTTGTTGTGTCGGTTAAAGGTTGATGGTGGACTGTTATGAAAGGATAGGGGGAAGGTGATTCACAGGGGGGATCCAGTCTTTAACCTGTAGATAAGGGGGTCGTCTGGATCACAACCTGCTGTTGTCCTTACAAAGCTCTCTGTGTCTATTGTTCTGATCTGACAATGTGGCAGAGGAGTTCTCCACACACACACACTCTAACACACACACACACACACACTAGATGTGAGTTTTCATAAAAATATCTACATTTCCAGAGAATACTGACACACTAACACCTCTTGTCGAATCACAATGCAGAAGTTAATGTCTGCCTTAGGCTGTTGCTAGGTGATAGATTTCTGCCTGTTGTTGTCATAAGAACCAGAGTTACAATCCCTGCCTTTTACGCCCCTGAGACAGGATCTGTCCCTTAGGGGTTGAACACACTGACACCCCCCCCCCCCTCACATTCCTGCCATTCTAACACACAGGCTCTTTACAAAGGCTTATGAGTTGATACAACTTTGTGAAGGTTGTCTACAGGAGTGTCCATAGAGCTGTCTTAATATTCTAACAAAAACACAGTATTATTAAATAGTCAAATTATTACTTGGTATTGTGACTTCTGCGAAGTCATCGATGGAAATGTTTGGTGTTTGATTATCTGGACTTCCAGCGGCGATGCAAAAGTGTTGATAAGATTGTTTGGACTGGATAAAGAGGAAGAGAGAGATCGAATATTTGGTGACACATTAAAATAACCTAACTTAACCTGACACACACACAGAGAGAAAGAACCTGCAGTAAGACACACAAACACAGTAATAACCTTAAGATAAACACACTACGACATCTTAGGAGATACTGGTTCAGTTGTGAGTCACGCTTGTTGTTTCTACAGTTCGTCAGAGCGGCTCAGTGTCTGGTGGCCTATATCTGGCTCTCTCACCTTGTCAGGACATGCTGAACCTGTTCTACAGGTGTGCTCTCACCTTGCCAACAACTACCCTGTAAAGCTCTCAGGCCAGGGCTCAGATTGTGTTTAGTTAGAGTTTACTCATTGTGATCTGCTTTTGAGTTAAAGACAGAGATTTAGAAAATGAGTGAGGTAATGAGAGAGAGAGACACACAGACAGACAGACAGAAAGAGAGAGAGAGAGACAGACAGACAGAAAGAGAGAGAGACAGAGCGAGAGAGACAGACAGACAGATAGACAGAGAGTTGCAGTCCTGTACTGCTGTCTCATCCAGTTTTTAGATTATAGGGGGACAGAACCTGAAGACTACATCTATGGTCTGGAGTTAAAATACGTACTGTTTTTCTCTGTCCTAGCAATGTGTGTGTGATTTTGTGTGTGTGTGTTCTTAGACAATGGTAGTGGGTCATTTTCTTTGTTTCTAAGTGGAACCCTCGTTCGAGGAAGGTTAAGATGACACCTAGTGGACAGTGTGTTGAACAGCAACACAGACTCAACAAGCTACCAGGAAGGCACACCAAGTATGAGGTCATCACACTAAACACCTTGTAACAGTCAAACTCATAACTGTCTGAATAACTCATATTTAAGGTGCATCTCAACGTGGGAACGGAATTAAATTGTTTACTGTCACAGCCCTAGCTTCCTTTAGCAGTTTTAATCTGCCTCTGGTCAAGAACAGAAGTCTCATTAGCAAGATAACAAGCCTGCTTTTGACAAATACAAAGGATAATACCTAGCTTTCAGTTTGGTCTTAACAGCAGATAAAGGCGTAAGATCACAAAGGTGTTTTGTGGTTAGAAGTGCTGGCGTTACGATCCCTGCCAATGGAAGCACTGACTGGGCCTGAAAGAGAGGCTGTTAAATTAGTATTAGCCCCACGCTTCACTGTGGACCACGGATAAAAGACATCATTCATTTCCTCAGATCGTTGGTCTGTGTGTGTCTGTGTGTGTCTGTGTGTGTCTGTGTGTGTGTCTGTGTGTGTGGATGAGATGGAGAAAAAGTGGGAGCTTATCTGCACACTTGTGATATCTACAGCTTGTCAGTTATGTATGCTTATAATACCCACAACACATCATCGACACCCTATATTCTTTATGCATTCTGTATTTATTCACAAGAACATACAAATTAACATGAGACACCTTTCAATAAAATGTTATTGAGCCACAATCACATTAAGGGATGTTATTTTTGATGTTCTAAGACACTTTAAGAACACATACATGTTTAACCTGAGGACACAACCCATCAATCCCCCCAAAACCTGCCAGTAAGTTCTATAAAATAAAATAAAAATCATTTATAGTAACAACAAGGTTATGTAAATCGTCTCTAACAACATTTCTAAATCCTCGAAAGCAAAGCGATGGCGTGAAAATGTCCGTACAGGCGCAAGGCGTCACACTTCCAGTAACCCTGCTTTGTTTTTTTTCGACTGAACCGGTGAAAGAATAGCAGGGGGGGTAGAGGAAGAGAGCGAGACACAGGCGGGAGGGAGAGAGAGAGAGAAACAAGGAAACAAGAGACACGGGGGAGAGAGGCAGAAAGAGAGACAAGAGAGAGAGAGATAATACTGAGGGAGAAGTGGATGGGGGGGGGTGCGGGCGGCGGCGGAGGTGTAAGAGAGACTAACTCCCACCCTTTTGTTTGTGTTCTCTTTTCACGTCGTCCGTGGTTGCCGTGGCGGCGTGGCCGGAGGGGCTTGGCATGCCGTTGGTCCCCCCTAGCCAGTCCCAGTGGGAGAAGAAGGGAGCGAAGTGAGTGCCTGGCTTCTGGTGGTGGGCGTCGTGCTTGGGGGTCCCTCCCCACAGCCCGAAAGGCACCAGGTTGTGCATGGACCAGGGGAAGTCGTAGCCGCAGTGGTCCTCGGTGGACACCCAGATGTTGAACAGCATGAACCCCCAGGCGGTGAGGCAGTGGCACTGGAGCAAGAGGGGGTCCACGGTGGCCCAGAAGCCCACGCTGAAGAGCTCCCAGCCGGACAGGTACTGGGTGACCAGGCTGAAGGGCTGGTTGTACTGGTGGTGGATGGCATGGAAGGTGCGGTACAGCCAGGGCACGCGGTGATGCAGGAGGTGCCAGAGGTAGTACTGGAAGTCAAACACAACCGTACAGCCCAGGATGCCCAGCAGGAAGCCCCACAAGGTGGGAGCTTCGCGGGGAAGGGGCGTGGGTGGCCTCCACAGCCACTGAGCGGCCGCGGCAGGGAAGATGTAGACCAGGTGGTTGTAGGTGGTGACGCCCAGCGTGGTCCAGATGTTCTCCCAGGTCACCTGCTTGTCCGGGTGGAGTTTGTAGCGGTTGATGCTGGGCCAGGTGGGGGCCAGCAGGTCCAGGAGGGTGTAGATGAACACCAGGAGGAAGTAGACGGAGACAGACAGGACCACGGGGAAGAGGGGGCTTCTCAGGTGCTCGTGGTGGTTCTGGTGGAGGTAATCCCAGGCAGGCTGGAGGACTGACTGCTCAGACAGTCTCAGAGTCAGGTTAGCGACCTCCAATGCCCAGGGAAAAGACACACTGTTGAGCAGAATCCCACTGGTCATCATGGGAACAGGCAGGAGGGAGACGTCTCTCGAAGAAGATGATGACGAAGATCTTTCTTTCTGACTTGGTGACGTTAATAGGATGGATTCCTGTAGTCCACCAGAGTTGGATGGAGGATCTTTGAGGCTATCTCGTGTGTGTTTTTCAATAGCTGATTATCTGGTGTGGTTTGTGCCAAATTGGGCTGGCGGTCCGTCTTAAGCTCTTATGTATGTCGAAGCGCCACCTCCTCTCCTCACCACCCATCCCCTCCCTCCCCTCCACACTAACCCCCAGCCCTCCTTCTGAGTTCTTAATGCCGGCCCTCTCTGAAGGAGCCTTTTTCCTCGGGTGAGAGGAACACTGCCAGGACTGAGGACCAGGGTCACAGCAGCACTCGTTTCTGACCCAAGAGAGAGAGAGAGAGGGGGGGAGGGGGAGGGAGGGAGACAGAGAAGAGGGAGCGTGAGAGGGGCGAGGGGGGGAAGAGGGAGAGAGAGAGAGGAGGGGGAGAAAGAGAGAGGGAGGGAGGGAAACAGAGAAGATGGAGAGAGAGAGAGGAGGGGGAGAGAGAGGGAGGGAGGGAGAGAAGAGGGAGAGAGAGGGGGAGGGAGGGAAGGGAGGGAGGTCAAACAACAGTAAGAGCGAGGGCTCCTGTGGATCGGAAACAATTTGACTTCTTGTCACTTCAAAAACAGCAGTGTTGTTCTGGAGGGGCTGTTGTTTCTGATGGAGTCAGGTCAGGCTGTAATCCAATCAATGCTCATTCAACCTCTCTGAGTTGTGTTGGTCTGTTGTGTTCAGCATGTGTATGAGCTAGTTCATAAAGTCTGCTCTCTTTTTTAATGATGCAGTCTCTCTCTCTCTCTCTCTCTCTCTCTCTCTGTCTCTCTCTCCCCCCTCCTCTCTCTCGCTCTCTGTCTCCCCCTCCTCTCTCTCTCTGTCTCTGTCTCTCTCTCTCTCTCTGTCTCTGTCTGTCTCTCTCTCTCTCTGTCTCTCTCTCTCTCCCCCCCTCCTCTCTCTCACACTCTCTCTCTCAGTCTTGCTCCCCCACACAGACACAGTTTAAGGGTCAAGCATCATAAATCATAGGAAAGCTGTCAGAGCGAACATTGAGTTCAAAGACATTTCTTTATCCATGGTGAACGAGCGCTGGCATGTTGCACTGTGTCTTTGTTCAGACACAGTGCAGAGAAAAATATTGTGTTGTTGAATATTTTAAAGAATAAAACGACAACCACAGAGCCGGTTACTATGGTGTCGCAAAAATAATCCCGGTGGAATTATTTTCTTCTTGGAAGAACCTAACCTACAATGATCAGAGCCTCGGATCACCACACGTCTTTTTTGTGTGTTGCTCTAATGGTTGTGGTCTCAGTCATCCTTCTTGTCTGAATCAAGTATGGTGCTTCATTGAGATTCACTTGGAATCCACG
The DNA here is from genome assembly GCA_030340685.1 of Protosalanx chinensis. Lineage (NCBI taxonomy): Eukaryota > Metazoa > Chordata > Actinopteri > Osmeriformes > Salangidae > Protosalanx > Protosalanx chinensis. Next base: position 2,592,213 of record CM059339.1, on the reverse strand, counting down.
ACCCGCGTACCCACAAAACACGCTGTTGTTGTTCTGTCACCTCTAGAGGGCAGTCACGTACCGCTGAGAGAAACCGGAGGAAGCTCCCCTCTGTCTCTCCCTCTCTCCCTCCCTCCCCCTCTGTCTCTCCCTCTGTCTCTCCCTCCCTCTCTGTCTGTCTCTCTCTCCCTCCCTCCCCCTCTGTCTCTGTCTCTCTCTCTCTGTCTCTCTCTCCCTCCCTCCCCCTCTGTCTCCTTCTGTCTCTCTCTCCCTCCCTCCCTCCCCCTCTGTCTCTCTCTCTCTTTCTCTCTCTCTCTCTCTGTCTCTCCCTCCCTCCCCCTCTGTCTCTCTCTTTCAATCTCTCTGTCTCTCTCTCCCTCCCTCCCCCTCTGTCTCTCTCTTTCTCTCTCTCCATCTCTCCCCCCTTCTCTGTCTCTACCTCTCTCCCTTCCCCCCTCTTTCCCTCCATCCCTCCCTCCCTCCCTCCTCCTTTCTCTCTCTGTCTCTTTCGCTCCCCCCTCTCTTTCTCTCTGTCCATATCTCCCTCTTTCTCTCTCTGTATCTATCTCTCTCTCCATATCTCCCCCTTTCTCTCTCTGTATCTATCTCTCTCTCCATCTCTCTCCATCTCTCCCCCTTTCTCTCTCTGTATCTATCTCTCTCTCCATCTCTCCCCCTTTCTCTCTCTGTATCTGTCTCTCTCTCTGTCCAGAGAGAAAACATTTCAGATATGTTGTGTCACTCTTGCTACAGAAACTTTTATTTCAACTGCAGTTAGGTTTAGTTATCTATTTGACACCAGTCTCCTTAGACTGATCTGATATTGTTCAATCCCCTTGTCTGTTGCTGTAATAAAAAGTCCTATGTTTCCCTGTGGTTCCTGAGTGGTGTAGGTTATTTTGAAGGGCAATTCTAGATTTGGAACAGCCAACGTCATACTGCTACTCTGGGACATGAAAATGAATATCCTCGCTCCTCGACTCTTTATCTTTCTTCACATCACACGTTCAGACGTATAAACTGCCATTTTCCAAACAATATCAACGAGGAAATTGAATAGTGAGCTGGAACTGAGAATACCCCGATGCTCTCAATGTCATCTTTTCTGACACCTAATGAACCCACACCATTGATCTCCGGTGCGGTTGATTGAGTTGTGCGTGCGTGCGTGCATGCGTGTGTTTGACGCTCTTGGGGACAAGTTACGAATGTGTTTCATCACTTTAATGATCGGAAAATGCCTGTCGCCATGGTGGGGGGGAGTGTGTGAGAAGACACACCTGCTGTCCTCGCAGTGTCGCTCTGAGGGGAACCAGAGTTCTTTAAGAGCAGCAGTCCCCCGTGTGATGGTTAAACGCTTCGGATTCACGCCACATTACACACCGTCGTCATCGTACAGCTGTCATTCTAAAGCTATGGCTATTTTTTTTTACTATGTGCTTCGTGCTGTGTGTGTGTTCAGGGTGTATAACAGCTATACAAGACATTTTGTCCAGTCCAGATTGGCCCCCTGTTGCTCAAGGTGCACAAAATGGTTGAAAATACAACTTTGACCTCTCTAAGTCCTATGGACATGATGAAATAAGTAGGCAAGGCCTTTATAGAACTTCAACTCAACAGAGGAAAATATATGGAAATACCATCAGGTTATTGTATCAGAATGTTAACTATAGGCTACTAAGTATCAGACTCAGATTTCAAGTGATTGTTCCCTTGTGTGACAGTGATTGCTCCCTGTGCTAATGTCCCAATTGCTCCTCACAGAGTTGTACCCAGGGAACATGTTCTACCTCAAGAGGAACGTGTTCTTTTCCTGCTTTGTTCCGTCCCTGAAGAACCTCACACAGACTGCCTGCCGAGCAGAACGTTTGCTTGAGGAGAGAACGGCCAAGATCGACGCCGAGCTCTAACCTGTAAACAAGGCAAATGTGATGGCTTGTGACCGCTGAAGAAGAAGTGAAAATCGCAGAAGAAGAGGAAAATATCTGACGCTTCGATTTTTGATCACTCCTTGCGAAGAAGCTCTACCAAAGCACCGATGTAGCGTGTCTTTCTCCTTCAGCTGTGTAATCCTCTGATAGATGTATGTACTGCACCTGTGCAGAGTATATAGCTTTCAGTAAAGCTATCCAACTCCTGGAAAACTCAATGTTGCATCAGTTCTGAGATTTACAAGCGTACTGTCATGCATCGGAGGAGCCAAGCTCAACAGCATCACTGCCAACAACCACTGTACTGACAGTTAAGGAGTTCTCAATAAATATCGCAGTAACGTATGTGGGCTCGCAATCCCACATTCCCCACAAATCATCATAGTTACAAGGTTACAAGGTACATTTTCAACGAACCTCCTTTCAGTTGGAAGGTTATTTCAGCAGCGCAGGCCCTCCATCGAACGTAAACAGCTCCTCAACTCCCAGAACTAAGAATCCTATAACTGTTTTCCAGTGTTCTCCAAAGCCGTCAGCGCGAGTCTATTTTCATCCAGGGAAAGTCCCGATAGGCGAGTAAGAGGTGCCCCAGGGGGGCCTGAGAGGACCTGACGCAGCTCCCAGGAGGGCCTGGGTTACACTGGTACAGGCTTTGTTTTTCACTGGGCTTCTTTGATTAAAACATGACACAGTTACCATGGGTCTCTCACCTGTGGAATTAATTATCCCCATGTCCTCATAAACAAGCGAGGCACACGACTCACAAATCACTCTTCTACCGGACTACAACCAAGTCAGATCTTCCTCTCAACCTCTGCAGATCCGACCGTTACGGAGTTAAACTGAGATACTTTCCACTTGGATCCTTAAGGTACGGTGGCTTCAGTTTCTTGTAGTTTCTAATCTTTCTCATGGGTTTAAAAGGATTCTTTACTTATGATTCCTGTTTTTTCTCTCCAGTAGGTCGTGAGATATACCTTGATATCCTGCAGCCATGCCTAGCAAACTAGAAGGTGCCATGGACGCACTCATAACGGTTTTCTACAACTACTCTGGAAACGATGGAGACAAGTTCAAGCTCAACAAGGGGGAACTGAAGGAGCTCCTCAACAGCGAACTGACAGACTTCCTCATGGTATGTTGACGTTTGACATGCTGCCTTTCTGCTTTAGAAGATGAAGCGTTTGGAACAGACAGACAAGCAAAAAGAGTTTAGCCAGGGATACAAGCTGTCTTTTCTTCATTTATAGTTGCTTTGATGAAAACGATTGCGTCGGATTATAAATACACATGAAGCTATTTTTAGTCGACACTATAGGCAAGAGGCGTCGTAAGTCATTTATTCTCCCATTTGAAAAACGTTATTTTTCTTCATAGTTAGTTATGTTGAGTTTTTACACGCATTAGCTGTGTGGTGAACCTTGAATGATATGTTGTCTTGGATTAGTGATCTCTTGGTAATACTGAAATCTCTTGACGTTTCCAGTCGCAGGCCCACACATCTGGCAGACACCGAGCACATCCAGATATTTTGATGAGAACAAGATGTAAATACTGGAGACGGTCCACCGAGTTTGACCTTATTAACGAGGAAAAAATGACTTTAATTGATCTATTGAGCAACAGTAATCGTACCAGATGAACAGGGCTGTTGCCGTGGTTTCTGTTCAGGCTCATGTCTTTTTAATGAAAGTCATGAATGGATTTATACAACCATGTATTTATTCAATTTAATGATTCACCTCACAATTATATCTAAAAACAAAAGTTAATTTAATCTGAACTGCTCTATAAATATTTGCAGCATGTTCTGGAAGAACAGAAAAAGTTCATTAGTTTTCGCGTGCGCGCGCGTGTGTGTGTGTGTGTGTGTGGATGGATGTGTGTGCGTGCATGCGTGTGTGTGTGTGTTGGGCCGACCTGCGTCAGAGCTCCTGCTGTAGTGCACAGTGTGTGTGTGTGTGTGATGCTCTCTTGGTGGGGGCCTGCAGACAGGAACACAGGCTACAGAGAGCTTCCTCTTCCCCTCCTGTGGTTGGACGCCTCAGGTGCTCACGCATCATCATCAGTGGCCCACATCGCTGCCAAATATAGACCCCCGCGTGATGTCATCCGCCATCCCCAAGCCCCGCCTCTGTAACTGTGTGGCGGTCGTCAGGGAACACTGAGCTCACCTCGCTAGCAGGGAGAATCTCTCGCACTGAGAGTTTACATTTCAGAGCCAGTATTTACCCAATATTTCATGTGAAATATCAATAGTTAATTCATAACATAGTTTTTAAGTAATGTCTCAAGCTTAGATCAGCTTTTAATAACTGATGAGTTAGATGTTATGAGTTTCTTCACTATCAGAGGTTAAAGAGGTTAAAGTGCTTATGAAAAATGTAAGCATTTCATTGAAAAATAAAGTTCCTCAGTCAGTTTCCTGTGACGGAAGGTTCTCCACGGACGTGAGGCTGTCGTGTCGAGGAGACTCGACAGCCTCAAGTCTTCCAGGAACTTGAGAGGTGTTTCCGAAAGATCTCAACTCAGACGGGTCACTGAACAGCGACATAACTGGCCGCCAGCGGACTGGACCAGGCTGTTACTCAGAAGCCCCCCCCCCGAGCGAGGAGGAGGGAGTTTCTATCAAGCTCCTCCAGATCCATCGATCCGCTGACCTGCCCCGGGGCCTCCCCCCCCCCCCTCAGTCCTCCTCCATCTCAAACTGGTAGACTGGCGGACATCTCCTCTAATTGAAGTCTGATGTCCGGGGGGGGGGGGGGGGTTGGAGTTGGAGGGGGGGGATGTTTACTGTTCAAACAGGCTGAAGTGTGGATGGTTTCTAAGTGCCATTTAGACGAATTAATAACAGTTCGTCGCCCCCCTCCCCCCCCACCGTGCTTCAGTGATCGCTTCAAGCTGTCAGTGTGACTCAGAGAGGAAAACATAGGTCAAAGACTCCCCTTCAACGCATGTCTGAAGGATTCCACGTTTCCGGTGCATCGATCATTTCATCGATTCGTTAATTAAAAAACGCGGCGCGCTTTGTCTTCTTCTTCTTCTGCAGTCACAGAAAGACCCCATGCTGGTGGAGAAGATCATGAATGACCTGGACTCCAACAAGGACAACGAGGTCGACTTCAACGAGTTCGTGGTCCTGGTGGCGGCCCTGACCGTGGCTTGCAACGACTTCTTCCAGGAGAAGCAGAGGATGAACGCTAAGTAGGAGGCGGTCCGGGAGGGGGGGGGGATCTGGGGGTGGAGGGTGGGGGGCGGCATCTGGCTGGTTCCCCCCCCGCTCCCTTTAATATCCTCACGTGTCCACGCCGATCACAGCTGGAGCGGCTGGGTTGTTTTTTTAATGTCCCGTAAGACACGCTGAAGATTCTGTTTTGTCTTGTCGAGTTGTCGTCAGAAATCCTCCCGGAGGCTGGAACCCTGTCCAGTCCCCCCCCCCCCCCCCCCCGGAACCCTGTCCAGTCCCCCCCCCCCGGAACCCTGTCCAGTCCCCCCCCCTCCCCGGAACCCTGTCCAGTCCCCCCCCCCCGGAACCCTGTCCAGTCTCCCCCCCCCCCTGGAACCCTGTCCAGTCTCCCCCCCCCCCTGGAACCCTGTCCAGTCCCCCCCCCCCTGGAACCCTGTCCAGTCCCCCCCCCCCGGAACCCTGTCCAGTCTCCCCCCCCCCCTGGAACCCTGTCCAGTCCCCCCCCCCCTGGAACCCTGTCCAGTCCCCCCCCCCTGGAACCCTGTCCAGTCCCCCCCCCCCGGAACCCTGTCCAGTCTCCCCCCCCCCTGGAACCCTGTCCAGTCCCCCCCCCCCCGGAACCCTGTCCAGTCCCCCCCCCCCTGGAACCCTGTCCAGTCCCCCCCCCCCCCGGAACCCTGTCCAGTCCCCCCCCCCCCCCCGGAACCCTGTCCAGTCCCCCCCCGCCTGGAACCCTGTCCAGTCCCCCCACCCCCCGGAACCCTGTCCAGTCCCTCCCCCCCCCGGAACCCTGTCCATTCCCCCCCCCCCACCCCCCCCGGAACCCTGTCCAGTCCCCCCCCCCCCCCCGGAACCCTGTCCAGTCCCCCGTCCCCCCCCCTCTCCATGAGCGTTTCACACATGCATGTTTAACAACACGTTTAATGTTCTTCTGTGTCGCTCACGTCAGCTTTGAGGAAACTGGTTTGATGATCTGTTAGAGGCTTGTCACCCAGTGTCTGAGGCTCTATCAGGGCTGTGCTGGTCTGCTGTGCAGCAGGACATCCTCAAAGATCCCCCACCTTATATGTCCTATTATTTCCTGGCTTCCTGTTTGGTATCATTTCATCAGAATTCTTACATAAGTTACTGAGACTGAATGATTTACTCAGGTGCTTCTTGTTCAGGTATTTTAATTTATTGTGCTTAAAATGAACCTTGTGTTGGGGCGACATAGGGTTACATTTCTTCAAGCATATTGTTATTTGACGTCTATCTGTGATGTGTTAATGATCGTGAAACCCTGTCATGTATGTGTCTGTTAAGTCAGTTTCTAAGGGAAAATGCAGGAATTGTAGTGTTTTCGTGAAAGCATAACAGCATAATAAAATACGTCTGTCGGAACTGTGGATTTGGGTGTCGAGTTAACTGTGCGTGCATGTTTGAAGGAAGTCTGGATGTTCTCAGGACGCGCATTCGATCCTGATCTGCATGGAAGTTTCGCTTGCGAGTCGATGCGTCTCTTTTCTAAACACGTCCTTCGCTGTGGGAGGATCCGCTAATAGCGGAATCTGAGCGTGATAGCGGAATCTGAGCGTGACAGGGGATGCGCTACGTGCGGACGGCAGCTGTACGGGACGGGGGTGAGTTGTGCGACATGTGTAGGAGCTCACGGTCATGACGCGTGCTGATGAAATCCTCATTGACCCCTCTGGGCTCGGCAGGGCTACCTGTCACACTCGGCCGCTCCACGCCGCATCTGAGACGCGGTTCTCTCTGAACACACAGGTCTCCCCCCCCCCCCCCCCCCCCCCAGTGTCCATCTCCCGTCTGTCTGCATGACCTTAGAGAATCACGGTTTAACACTTCAAAAAGGTCTTCCAAAAACATCCAGGATAGTTTATTTATCCGTGGTGGATCTATACAGGAGTACAGTATAGTCCCCACCCCCCACCGGATGTGTTTGCGAGGAGGACGCCTTCAGGGGAGTGAAACATCCGTGACCCTACTCCTGTAATCTGCCTGTGATTGGCTGTAATTGCGGGAGATGACAATCCGGAGACTCTCCCAGGAGGAGGTGACACCGATCATTCCGTTTGCCGCTTTTTCACAAAAGCTCTTCTAATCATGAAATACACTTCATCACTGAGTTTGCAATGGAACTTTCTTTCCTCCGTGAGTCATCCCACCCCGCTTTCTGTTGTTGTTGTTCGTTGGAAAGTTTGCATTAGTTTAACCTTGTGTGTCCTATCTGCTATCGGCCGCTCTGTGAAGAGGGCCTCCCCTCTCTGTGACACAGTCTTTGTTCAGGAAGTCGTTGGTCGAGGTTCGATGGCCCGATTGCCTTTATCTCTGACCACAAGTCCTCTGGGAAGGACTGTCCCCTATCAGGAAATGAGACAATGCCAATCAGAGAGTTTCAAAGGATAATGGAAGACCTCAAGACGAATGGAAGGGTTTCCTGAGTGCGTGGTCAGCCCATTAGCCGAGCTCTTTGTTCATCTGACAGGAGGAGATCAAGTGGATATCTTAAAGAAAGACTGGATTGGCAGGTTGACATTAACAGGCAGGAGATACACACACACACACACACACACAGAGACATACACACACACACACACACACACACAGAGACATATACACACACAGAGACATACACACACACAGAGAGACATACACACACACACAGGGGGAGATGGGGGATGTGTACAGCTCAGTGGCTGATCGTTTGCGTGCAGAAGAAGCGTTCCGAGGTGCAGATCCCTCCCTGGGCGGTGTTTTGGATGAAAGCAACTTCTGAGAGAAAAAACTGTCTCAGACAACCTACCACACACACACATACACACACACACGCACACACACACACACAGACACACACACACACACATACACGCACACACACACACACACACACACACCTCAGACACACACACACACAGTAAACGTGGCGTCATGGTGACAGCATTGATTGATATAGGAGCAGCATCACTGTTTGATCCCTGATCTCAGAGGAGATGGGAAAAGACAAGGTGAGGAAGGACTGAAATAGATATTCATGATGACAAATACTGAACGATGGGGTTCCTCAACCTAGAGGACTCGTTCGTCCTCAGACAGAGAGAGAAAGAGAGAGAGAGAGAGAGAGAGACAAGACAAGCGAGATAGTGAACAAGCTAGGGATGAAACGAGGAGAGATGAGAAGAGATAAGGCCGATAAGGTGTCCACAGAGGGAGGGAGATGAACGGCTGGTTTAAAGCGCTTGCACCCCCCCCCCCCCCAAATAAAAAAACAGGAAGGTCATGAGGATCGAAAGAAGACAACAACACATTTACAGACGCAGTAATAATCCATCAGCGCTGCCGTCCTGGAGCTCATGATATTTACTGCAGAGCCACACAGGGGGCTCAGGGCTGTTTACTGTCCCCCCCCCCCCCCCCCCCCCCCCTCCCACACCCTCCCACACCCTCCTGCCCTACCTGGAGCGTTCACCTTCCTCACGCTGTCCATCCCCTCCCCCCCCCCCCCCCCCCCACACTCCTCTGACATCGCTGTGCGTCACCCCCTGTCATCGCTCCTCGTTAGAACTGAACGGTGCGTCCGTGTCGGGGTGTTCGTGTGTGTGTGTGCCTGGATATGTGTGTGTGTGTGCCTGGATATGTGTGTGTGCCTCGATATGTCTGTGTGTGTGCACCTGGATATGTGTGTGTGCCTCGATATGTCTGTGTGTGTGCCCTGGATATGTGTGTGTGCGCGCGTGGATGTGTGTGCCCTGGATATGTGTGTGTGCGCCTGGATATGTGTGTGTGCCTCGATATGTCTGTGTGTGTGCCTGGATATGTGTGTGTGTGTGCCTGGATATGTTTGTGTGTGTGTGTGCGCGTGCCTAGATCTCTCTATGTTGTCCTCAGGATATAATCTCAGCTAACACCTGTCGTTTATTTCAGCCGAGTGATGGCTCCTCTGCCCTCGGAATGGAGAAATCCCAGAGAGACGAACACTGAAGGAATCACACACTGAGAACACAACACTGAAGGAAACACACACTGAGAACACAACACTGAAGGAAACACACACTGAGAACACAACACTGAAGGAAACACACACTGAGAACACAACACTGAAGGAAACACACACTGAGAACACAACACTGAAGGAAACACACACTGAGAACACAACACTGAAGGAAACACACACTGAGAACACAGCACTGAAGGAAACACACACTGAGAACACAACACTGAGGGAAACACTCACTGAGAACACAACACTGAAGGAAACACACACTGAGAACACAACACTGAAGGAAACACACACTGAGAACACAACACTGAAGGAAACACACACTGAGAACACAACACTGAAGGAAACACACACTGAGAACACAACACTGAAGGAAACACACACTGAGAACACAACACTGAAGGAAACACACACTGAGAACACAATACTGAAGGAAACACACACTGAGAACACAGCACTGAAGGAAACACACACTGAGAACACAACACTGAGGGAAACACTCACTGAGAACACAACACTGAAGGAAACACACACTGAGAACACAACACTGAAGGAAACACACACTGAGAACACAACACTGAAGGAAAAAAACACTGAGAACACAACACTGAAGGAAACACACACTGAGAACACAGCACTGAAGGAAACACACACTGAGAACACAACACTGAGGGAAACACTCACTAAGAAACACAACACTGAAGGAAACACACACTGAGAACACAACACTGAAGGAAACACACACTGAGAACACAACACTGAAGGAAACACACACTGAGAACACAGCACTGAAGGAAACACACACTGAGAACACAACACTGAGGGAAACACTCACTGAGAACACAACACTGAAGGAAACACACACTGAGAACACAACGCTGAAGGAAACACACACTGAGAACACAACGCTGAACGAAACACACACTTAGAACACAACGCTGAAGGAAACACACACTGAGAACACAACGCTGAAGGAAACACACTGAGAACACAACACTGAAGGAAACACACACTGAGAACACAACACTGAAGGAAACACACACTGAGAACACAACACTGAAGGAAACACACACTGAGAACACAACACTGAAGGAAACACACACTGAGAACACAACGCTGAAGGAAACACACACTGAGAACACAACACTGAAGGAAACACACACTGAGAACACAACGCTTGTGTATAAATAAACAAAAAGATAGTTTTTCTGTCATTCAGCAGCACACGGTCCTCCCTTGTTCATCCCTTGTTCCGGTCAGCAGAGCCGAGTTGCACTATGATGGAGATCATGGGAAGTCTGTCAGCGGAGGCTGGGCCATCAGGGCCTGGGTTGCCAGGTTTGGAGAGATGAAGACAGGTGAGAGAACAAGTGTGTGTGTGTGTGTGAGTTAGTGTTTGCATGTCACGATTTGATCTTTGGGTGTTGGACTTGGATCGTTCAAAGATGTCGTCTCACCTTTTGACTTCCTCTCAGTAACAGATGGTGGAAGATCCTCCAGCAGACAGCCTGGATGGACCAGAACAGCTTGAACTGCTCTGGAAAACAACATGTTCCTCCCCTGAGCACTGAAGACTGACAGAGAGGGGGGGGGGGGGGGGGGGAGGGAGGGGGAGAGAGAGAGAGAGAGAGGGGCAGGGAGAGGGGGGGGGGGAGGGAGGGGGGAGGGAGAGAGAGAAGGGGGGAGAGAGAGGAGTGGGGGATGGAGAGGAGAGAGAGAGAGAGAGAGAGGAGAGAGAGCCACAGCCAATGTAACCACAGCATGCTGTTGCTATTCCTCGGTGCATGAGTTGAGGGCCAGGGTGCTCAAACGGCTCGAATGATTGTGTCCAGTAATGAGGAAACAAACACGTGTTCACAGAGACACATGTCAAACTCCCACTACAACAGGACAGAGACAGACAGACAGACAGACAGACAGATGAGACACACAGAGAGAGAGACAGGTTCTCTAATTCTCAGTCCCACCGATTGCACCCTAATCCGGTCTCTTCACCGGAACTGAAAGGTTTTTCATTGGCTGACGCAACACGATCTCCTCCCCTGTGTGTCACACTCTCCTTCTCAGAAATCCTCCTGTTTGCGGCGGGAAAGGAAACTTTGTTTCTTTTCGCAAACAACAGACATTTCCGCTGATGTGTTTCCACAGGGTTCTGTCAACATGCAGGCAGGGGAGGCAGCGGCAGGGAGGAGCTCTGGGGAGCCTCAGATCACTGGAGCGCATGACTGACTGAACCCTGACCCCTGGACCCTCAGGACGACCACGTCTGGATCATAATACAACCTGGTGAGGACACGATGCTGACGCATACACCATCCACCTGTAAGGAAGAGAGGGAGGGAGGAGAGAGAGAGAGGGAGAGAGGGAGAGAGAGAGAGGAAGAGAGAGAGAGAGAGAGAGAGAGAGAGAGGAAGAGAGATACAGAGAGAGAGAGATGAGAGAGAGGGGGGAGAGAGAGAGAGAGGGAGAGAGAGAGAGGAAGAGAGATAGAGAGAGAGATGAGAGAGAGAGAGGGGGGAGAGAGAGAGAGAGAGAGAGAGGAGAGAGAGAGAGGAAGAGAGAGAGAGAGAGGAAGAGAAGAGGGGGAGAGAGAGAGAGAGGAAGAGAGAGTGGGAGAGAGAGAGAGACTGTAATCGCGGTAAACTGCAGAGGAAATGGGAGGAGAGGAGAGCGGAGGAAAAGGTGTGTTGCATAACGCTCTGGGAAGACTCAAACTGCCAGAAGAGATCTGCACCACACCTGATAAGACAGAGCTGGCCCCTGGAAACTAGAGGAGCTTGACTTGGCTCTGAGCAAGAATGTTCATATGAGGATGGCTCTTAATAATACACCCATTTTGATGGCAATTAACCTTAAGTTAATTTTTCCTGATTTATAATTTAGAATAGGCAAGCTTGAATATTGCATAAAACACAGGGGTTTTCTAGAGAGAGAAAAAATCTGAAGATAACATATTTTATCTGACATTGATATTCCCCGCCCATTTGAAACACTGACTTGCCAATATGCAATTATTTGATTTTCCTCTTCGGATTTCTTGGGGTGTTTTGAAAGGCGTATTATCCAAGATGATGACATGATTACATCCCTGGTGATGGAAAAAGCTCGGAAAATCACAGGAAGTCAATCATGTTTGAGATAGTGTCATCTAATTGGTACAGAGTTGCATTCAGATAGTCCTCTAAGAAGATGAACAGATTTGAACCACGCTCTAAATGGAGCCTGTGGATATTAGTGACTCCCCATGTCAGACAATCATGGTACCCTGAAGGCCTATTACAGTAGTTACTCTACAGGCTACAGGTGTAGTTAGTTCTGTAAATGTCTGATTCACCCAACCTCTAATTTTGTTGTTTTTCTAAAGCCTGTTTTTCTGTGAGTCTGAGGACCTTAATGTTTGGTAGCTTCCTGTGATTCTGCTTCCTGCTCCCAGATTATTTTTGAGTTTTGTTGGAGGGTCTGTCAAGGAAGGTTATCGTAACCAGGTTACAGAGGTTATCTTCCTGACACCGTGTTTTGTCATTCTAGAACGTTCCTTCTCACGCTCGCTGGTTTTTCTCTTGTCAAAACAGAAACAGGACGGAAATACAT